>KZ505883.1:159182-174548 GCA_002844005.1 Limosa lapponica baueri | reverse complement strand
AGAAAGAGGATAGGCAAAGCTCTGGCCATTGTAAAAGCTAAATCAATTTCTGGTGTCATTTTTACACACACATTACATAGGTGCATAAATTAGGCTGACCCTTTGATCCCTCAGCTTTTATACTGAGCATGGAGCAGATGGGATGGAATACCCTGTTGGCCAGTTTTGGGTCACCTGTCCTGTCTGCTTCTCCCTGCAGGTGAGACCCCTTTATGCTTTTCCATTTTGGACCCTCTAACGGAGCAAATAACAAAGTTATCTGACCTTGGTGGTTATAGCAATAAGTATAAGCAAGAACCTCTCTGCATACCGTTCCTTGGCATCAACTATAAACATTAGTGTTATCACTCTGAGAACAAAGAGTTTTCTGCACAATATGCTGTTAATTTCAGAGAGCTAGAAGAGGTCCAGCTAAGAAGTAAAATTACTGGACATAAAGTTGTTTCTGTTTTACCTCGAACCAGGACAGACTTGTTTTGATATCTTAACTTCCCATAGAACTTTATTTCCTTTTCCTGCCTTTCTCCTCTTCCTCGTGCTTTACTCATGATGTTTTCCTCAGGTCTAGCTTTCGCTTTTGTGTCTCACCATTTCCAGCAGCTTGTCACCTTCTTGTTGAGAAGCTCCTGTTGTAAAATCAAGCACCACTGGGATGTGACGCCTGCTGACATAGCTGGGGACTGAAGTCCCACAGGGGGAGGGTGAGTTTTATAGATATTTTCAAACATTTTGCTTATGGAAGTGTAAAGGAATAAGAAATAAGGCCTAATGGAAAACTAAAAGGATAGAGGATGAAACTGAGGCACTCCTTAAGATTGTAGTGGACCAGAGAGGATTCATATTTTGTTGGTCATGACAGTTCCCATTAGGCAACGCATATTGAAGTAAAGCCACATGTATTTTGCTTCCTAGTGCAAACTTCTGATGAGGGTGTCATTTATGGGAAGGAAATATGTGGAAAAAATAAAGATGAGCCTAAGTAAGATGCATTTTTGAAATACACGTCCTGTGAATAAAACTCATAATGTTCAAAAATCTTTGGAAATCTTGAGAGAGTCTGCTGTAGCAAGGCTCAAAAATTATGTGCTCACAAAACAATTGCAATGGTTTAGGTTTTGACTGTGGAAACTTTTTGTTATTTCACATTTTTGTAGCTGCGGGTAAAAACTACAAATAAGGTTGGTTCTAGGTATTCATATATTCAGAGACTATCCTGAAGAGTTTACAAGCTAAGCACCAAAGAGTATATCTAACCGCATCTTGAATGGAACTGTTTGCACCAGTGGTTCTTTGCAAGATCAGATGAACAGCTAAGATTGTCAGAGAGAGAAAATGTCATTTTGCCCCTTTAAAAATTGGTTAATGAGGTGCCACTGGATTAAATAACTTCCCAAAGGTCACATAAGTCTGTGGCAAAACTATCAGCTGAAATTGGCTCTCCAAGGTGCACAGTTTGACAGTGCAACACTGTCGTTATTTCCATTCCCACAATATTGCCTTTATTTAACCTCTGCTGGAATTGGTTAAAATTTCCTTCTAAGCTTAGAATATTAAAAAATCTCTTAAAAAACCAAAACCTTTAAATAGCTGTCCCAACCTGTTTTCCTGAATGCTTTCCTGTCCCTTGGGTTACAGAAGCTAATTGTGTTATAAACATGTTTAATTGTGTAGGCTCTATTCTCATCAAAGAAAGCAAACCTTCACATCAGGAAATCTGAGGGGAAAATGTTTAAAAGGGAAGAAGACATATTTCATATTGGAAAGATTTGCATGTGTTCAGCATTAGATAGAGAGCTTTCGAGAAAGCTCATAAGAGTCTGAGCACTCAGGCTTTTCTGGGTTCCCCACTGGGAAGGTGATACTGCACTTGGTTAATATGTTATAAACACAAACTGGCTAGCACTTGCTGTATTTACATTGCACATTAGAAGTTTGAGTTTCCATAGGGAATTCAGAATTCCTTCTCTTACAGAACTGCTTCTCTCTGGGGAGATGTAACAAGCCACTGCCGTGATCAGCAACAGCATGGAAACAAGAGGAGAAATCAGTAGCAGAAAGATTCTTTGCTTCACTCATTTAACCCAGAAGCTCCGACTCTACTTTTCAGCGCTCTGTGTACAGGTTTGTTGACTATATTTTGCAAGTCTTTCTTACAAGATCTGTAAGAAAGACCTTGTAATAAAAGCCAAAATCTGCCCTCCCCTATGCACGATACGCTTTCTTACCAAAAAGACAGAATGTTATTAATTTGTCCTATTTCCTCAACATGAGATTTTAATAATAACACTTTTCCATGTTTCTTTCTTACTGGTAGCTTTGCTGATAGACGGGTGCTTTTGATATCTTTTTTAGAAAGTAGAGCATAATCCTTGTCTGAAAACACGTTCTACAGCTGAGGAGAAAATACTTTTGTTGTACGCAAAGCTTTGAAAACCAGATTTAAAAAAGAGGACATTAAGGTGGATGTGTGAGTGTGAAAATTTACATCCCTAAATCCTATATTACGATCTTGACAACTGTTGCTCGGCTTTTGCCTAACGCTCCCCACATTCCCTTTTCCAATGGTCCCCACCTCGTAGTTTCTGTCCGATGCTGGGCATCCCATCTGCTGTGCCCATTGGGATTTCACTGTCCCTGGGCACTTATAGGATGTTTCAGTGCTTACTGGTGAGCTCAGTCAAGACACCTAAGTCAAGACAGCAGAAGCTACATGACATGGCATCTAAAACCTAAGCCAAGGTTTTCTGGTGGCTCTTGCCTTGTGGCTACAACAGGGTCAGCAGCATGTGGCCTTCACCATGCCTCACAGCAAAAATTTGCCCAACTCTAGCAAAGTCAGAAAACTTGGGCTTATTTATGTCTAAGGTGAGCTTCACCCCTCATCTCCAATTCACTGATTTGTAAAGCTCCTTAAAATAGCTCAGCTGTCAAAGCTGATGTATGAACCCCCCGTCACTATACTAATGTAAATTATTACTTATCTAAAATTTTTAAAGGTGCAAATATATGGCATTGCAAAATGGCATTTGACAGCAAAGTGTGACTGCACTGAGTGATGTGAGCTTTCAGTCTGTTCTGCTCCTAGAAACAAATTGGAGTGCTTTCGCACATCTCCTGTCTCGAGGTCTGTTTGCGGTTACTACAGTGACTTCTCTTTGTTCTGTGCTCAAGTGCTGTAAGAGTCAAGGGCTCATCTGTCATGTGCTATAGATAATCTCAAAAACACCTTAGCAGACAAGGTACAAACCCCAGGGCTGTTTATATTCATGAAAAATTTTCCCCCCACAGAGGTCACATTGAGTAAGATAAACCAGTGTCATCAAATATGCAGCATACATTGCAACAGGGGTCTGGCACTGCAGGCTTAACACCTTTTGTGAGTTGTGCCAAGGAGGACTGTGTCTGTCCTTAGCCTGATCATCAGTTTCAAACGGCACATGCTCTTGTAGTTCAAATGTAAATGAGAACATGGGTTACAACCATCCTCATTTCTCATTACTGAAATGACAAAATGCATTTGCTCCTACCTGACTGCTTGATAGCTAGAGAGCAACTGATATACAGATATCATGGTTATAATATGGATATAATAAAACAGGCCTAATAAAATAAAAGAGCTGCCTGACAGCAGCGCTGCAGAGGACTGTCTTTCCATAGCTGTAGGCTGCAATACGTGCGTGATACAGAATCGGGTCACAGGTTGTATTTGTACCCACAGCAATAACAATCATTTATAAAACCCATACAATAACTATTTTTCCTAAGTATTTTATTACTTGATCAGGGGAGAGCCATTGGAAACTGTTGTACATTTACCATATAGTACTGCTGTTTTCAAAATTCAGCAGTTTCACCTGAAAATAAGAATCAAGGTATCTGGATATTTGCAGTACTCTCCTACACATCCCATGACCAGTTTTCCCTTGACTTCAGTGAGTTTTGGATTAGATATTTTGTTATTTAAAACTAGTTCTGAAGGCAGCTCCAGTATGCTCTCCTCACAAGTACACATATTGATATTTCTGTTTTGTCTTATACTATCACTGTAAATAATTTCACAGCTATCACTGACGCCCTCTATTTCATTTTTAAATAACTGAAATCCAAAATGCAAGCACACGTCAATTTTTTAACAAATATTAAGAGAAAAACATCTAGTTAAAACTTGTTAGAATAATAATAACAAAGAATTTAGTGTGCATGTTTTGCCTCTGCACTTGTATTATTTTGCTAAATAGCCTATGTGGAATACAATTTGCTTCTCCATTAAAAAGAAAAAAAATCCCTGTTCCATTCTGTTTTGGTTTGTGGGGTTCTGTTGTCATTTTATCCTAAAGTGCTGTTTCCTCACATTTGCATCTACCAGCCTTTTTAATGTGATATTCCATTTAAACTGCCTTTTAATTGTATGTGCTGCCTTGGCAGAACATGACTGATATACTAGCGTTAATTAGGGCTCCAGTCAGCAGCCTATGCCAGCTGGAAACTGAGAAACAAGCGTAAATTATTCTGTCATCAATCAGCTCGAAAATGTTTGAATCACTAATTAGTTTGCAATTTGGGTGACAGTTTATCTGACGCAGGCGGTGTCAGAAACTTCAGATCTTAGATGAATAATTTGCCAGCAACAAGCACATATTCCCTGCTTTTAAATACATGAAGGTTTATCTGCATGTTGAAAGGTGGCTCAGCAGTCTTCATTAACTTCCAACTGGGACTATGTAAATCAGGAATCAGTGTGAGGCACTTCAGTTTGTGGTGGCTTAGCAGATGATATTTAGAAAAAGAAAGCCTCTTTTCTCTCTTTTTTTATTAATAATTCATAAACTGATAGACGAGAATGTTTGGGCTTTAACAGCTTAAAAAAAAATCACAATGGTTAAAAAAAAAAAGGCAATCACCCCCTTTTACATGAAAATTAGTTGTGCTGCATCTTGCTGCTTAACTGATTTATTCTCCTCCACTCTCATGTGTCTGGAATGTTAAGCAGCAAGTGATTAGCCCTTGTCCTTTAAAGCAGGATCATTATTGGGGTTTTATTAAATGGCAGAGTTGTGTTTCCATTTAAAGGATAAGGGGGGGAAACAAGAAATTGCTAACAGGAAGCAGAAAAGGTTATCTGTGTCTCAAAAGGAGAAACTATTCAACATTATAAATGCAGTCAAGAGGTTCTTAACATCTATGTTATTCTTATCTAGAAATGAGATAAGTTTGATATCTTGCAACACATACCACTGCTGTGTGGCCCCTAGATAAAACAAAGTTGTAGAAACAATTTAGGGAGAGAGTTAGTATTACTAGGTTGAGAGAGAAAAATGTGTCTTCTACCTATGCATCCATCCTTCTTGACCTGGGATGTAGGTGGTTGATATGGAAAGGTGCAATCACAGGAGCCTGGAGGAGAGCCATTAGTTGACCTCCGTGCAAAACACAAAAGGCAGGTGAAGATGCGATTTTCAGGTTCTCTGTGGCTGGCAAAGGGTATGCTCTCTGCATTCAGAGCCTTGGCAAGGTGAGACATGTGGGGGAAACGACATTGTGTAATTATGATTAGCTGGCGCCATGCTGTAAGCACATCACAGCAGTAGCATAGGAGTGCAGCTGCTTAATAGGTGTGCACGAAAGGATTTGAAGTAACAAATCAATGGCAGTTTGGTGACAGTCCTTTTCCCTTCTGTCCCATGTTCCTCTGCTCTCAAGTTCTATTTGTTACAGCAAGACCAAATCTGTCCCTGGTATGTCCTATGTTAACACCTTATCTACATTGGTTTAAAAATTTACTAAACTTTGGCTACTTTGGTACATTTTTCCATATATTAAGCAGATCTAAATAATTATTTTTTTTTCATAAATTTCTAGGAAAAATGAGTTTGCTGCTTCAGGGGTGGAAAAAAACAGCTAACAAAATATATTCTTTTGCACATGCTGAAGATTGTGAGTCTTATAGCTGCTTCACTAAGAACCCTTACTGCTTATAGGCAAAAATTTTTTAAGTTAAGCAAAATAGACAGTCCATATGACAGAGCAGTGTTTTGCACCTTTTTCATGAAAAGAAAAAAAAAAAAGGCAAGGTTGGTCCACTTGCAAGATCCTTACACAATTTCACTTCACTGAGGGTCAGGAGAGATTAGATGGAAATACAGTAGACGTAGTTTTTCCAAGTCCGCTGGCAAGGACACCATAACAAGGCTTCACACACCCCTGCAAGTAGGCTGTGCCCTTAGAAAGAATCAGTACCCTCCAGGGAAGGAGGCTGCAGGAGGGTGGCCTCAGGCGACCCGGAGCAACCAGCCCTCTTCTCCTGGGGATGGCCGCTGCATCCCTTGTCCATGCTAAGTACCTGCTGCGGATGGTCCTTAATTGTGCTCCATACTTGCTGGGTGCCCAAAGAGGGGTCTGAGCTGGGGAGTCCTGAGGGCTGACCGCTCCACCTGCAATCAGGAGGGGGTGAGTTGCAATTGCAAAAAGCCATGTGTAACATTAAGTAGCCTGCAAGATCCAGCTTTCAGGATACCAGATCGAGCACCCAACATGAATGGCACTTTTGACCTTAATCCCTCTGTCTCCACTCTCTGTCAGCACAATGCAGGAAGAATAAATTCGTTTGTCAAGCGCTTTCATGAACTATATAAAAAGCACATGAAGAAATTAATGAGTCTGGCTTTAGAGTAAAGTTTGAATAGTGGAAAATAAACAAAGCTTCGGACCGCACACTGCAGAATGAAGATAAAGAAAAATAGTGAATAGTTGCTTACTCTGCAAGCCCTCCTCTATCTGTATATTGAGTAAGGCTGTGGTCTGTGTAGAGAAAAAAAAAGTAGGGGGGGAACTACATGGGAATTTCCTTTGACAAAAACTTTCTGCTTGTTTCTTTGTTTTATCAGAAAATAGCAGTTTCTCAAAACTGCAACTTTTTATGGAAACACGTTCATCTGAATGATGTTTTTGTTAAAAGGACTTCCATGGCCCAGAGGAGAATTTCTTTTCAAAAGGTAAGTCGGAGAGCGATAAACCCATAGAGGTGGATCCACTCCAGAGTGGTCACCAGCTTAGTTGTTAGGCAGCACTAAATGTGGTGCTGCTGTAGGAGAATGCAGCTGCCTAGCTAGCAGGAGAAGATGATGGTTGGAGGTCATGCGTCTGCCAACAGCCCTCCTCCTTCGTCTGCCTCACATATCTCTCTTCTTCTGTCCTCTTTATTGCAGGCAGGGCTCATGCTACCTGCACATTTTCTTGACACTTCCCATCCTGCTTTCCATGTCCCAGAGGAGACCTGTGATCGTTTGAGCACTGGAAATCCGTTTCTTCTCTTACTTTTTCTCTCCTTGCTTTTATTTCAAATGGTCTAGTTTTTCTTCCTAAATGGAACTTAAAGCCAGCAGTGTTTTATTAATAAATAGCAATCTTTCTGAGGATCACATAAATACTGTAATGCAAATGAACACAGGGGTAACACGAGGCAACCTTAATTCTGGCTTTTTTCTCACTTTTTGCTGATTCTTCAACTTTAATACAGAAAATACACACACACATGCACACAACTCAGTCTGTGAACACCGTCAGTGTGAAACTGCAAACTCTATGTGTCTAAGAGAAAAAAAATCACCAAGTCAGTTTGAGCTAGTGCATATGGACTAAATATTTATATAGTGCAGTTGTGACAAAAGACTTCAAAAAATCACTGACCTATTCTAAATATGGAATCCCTGTTCTCAGACTCCTGAAAACTAAATAGATGTGACAGATGAATGATGAGAAGAGAAACTGTTTCTTCTTCAAATAGGAAAATGGCAGCTAATGCTGAGAGAAAGTGACTTGGATAAAGTTGCATTGGAAGCCTTTGACAGCATTGGCAGCTGATCAGCAATATGCTGACTATCAGTTTAAAGTTTTAACCTCTTGATAGTAATTTCTGTCTTTATTTGAATGAGGTGCAAATAACTTCTGGAACACCACATTACCCTTATTTTTAGGTGATAAAAGACCTTTTGCAGGTCTGAGTTCAGCTCCTCTAAATTTAACTTATCCTAAATATGTTTGCCTTTCTTAAGGAGCATCTTGCAGCCAAGGAGAGGTGGGATTTTTGTCTTTAAATGCTTAAACTTAGCTCTAGAAAAATAATAACTAGGGGAGAGATATTTTAATTTATTTTTTTATTTTAAATTTGTATTTTGGAGTTCTGCTGTTGTCAGGAGCTGGCCTCAGAGAAGTCATCCTGCAATCAAAGGAAGAGGCTGAGCACCAGCTCCGTGTGGCTCAGCTGGAAGAAATTCATTCCCAGATCTTACTCTGTTATCCCAGGACTTGCTGAAGAAAACTATCATGACATCAAGGGAGAGAGATGAGCTAAAATAATATAGATAAAGAAAATGGATTATTTGGTATCAGAGAGCTTAAATTCCTGTTATGTTATTTCTTTATGCCTTCTTGCTAGTTCCTTCAAGTACTATGCAATATTTTAGAACTTCTTTGGTTTTGTTTTTGTGTTTGGTTGTTTTTGTTGGGGTTTTTTTGTTGTTTGTTTGTTTATTTGTTTGGGTGTTTGTGGGTTTTTTTCCCATTCAATGTAATTATCTTTTTCATACATTTATATTGTGAAGGATGGAATCTCTACTGTTGTACATCAGCTGGCATGCTTTGTCACCGGTGAGGGAGAGGGGTGCCAGGAAAAGCATTAGCATTTCTTTGCCCATTACTGACACCAAAGTGACTTGAGAACAGCTCAAATAGCTTTTGAAACTATTTTTTTCAGTATGGGGTAAGGTTTATTTAAATCAACGGTGTTCAAAATGAAATACAATACAAGAACTTTTCTCTCCTAGTTTGATCTCTTGATTACTGCCACTTCATACATTTTAATAGCCAAAATGGATGAGGAAGACAGATGGAGATGAGGAAGTCCTTAATCTCAAGTGAATATCCTCAAAGGAAGTAAGTTCAGAGAGTATGATGCAAACCTCATCACAGAGTGAGCTGAGACAGCAAATAATTTGAGGTAAAAATCATACTAATCCTCATCAGACTGTTACCAGTGAAAGGCCAGCGAAAACTGAAAAGGCAATATGGGTCTGGATGAGCTGTTGCTTAATTTTAGACATTCAAACTGAATGCTTCAGGTAGGAGCCTGCATGCTATGGAGGTCCTTATTAGTCAGGGAAAAGATAAGCATCTACAGAGTGTAGTAAATGGATGGATTGTCCACATCTCCCTACTGATTACAGAGAGTCTGTGATTGAAACTCCTAACTTGAGAGCAAAGTGTCGTTGGAAAGCTGGTTTTGTCTGCTTCCTGCTCTGTTTATTGGGTAAAAAGATACTCAAGACTATTTCCCTCCCCATCCCAAACACCTCTCACCCTAAAGGGCAGGTTGGAGGTCATGTAAATCATGGGATTAGTCTGGAAATGGAGGTCATTGCCCTGTTCCTTCATACCAGCTTGTATCACTGCTATGAATTTCCTACAGCTGTCTGGTGGTCCTGGAGCAGTTACTTTGAATTTTTCTTTACCTTTTTAACGATTGGTACCTGGTGATGGCTTCTTCCTGGTGAAGCAGGTTGCATGGCTTGTAAGTAGTCTATGCCCGGCTCCTTGGAGTTAATGTGGAGCATTTTCATTTCAAGGAAATCTTGACATATCCTAAAGCTCTTGTTAACTGAAAAACTGGTGAAGGTGCAGTTGGTTTTCTTCAGGGGATACACTGTATTTTAGAAACGTTCTCCATGTCTCACACATTGTGGCTTTCTTAAATGGGAGATTTATTAGGTATAATTGTTACATAATTCACAGATACTTAACAAAATATGCTCCTGGAAAACCATCTAATCAACTGCCAACACTTTGGGCATGGAAGCAATCAGGAGTGAGTGTGTTCAGAGGCTGGGATTTTCAAGCAGCAGTGAGGGAGTCAGTCACCTAATTAAACTGAATGGGAATAAGGCATTGATATGTTTCAGAGGAGCTCTAAAAATCCCAGCCTTGTTTTCTTATGGATTCAGCCACAGATGTTCTTATCTAATTCTGGATGCTTTCCATTTTCTCTCATTCGGATGCCCCAAAAGGGTCAATCTTTATGCCTGATGGTCTTGGAATCTTTATCACCTCTCTATCATCACTCATTCAACACATTTTCTGGCAGATTTTCCTCACTTACCCTTATGCTCTTTGGTCAGAGTGTTTAAGGCCATCGGGGTAACTTGATCTTTGTAAGTGTGCTACTTCACTGCCCTCTTTAAATTTTAATGCACATCCATTGGATCCTGCTCAGGGACCTGACTATTATTGACTGTGTGATTTTATAATGTACTTTATGTAACAAAAAAATAATAAAAAAAATCTATGTCTTTAGCTCTCCCTTTATCCCTGCTGATTTGAAGTAATTGTAAGTTATTTAATGGGAAATGGAGTTTCTCTGAACCAGAGTGGTATTTCCAGTACTTCAGTGTTAATCTAACTTACTGATACCGGTTCTTTATGACCAAGTCTTGTTTTATCATCATGGTCATCAAAAAAAGCCTCTCCCAATAGTTCTGATGCAGCAGAAATTAGGGCGAGATTTAGAGTTGGGCATCAAGTATAGTTGGGATCAAGTGCAGTATCTGTTCTTATCAGTTTAATATCTGATACATCCCTGATGAGAGGACTTTTTTTGTGCTAGCTTCGGCAGCACATATACTAAAATTGGAATGATACAGAGAATATTAGTGTGGCCCTTGCACAAGGATGATGTGCAAATTCATGAAGTGTTCCATATTTTTGGGGGGTTGGACTAGATGATCTCCAGAGGTCCCTTCCAACCCAATATCATTCTGTGATTCTGTGATGTATTTGTTGGGGATGATGGGAGGAGCTTATGCCTTTGCAATATACCAAGATTAAATCCAGGACATTTACTACTGAGAACTTGGATTCAATGTGGGATTTTTCTGCTGCTTTTGTCAGGAAAATGTATATTATTTCAAATCCTGTCCTCTATATTTTCCTTAGAAAGAGACAAACCTGAAAAATGTAGGTAATTTTTTAAAGCCACAGAGTGAAAGAATGCTCTTAATACTTCTTAGGAAGCCCCTGATGTCTTCCAGTAGTGGGTCTTTCCTTGAGATACCATGAAAATTAAAAATATTCCTCTATTTGTATAACTCTGAGATGGTATCAATGCTGATGACACTCCCTTCTCTGCCTAATGCAATATATAGCAGGGGATAAAGTGAGATGGTCTGAAACTCAGCTTTGTAAAAACTCAGTTGGTTCTCAAATTTTATGGAGGTATATCTCATCAGGGTTAATGAAATTCAGGTTCTTCCTCCCAGTCATTTCTAGCTCCTCTGCTTATTTAAAACACAGTATGGACTATTTTGGAAACTGTTATGACAGTGCTGGGTTCCTGTGGACCCCACTCATAACGCCTTGTTGTACATGGTCTAAAACGCAAATAGAAACTATTTTTCTACTAGTTTTAAAAGGCTTTTGCATCATGATATGTTGTTCTGGTGACATTCTTACATGCTATAATTGCTTGAAAATACTTGGTGTTAGATATAAACTAATGGCTTGAAAATACTTGGTGTTAGATGTAAATTCTCCATTGTACAGACATAATATTTTTATTTCTCTTAATACTGCTTTTATCCTTTTGCTTCCAAGTGATAAAGCACCATTCTGGAATAGGACTTTTTCAACCTGCATAGTTTATACATTTATATCATTCGGGATGCTGTTGACAGGCTTTCCATAAGGCTTAACTGAGCAACTGATGGCACAGTGCTTTTTACTTATTTAATCAGGAGGTCAAGAATGTAGCCTAATGTGCTTTATCCCGAAGTTTTTGTTAAATGTATCTTTAATCATCAAGCCAATGATCAGTGCCTTCAGAAAAATGTATTCATTTTAGACTATTATGTACTATTTGGACAGTACTTTTGTTCTGGCATCCTCTTCAGGAGGTAATAAACACAGATGCAAAGATGAAAGATTCATCTTGTCTTCTAGCATCAGATTGTCACCAAATACAACTTAGCCAACCTCAATAGTACATTGGACACCACGTGAGGATCTGGTCCTGATTTTAATCAGGTTTGAAGACCATCATGGGGGAAGGAGGTTATTATAAGTAGGTTGGCCTGATCAGTCAAATGAAACATTCAGCAGCAAACTTCAGATTAACAAAAATGAAAAATATAAGGTGTCATGGAGCTCTAATGTGTGTGAACAAAGCCTGGTGCCATGGAGTGAGGAAGTACATGGAAACAGTGGAAATTATGGAAATAGAACTGAAAGGTCTTATTTGAGCACTTTATGTATTGATACATTATAGAGAATCCGGAGAAGTGTAGCAAAACTAGACAAGCTACAGAAACCCATAATAATCAAGACTGAAAATTTCAGAGTGATACAGCGCATTTAAAAATGGATTTGGGAAGAGTTTTAGTGATACTTCTACGGATATACTCCCTGCAGTATTTGAAAATCTTAATCTAATATTCTGAAGTAAGCTGGATAAACAATGACCAGAATAAGATATAAGAATAGCCTATATTCTCACATATGATGATAAATACTAGTTGGAAACATCAAGATGGACTAAATCCATAATAAGGAATAAGATGATGACATTCAAAACAGAAAAAAAGGGATTTCTATTATTTTTTATTCAGACAATGAGATAGAGCTCAGCCATAAAACCTTATTACCCTCTCCAATAGAGCTTCAATCATTTATCATAAGATTTTTAAAACTAGTTAGGACAAAATACCAGAAAATATACTGCAGGGATCCTTCCTGCATTAAGGACAAAGTAAATAGTGACTTATTTATTCTTTGTAGTAGCCAAAACCTCATTGACCTATCAGGGTCTTCTTTCAAGTACTGCAACTGTGGCAATTTTTCTGATAGCAATAAAGAATGCAAAAAGTAATTTATTATTCTTTTTTGATACTATCTTATTTGTAATAGTAGTAAACCCATACAGAACTTTCAGCTCTGTCTCAGTTGAGCAACACCTTCACCCTCATTCCCCCTACAGTAGCCACTAAAATCTATGAATGAATCCCACTGAAATGGAAGAGATTTTAAATGTATCTTGGAAGGTTCATATACTTGGAGTCAGAGGCACCAAAAGAAGAAACTGGATCTTGACTAAAAATAAATATATAAGCAAAGCCATAGCAAGGTATTCTGCTCCCTAGGGCATAATTTCCTCTTCCCTTGTAGGTGGGCTTGTAGACGTATCAGAGTATAATGGTACTTTCTTCTTTCTTCCACACTGTGTTTATCTTTCTATCTTCTCTGGCAGCAACTGTGTTAAGGCTTCACAGATATATTTGCCCCACTGTGGGAGACTTTCTTACCTCTCCTTCCCACAGCTCTGCCTGCATATTTAACTACAGGCAATAGCGTAATGACTGCAAGAAAATGCCTCTTGAATTTCAGAAACATACATAAGTACTTTGCAGTGAAAATGTCTCTGCTGCGGTATGGTCTACTATTTCCAAAGTTCAAGGGAAAGCAAAATAATGAAGACTTGTACCTTTGTTTAATTGAAGAGCTGCAGCAACTTTTATCCTTAAAGCTAGAAAGAGCTTTCCATAAATCAACTAATTTGTCAAAAAGCCCTATCATGAGTATTTATAGACAAATCACTATATGAAAACTACTGTGCCCCACTGAAATCCGTAATGGAGTTGTCAGTGAAAAATAGTGGTTGTTCAACCATTCTGAAGATCACTAGTATGATCAGGTAGGGCTTGCCTATGCAGAACTCTATGCAGGCATTTGATTCAGGTGTTGAACACGCAATCTACTGAAACTACCGAAGACTCGGATGGGCATTGTTTTTTTCTCTTCTCTTTTTTTTTTTTTTTTTTTTTTTAATGCCTGTGTGTGTCTTTAAAGAGCAATATTGCTACTAGTCCTAGTTTAATTTCTTAAAACTATATTGGTGTATTGGTCAGACAAGCAGTTTCAGCACTGCAGTATTAACTACATAATGCCTGCATGTGTTTTCTCTCTACTGTTACCATTATTGCAGGTACGCAGCTTGACCATTACTTGAAAGTGTAAAGGAACTCATTCTAACAGTAAAATATTTTGATTTAATAAAACTAAAGCAGTAAAATTCAGATTGATGTATATGATATAAAAACTTTGTTGTCTTTTTCTAACAGGAAAACAAATTTAAGAAATGAAGACGCTTGTAGCGTCTTGTAGCTTACAAAGAAATCATGCTTGCAGGCAAAATTAATTGGCAGAATACTTTATGATGTGCCAATATATTCAGGTGCAGCAAAGCGCTCTATACTGGTACAGCTCTGCCACAGTTCCAGTGCCTTCCCTGAGCAAAAAGCGTGGTGGTTTTCGTTTGGTTTATATGTTTCAAAAATAAATTCTCATACAATTTCTAGAAGTGAGAAAAAATTCTTTCAGGGCATGTATTTCATTTTAAGGACACAAAGTGAATTGTAGGCTTGAATTACATGCTATTCTACAGCAAAGGCTGTTCAGCATTTCTCAGGCTTGAGCCCAGAGAATCAAAAGTTTTCAAAGCATTTTGTAAAAAATGAACCTTGGTTTACTAGAGAGATAGGTCTGACATTTCTCTTTCTATATCTGCACAGTCACATTCATGGCGGCAAGTGCAGCAATTGCTTATGTAAAACACTGATAATCAGCAATGTAATGAATGTGGCTTTATCACAAAGTGCAATTTGAGGCAGCCGAGAAAGTTACCCCACCTAAATAGGCAAGTTTTGGCTGTAGAGACAAGCACTCTGCAGACTTCAATTTGGGCACCTCTAACCATGCTTTTCAGTTTTTATATTATTGCAAACTTGCCTTTTGAAATAGTCACAACAAAACTTTCTATACCACCAGGTCAACCACTCATATAATGGTTGTTTCAAAATGGCCTAAAGCATGTAGGTGTCCAGGTTTCACTTCTGAGTTCCTCACTTGGAAATGTTACCGATCATACTCTAAGATGTCCAGCTGAGGAATAAGAATTCTGTTACAAAATGTACAGTCATTTTGTGTATCCCATTTAAAGTTAGCTGGCTAGCTTTTTCAGCATAATTAGCATTTTGTGTCATTTAATAGACTCAGAGCATTGGATTGCTGACCTCGCTTACAACTGTGAATGCTTAGCACTTTGCAGTTTATTCAGTATAGTCTTAAATTTCACTGAATTTCACTGAATTTTTTTTAGAGTTGGAAGGGACCATATAGATCATCTAGTCCAACTCCCCTCCTTAAATACCTTTATGCATAGATGAACTCCCAGTTTTGCTTGGGTCTACACGTGGGGCCTGGCATACGACAAGAACAAATTAGAAACGAAGTCTGTATTTGAAATTGAGGGTGACTTAGAACATGAAC
>KZ505883.1:108672-154211 GCA_002844005.1 Limosa lapponica baueri | reverse complement strand
GAAAGAAAGAAAGAAAGAAAAGAAAGGAAGGGACGGAGGGAGAGAGGTAGGGAGGGAAGAAGGGAAGAGAAAGAAGGGCAATAAAGGAAGGAAGATGAGAAGAAGGAAGGGAGAAATGAAGTAATACTTGTACTTACTTGTTTGAAGTACATAATCAGGTATTTGGAATGCTTTCATCTGTCAGCTGTTTCATCCTTTGTCATTCCTCTCCAGTGTGGCTATTTGAAGGGATAATCTGGTATCTGGCTCCCAAAGATTCAGGAACTTTTAAAGAAAGGACTAAGAGTTTGACTGAAGGTTTCTGTCTATTTGTATTATGATCATGGTGCAAGTTTTAAACAGGTCCAGACTGACACCTGAAAGCTGCAATTGGTTCAGAATGCTACAGTGCCACATAAAATATTAGTTTTAACAAGCTATACTTCATAATAAATAATAAACTATGTCTAATATTAGTATAATAAACACTTCATGTACACTACGGTCCCTTTTTGTTTATTTTCAGCACCAAATTCAATACTGAGGTTATCTGTTTTTTTGGTCTAATTGACACTTCTTCCTCTAGTCTGAAAGAATTCTAATCGGAGGTGCTGGTGGAACGGCTCCTTTCCTAATCTCTCTGCTGTTTATTTTTGCTACATGGATCATTCTGGGATTAACAAAGAACTCTTTGCAAATCATAAGCAATGCAAGCACCGCTGTTTGAGAACCACAACACTGTAACCTGTACTCAGTAAAATACATTTTTTCTCAGTGTAAAAGCAAGAGTTTTAGCTTTAATGATCTACAAATTCATACATGCCTGATTTCTTTCCATAGGAGAATGGTTACGTGACCTGAGAAATTAACATGTCTTAGTACAGATTGCCACAAAGTCAAATGATGCAAAAGAAATACAAAGGTCCTTTTCTGGGCAAGGTTCACCTAATCATGATATGGATTGAAGCCTACAATCCCCTTTTTACCAAGGCAGTAAATTTTGCTGGAATATGGGCTAGTGACTTGGCACCTTAGTACTGTATTGGGCTGGGTGTCCAGGCCTCTGTTTATAATTATCTGTCCGGTATATTGAAAATTGCCAACACTGTGAGCTGTTTCTTCATCCATTGATGTTTCTCCAATTTTGGGTAGTGTCTTTAGCATATTTTATCTAAGAGGACTTTTCCAAAAGTAGTTCCTGAAATATCTGTCAGGAGAGTTTAAAGTTATTTCTTCATTAAAAGATTCTATATAAAACCCAGGTCTTTTGAGTTTCTTATAATATACTTTGAAAAAGAGCTTGAGGTAGCAGAATATACAAAACCAAGCAACAATATGCTAATAGAAAGAGCACAGAACTATCTCACCTCAGGAAGCAATTCACTGCTTCAGTATTCAGAGCATATGCCTAGTGCATATTTACTTAGTAATTGAATGCTCAGTGGATGAAGCCTTAATTTACATCAGCATTGGATTCTCCTCCTAGTTAACTTCTCTTATGAAGAGAGGATAAGCATTCTCCTGAAGGATGTGCATCTATTTGTTTGACTGTAATGTTAACTTGGTGTGTAGAAAAATAACATTAAAAATGACACAACTGGAAAATTTAAGCCTACCTGAATAAAAAAAAGAAAAAGTAGCTAAGGTTACTGACACACAAATTTCATAGTCCCTCTTTATTTTTTAAATACTTTTAAAGTAATTAAACGTGAGACTAATTTTGGAGAGCAATTTGCACTAAAGATATCATTGTAACAACATTGTAACTTTCCCCAATGGATACTTTTGCCTGCCATGCTTTTTTTTTTTTTTTAACACACAAGCAGTTTGTATTTGACATTTAAATAATTTAATTACTATGTAATTCATAATATAAAAGCAATGAGAGCCTTCTGCTGAAAGCAGCTCATAGCTTTTAGCCTTTAAAATGAAGGGCAGCCTTTGATATCTTCAACCATAACTTCACACTTCTAAGTGCAAAGTGTGTTTAAATCTTGTGCCTGTCACAGTCTTTTACGCATCTTGTTTTTCACATTTGGACCTTGGGAAGCTGAGAGTTATATATGTTTATGGTCGCTACAAGGCTAATTGCTGGGATTTCTCAAGCTTCATTGGTAAGCATTAAATGATTTAGTCATAAAATTTAGTTTTAGGTAGTCCTGCAAGGAGCAGGGAGTTCAACTCAATGGGTCCCTTTTACCTTGAGATATTCCATGATTCCATGATTCTAAATGCTTGTTTGGTCTATCCTTTCTCCTTCTAATCCTTGAAGGAAAACAGACAGCAAAGAAAGTGTTTGAGGCTGTTCAGTGCAAAATATTCTGTACTATTCCCCTTGGCCTCCAACAAACTTGTTTGTAAGGATCAAGAAGAGAGCTACAATTTTTCCTCTGCTCCTTTCTCTCCTTCTCCCAGCAATGAGGCAGTTATTCTAGTTCTCAATCTTTCAGATTTTTTTTCCAAAAATATCTTTTCTTCTCTTACTTCCTTCCAGCTTCTGGTCTAGTTCAAAGCCCAGCCCCTCGACCTTCTTCAATATTCCTATTTCCACTTGGAATAAATCTGGCTGTAGCAAAGGTGACCTCAAAGTTCAAAAATCCCAAATCCTGTACCTGGCTTCTATCATGGACACCCAAACCCCTTCACTGCCTCCTTGCCTCTTAGACGTTTTGGTCAGAACTCCATGTATGACCCTCTGGTCTAAGCACTGGTGCTCCTAGAACCCTCCCCAGTCCCAGCGCCAGTCTTTCCCACTGTCACCCACTTCCTTCATATAGCCATTCCTCCCCATGAGGAAAGGCTCCTCTGGGAAGGAGCAGCACATCCTTGCCTCCTTGAAAGTGATTGACCATCACCTTTCTCCCCTCTCTCCCACCCCATTTCAGCCCTTGGATGTTGTTGTGCAGGAGAGGGTGGCAAGCTTGGCTCATACATACAGGGCTCTTGCATACACAGAGCACACCTCGAGCCACACCTGGACCTCTGACCCTTTATCCCCCATTTCCCATTACTCAGAATAGATAATACACTTCTATGAAAACCTTAGTTGTAAAAAGGGCTAGAGGAAAAGCATGAAATGGTGAAAGGAAGAAGTCAGAGGCTGAGAAGGCATTTTTTTCTGGTGTTTCTCACCGTATCTTTCCCCTTCCCTTACACAAAGCCTGTACTTCCTACGCGGTGACCTGGGGTCCTGGAGCTATTGTTGACCAATCTCCACTTGAGCTAAATGAAGGTCACCAGTCTGGGAATGGTCAGTCCTCCTTCTTCCCCTTCCAGTGAGCATAATGGTGAATTTCAGGAAGGAAAGTTTGAGTGACAAAAGAGAAGTAAAGGCGGGAGTGGGGGAAAGACAGGGAATTGTCAGGGAAAGGCTCTCTTTTGAGCCAGAAAGAAATAAAAAAAGAACACTGAGAAGGCAGTGGTGAAAATTTAGAGATTAAGAAGAGATATTTGGCGGCTGAAAGAGAAGATGGTAGTTTCCTCCATAGCAAGCTTTGCAGCACTGTAATTCCCTATCCTTTTCCTTCTGGCTATTGCTTCTGGCATTTGCTCCCCTTTGAACTACTGGAGACTCCCTGGGAGGAGGCTGCTGGAAGTGCTGCATCAGTGAGGCACTCAGATCTGGGGCTAGCAGTAATTCTCATTTCTCAAAACAATCCCTCATCTCAGCCAGAAAGTAATCTGTTAGGTTTTCATCTTGTCTTTGGATATTAGCTGTTGTTTGGGATCTTTTGATATCACAGCTTAAATAGGTAGGTTCTATGTGAAGGACTTTCCAACCTGGCAAAAGATAATAATCCTGCTATTCAACAAAGTGCACTTCGTAGCCTGCATAGCAACACAGGCATTTGAAATGAAAGCCCGTTGTTTGGAAAGTACAGGTTTTAAAAGCTACTATACCTCCCTCTGTGTTGTAAGAATTCAAAGTAAATTTTGATGCTCTTGGCATTTTGCACCTTCTCATCAGAAACAGAGGAAAAAGCTAAACCCACATCAGTTTATTTTATCTTCAGTCATGTAAAAGGTTAAGTTTTCTAATTACTTTTGTCTAGTGGTGTGGCTTTTCTACTGGAAGGTTCCTGGCTATTCTTATGCTATTTGTTTTAAAGTATTCATCAACTTTCTGTTTAGTGATGTTCACCCCTGACATCTTCAAAATCCTCCCCACACCTTTTAGTTAAGGGATAAGTCTGAATATCTAAGAAAATGCGAAGCCTGCAATCTATGTAAAACATTGTAAATAAAACAGACTGGAAGCCATTTTCCCTCCTGTGCATCTTACTGGATGCACAGTAGCAGTACCTTCTGTTCTTTACCAGTGTAACACTAGCATCTTTGACAAGGGGTCTTGTCAAACCCTTGACAAGGGTTTATTTCAAGAAGTAGCCTAAAGTCAGGAAGGATTTCGTGAACACAGAGGACTTGTGCTTATAGCCTTTATCTCCCAGATTTTCCCTAACACTGGGCTGCGGAATACATCCTGTGTAACCATATGAGTACAAGACAATAGTGATATCTAGAACTCTCAGGCTGGCTGTTGCTGTGTGTATCAGTAGCTCTAAATCCCTTCTCTGTTTGGGATTGTATGTTAAATCATGGCTAGCTCCCTGTTTTTTTATCAGAAACTCTGTACCAAACCTGAGCAACTTATCTTGTGGAAAGTACAGCTGAAATTACTACAATTTTGAAAGATCTCGTGAGCATTGGGTATTTTTCCACTGAAAAGCTGTTTTCCTAATGAAATGTTTCATCATATTTGATGCTGGGTTGCTGCCCTCAAATACAGTTTTGTGGGAGGATTTGAGGGTAGCAGCAAGAAAGAGTAAGAAGTAAAGAGGACAGCAGGTTTTTGTCAGTGTGCCATAAGCCTTGAATGAATTTCTTGGAGCTATTTCAGGGGAACCTTTATACAGAGCCTTACACAGTTTGGATTTTCATTTTTCATCCTCACCATTAGCCCCCACAAAGCAAAGCCCGGCTACTCAGATGATATGAAGCAAGGATGTTGTACTTCCTCCTTACAAAAGTAGTTTGAACATTAAATTTCACATTCTCTCCTAGAACTATCTGTTTTCTAATACCAATTTGTTGTTCTGTTCAGCATGGGCTGTCACAACAATGTCAACATTATCAACTGTAAAATGTAATTGAGTCTGTGAAGTTTTTCCAAAATAATGTCATTCAAGTCAGATGATCTGTATGACAAACAGTATTTTCAGTCTCATGGCCACTGGTGTTTTCATTCATTTTGGGATGCTTCCATTTGATCTTTGAATCCTGGTAGCATTGAACATACCTTTCTGTTATTTCTACATTGAACTTCACACACATGTCTGTTGGAAGTGGTTCACATAGTTCTTTTGGGGTAGTACAATACATCCATACCAGGAGAGCAGAACACTGGTGGCTGATCTTTGAATTAATGGTTTTCCAACAACTTTTGCATGCAAGTAAAATTTTACTGTTGTTCCATGACCAAAGAAATATCTTCCAGAATCTCAAAAGTCTTAGAATTTCAGCAACATCTATTTTCCACCAGAGTTAGTGCTGTAGAGTGAATGGTTGTGATTTCACCAGAAAAAAATATAGCAAAAGATGTTTGAGACTAGAACTTTTATCTAGGCCTTTGTTCCATAAAAATAGAGAAAGAGTGCTGCAAGCATACGTGTCCTGGCTTTCAAGCCATGAACAAGCGTGGTCTTTGACACTGTTCCTGAGTGTACTGTCCATAATAAGACTGTAAAAGGATGCTTTTTCTTGTCTTTTATTTCATTCTAAATGTTTCACTTGAGCTGTTGCTAATCATGCTAGGCAATCATGCCTAGCAAGTGTAAAAAAGGTTGTTGAGCACTTCTGGTTGAATACAAGGAAGGTACTCTTTTGCTTTTGGTTCTTGTCTGCCTTAGCTTTTTATTTAGTTTTTAATCAATGTAGCCAAATTTTAAAATCTTTTCTTTTTTTTTTCCCCACTCTGAACTACCTCCAGAACATTACGTTCTGCAAATCACAAAGGCTCCCATCCTCCCACTGAAAAAAAAAATATTGCCAAGGGTTATTTGTCTGATTACTGCAGCCCATTCTTACTTCTGTCATGCCCTCTGCCTTTTCAAATGAACCACCTTCAGTTTTCTAGGCAGAACAATTATGAAGCAGCAGCGTCCACAGTGCTACGGAGCCCAAAGGGAAAATCATGACTTTGCCATCAGCCCTCAAAAAGGGGCAGTACAGACAGGAGTCACTCTACGTTTTGTTTTTTGTCCCCTCTGCGCACTAAGCACACCGCTCATGCAGACCTTGCCCAGCTGGGCTTGCTGCTGTCAAAACCCTGTCAGTTCTCTCTATCCATTCCCAGAGGGGCTTTTCACTCCACTGCTTCCTAATTGCCAGAGGAATAAGAGGACTTCCTAGGGCATCCTACTTTCTCATGAAAGCCATGCTTCAGCCCATCGATACCAAACTTGAGTCAAAGATACATCACACACAGCTTTTCTGCCTGCATTTGTTGTATTTTCAACCTGTGCTTACAGCTAGCCTGCCTCCGTGAACACTACAGCCCTCAGCAACGGCCCTATCCCGTTGTGGCACAAGTTTGTTTCCTATCAGGAAGGAAATAGTCTACAGCCTGTCCAGGCTGTAGCTCTCTGCCTGGCTTTAAATCCTAACAGAGGACAGCTCCTGCGAAGTGTGCTCATATTTCATTGGCAAGGAGCAGAAAGTATTCAGTATGATATATAATGCATGCTAGATCTTTTTTTCACCTAAAATACTGTCACGCACTCTCATAATTTTATAATACACACAAGAGTATATTTTGGATGTGTCTAGGTGATAATAAAATATGTTTAACTTATTTTATCCTGCAGGAGACAGGCAAGATCTGTTGAGTTGAACCAAGGTTGATCAAGAAACATGTACAAAAATGCAGCCACAAGCAGGATTTGGGGACTGTGAGGCTGCATGTTCATTTTCATTCGAGTAACTTGGTGTGCATGCTCCACAGCAAGGGACACTAGTGGCAGAATATCTACAGACCGCTTAGACACCCTGTAAAACTGTGCCTATTACACAAAACGCAAAACATTTTAGAAAAGATATTTCAAGATAAACCTCTCATTCTAGCTGTGCGTGTGTTTTCATGCAAACACAGGTAATGCAAAAATGTGTTGCCAGCAGTGCCAGTTCATCCTTTTCAGGTTTTATTTTAACATTTAGCTTCAAATATCCAAGTATCTTGTAGCAGTAACTAGTTATACAGTTGTAGGGAACTGTCTTTTTGAATTAGTGATTTGACTTCAAAAATGCTTTAGGCATGGCAAAGACGTATTATGAATTCAGCAGTTAACATGCAAAATGCATCATCGAGATAGATTATGAAATGGTGAAGCCTATGTTTCTGCCTGACACAGTTCATGAACCTCTGGTC
The DNA here is from genome assembly GCA_002844005.1 of Limosa lapponica baueri. Classification (NCBI taxonomy): domain Eukaryota; kingdom Metazoa; phylum Chordata; class Aves; order Charadriiformes; family Scolopacidae; genus Limosa; species Limosa lapponica. The sequence goes on along the minus strand of KZ505883.1, from coordinate 146,809 downwards.
CCACAGTAGTCCCACAAACTTCTTCGAAGTTACTTATAGGTTAAAAAATGAACAGCAGAATACAATCCTTTATAAACAACTAGGCCATATTCCGGTACATTGAAAATGATTGTTTCCCAAAGAGATCCTTTTTGTTTAATGGAGATAGGGCAAAATAAAGCACTGCTCAGCTGCCAAGGTTATGGCTCTGACCAAAGGGCACATTTTCTCCATAGCACAGTCTGCAGTCCTGCTCCCACAGATGTCAAGAGGAGAGGACCAATGGTTTTGTGAGACAGTTTTCTCTAAGTGAGCTTGATTTCTCTCCTGGAGAGAGCACGGCAAAGAAGGGGGGAAAAGAGTGGGAGATGGATGAAGTACAGCCAGACTTTATTAGGGCAGGGCTAGGACATGTATTTAGATTTGGCAGCTGAAACACGCTTTCAGGTCCTCAGCACAATACCACAAATCTCATGGCACGTAACGGTACTTCAGAGAGATATCGATTAATGTCAAACTGATGTGAAATGAAAAGCTTCTTTTCAGTTTGTCAGATCATGACTTTTTGATTTGGGCTGAGCTGGCCTGAAACAAAACATTCTGTTCTAATTTTTCTCATTTGAAAACGAACAATCTCTCCTTCTACAGCAACTTCTGGGGGTTTTTGCTATGGACATTTATCGAGCCTGTTTTCTATCACCTGCAAAGAGCCACTTAGACAGAAAATACCTGGACACTTCCAGTTTTTTAATTGTTGAAATCTCTGACTAAAGTTATCATAAGACATACATTTAGACTGCAAATGATGAAAGCCCTCTGGAGATGATGGAAAGCCCTTTCCTCTGTCCTCTCTGACTTCCTGATGCCACAGAACATAATCTGACCTGCACAGCTTGACCAAAAGCTCAGCAGGCCTGGGGTATAACTTTAAAATGCCACTTTGAATCAAATCCATGTACTAGAAGGCCCTCCCCAAATCACACTGATTTGTTCTTCAAAACAGGCTTGATAATAGTGTTGCTCTTCACTAAAATTGCAGTAGAAAAAGATCATAGAGCTGCAGTACAAATGTCTTCAGATTTCCAAAATCCTTACCCTTAAGATAATTTAGGAGGATAGATTCCTTGCAATACGAGAAACACTTCTGTTCCAAAGTCACTTAGGCACTACAAAAAAACCCCTACACTTGCGTAATTCTGCAACATGTTTTGCAATATAAAAGGGAATATGCAGCCATATATATCATCAGAGAAACGGCAAAAGGATGTGCCACGTGTGAATTGTGGCTAAATCAGCATTTTCCCAGGAACTGTCATTGGCTGAGCAGTACTTAAACTCAGCAAAATTTGCCTCTTTTTGTTTTGTGAACCACTTCTGAACCCAGTTGAAAATATTCAAGAAATATTAGAAGCAAATTATTAGCATTCTCTAGGTACCTTCTCCCATGAAGTCTCAGGTGCTGGTGTTTAGAATTCAAGTTTTGAAAGTGGTCACTTAAGTCATGTTTGGTTTTTTTTTCTCTGCTTGGAAAAACAAGAACATATGTTGATTAAATACCTTTCTTTGATAAAAAATTTGACTGCCAGAACAGGCAATCTCCAAAGATCTCCACAGGCAAAGCTTAAAATAGTCTATTTGCAGTTGAATAAAAGGCTTCATAGAACAACAACTAATTGTGAAGACATTCCTTATTTGGCTAGTAGCAGATTCAAGTAATTTTTGTCTATACAGAGCTCTGTCAGCCGTGGATTAAGTACATGAACAATGTGGAAATGTTTTACACTGTTTAAAAATGTCACTTAATTTGTACATCTCTCTAGAACTAAGAGAAACATCAACATTGCATTAGAGTCATGACAAATCCTTCAGGTTTTTTTCTGGCTAAACAGCCACAGTCTGATTAAGTTTTGCTTAAAGATTAATATAGTCTATATATGTTTTGTGCAATATCCTTAAAAATAATAGTATTATAGTATAATCTCAGTCATTATCTGATTTTTCTCCTCAATAAAAAAGCAAAGTCTCCTAGAGTGGAGACATTATATAAATTGTACTGTTTAGTAATAGCAGTGCTCATTATGAGAGGCTTAATTATGGTCATTATTTACAAAAAAATCAGACTTGTCACAGAAAGCATAATAATGACTGTCTCTTGGATAAAAATTAATGAAACATTTTTTTCTGAAGGTATGAAGTCTACTAGTCCACAGGGTGTCATCACTTTTATTTTCCTCTTTAAAAGAATTAATATTCATGAAAATTAGACTCCAGATAATTGCAAAATGAGAGGTGGGGTTTTTTTTTTACACTGCAATTTGGATATGTTTGTTTATTTACATGGAAAGCCATGCACAAATCAAAAAAGGGTACAAGAATAGAAGACAGACATTTTTAGTTACGCAGGAATTATTTTGTACTCAGGACCAAGTTGTGCTCTTATTTACTCTGGTGCAAGTAAATGGCAAATTTAATTCTATTCCAATTTGCAGCAGAGTGCTTAGAAGCTTTCTTACTTCTAGGGACTAATACATAATGTGAGTAGCCTAAATTATAACTTACTGTGTGTTCCCTGAGGGAAGATGTACTCCAGTGCAGGAATCCCCTGCAATGCCTATGCACAGGGCTTAAACTGGGTTTATAGGTATGGGGCATAGGCTTCACAATACCTAGACTCATTAGGATTAATCTTAGCAAGTCAGGGGGTTGGAAAACAGCTTTTAGCTTTCAGAAGAACGTATATTTCAATGTTTTTGTAGCATGCTTTAGTTGATGTGTAAATTGAACCACATCATTTCCAAAATAAAGCAATTTGCAGTGAACTCACTGACATTTTACATGTCAGTTTTAATTCAGCAGTAGTAACTCTGAGTTTGGTAAAACATGGATTCTTCATTAGAGGAGGCATTTTGTCCTTAGCTAACCTGGCAAAGCAGATTGGAGGCGTATACTTTTGAAACTTCATAAAAGTTAGCCGGCTGTGTTTGCTTTTTGCAATCAACAAAATAAAGAATATGGATTAAAAAATGTTGCTCCATCACATCAAAGAAACAGTCTGTTTGTGACTAGTTTTGTCTGTGAGGGTTGGCTGTGATGTGTTTTGGGACCAGAGTCTACAAAGACTAGGCTCTGACTAGACTCAGAAATCTCTCACCCTTCCAGAATAAATTAGCAAACAAAAAAAACTGTTGGCAAAGAAAAGGTTTTAGAAACTAAAGTGTGAGGATAATTAAATGCATATTTCAGCAGTATTTATTTGGCATTGATTGGCTGAGGCCACTTACTGTGAAGAGTTGAATAGTTAATTCAAGTACTCGGCATCTCCTAAAGGAGATGACCTTGGGGTCATATAATTGTAACAGTAATTTATTTAGTTGAAGAAACGAATATGCTCTCAATTAGCTTAGCAGGCATTATAATAACACTAGTGAGATTTATATTTGCTTATGTCACTCTGTTGTAAGGATAAAGTTATTGGATCTGTTTGCCTGTGTTTAGTCCCTAGTTCATGACTCTTCACATAAGAGATGTGAAGGTTTGCTCATCCTGATTAATAGGTGTCCAATTCTAATGCTGCAGATATTGGCATAATCACTCAAGAGACCTGAGGGACATGCACACAGCAGTAATACTGGCAGAAGACAGTGTTACCTACTTAAATCTTTCTCATGCTGATTTTTTCCCCTAATACGGATTCTAAGGCTTCTCAAACTTACCCCATAAATTGGTGCCTGATCTGAGATTATTCCCCCATTGGGGCTCTTGGAGGTTTATCACACATGTGTTACTCTGCTGGGATTTTTTTTTTCCCACTGCTTTAATCTGCTGTCACTATAAACTGGGAAAGCAGTAATTCATTTGACTGTACCTCAATACTGCTGCAATCCCCTGATCTAAACTTCTTAATGCATTTCTTTTAATTTCAAATGTTGACACATTTTCACTGTACACTGGTTGGGGTACATGTCAAAGAATGTACAATAGGTGTAATCCACCTACCCCACAATGCAGTGTGTGATTTATGGAAACTTGCCATCTAGCCTTGTACATTATCAGCAACTACCACCACAACTAAAGCAACCATTGGGATTTTGCAGAAATAGCTCCATAAGAGAGACGGGGGGAAAAAACCAGTAAAAAAAAAAAACAAACGGTAGAAGAGAGGTTTTCAGTTTAATCTGTCTTTCAGGAAGCAGAAGAGTTAGTCTGTAAAGGCTCGCCATGGCCAAGGTGAGGAATGAGCTAGGCATGACTTTCTGAGGTCTGCCAGGAGAGGTCTCTGCAGGACTCACTACTGCAGGAGGTGCTGGGCCCACCCCCTTTGTGTGGTCCCAGTCTTCGGCTCTGTGCTACGCCGGGGGAAAAAGACCAGCATGCCGTGATGCATGTTCCAAATCAACTCTGTCTCTAGCTCGTAGGCAGCTCAGTTTCATCACATGCTACCATTAATACAAATTAGAGGCAGGTGAAGAAATGTTTTAGTGTTTAGAAACAGACTAATCAAGTTGTTAAGACAGGCTGGCTGAGTTGGTTTACTTGATTTCTAATAAATAACAATCATGTGCCCCAAGAAACAGTTGAGCAAAACAAAAAGAAGTGTATCTTCCTAGGGTTCTCATTTGTAGTATTTCCTAATTATGCAGGGCACTCACACCTGTGCTTTAATCTCTTACTCATACGCATGCTAGAATATTTTATTGAGCAGAGCTGGAGGTCACTCAGCCTGTGTAAGGAAGATTCTTTGATTGTCTTATTTTCTGAGTCCTGGGGAATCTGCTCCCACTATTTCCCTGCTCGCGGGAAGGCTCCACATGTACACAGCACGCTCGCAAATGAGAGGGGGTTTTGTGGGGGTCAAGGAAGCTTGTATCTGAGTGGAGCTCCAGCGTATACCATATAAAGCTACAAACACAATATTATATAGAATATCTGGCCTTCAAAGTATGCAACAAACCTATTTGTGTTTAATTTTCCATAGTATTTTGCAATCAGTGTGACAGGGTTGAATTCTGCAAATAGATGCAGATCATTCTGCAGGCCGTGTCATTTTACAAAATTTGTTTAAGGAAAAGAGATTTTCAAATGAAGCTCATTTTCCTCCTTTTAAACCACAAAGTTGTACAACTGTCTCTGCAGAGGCTTGGGAGAAGAGATGAGGAAATCAAAGAGCTGTTTAGTTCTCTTCACTCTCAAGCTCCCTGTTGACTAGGAGAACTGATGAGAAGAAAAACCCAATGAGAAGTTTACAGGCATAATAGACAACATTTTAGCAGCGCTAAGCGGCACGTTTTCCTTTTACTACTCAGTGTTTTGAAATAAATTGGTGGCAACAATGAAGGAGCAACTTTGATCAGGATGCTTATATTGGTGTTGGAATATGGATTTTAGTGGCTATCTATGGAGACTAGGGCTTGGAATTTGACTGTGATTTGCAAACAGGTTAAAACATATTCTTTATGTCTTGAGTCCGTTATGATATTTCATTATAAAAAGATGATTTAGTGTTAGGAAATAAATAATCCTAAAAAATTTCCCTTCTTTTCCAATAGAGTCTTAGAGTGCTCTTTAGCACTGCAAGGTACTAGCAATTTTCACTCTATCCCAACTCACACTCTACTCAGTATGTGAGGCCTCCTGTTGATGTTATGTCAGGGCCTTTGGGCCAACACAAAGGCTATTGAATCTTACAAGTTAGTCTGCACGTCAGCCTTCCAATTAATTGACTTACTTGTAGTCTTCACAACAGCTGTGGCAGTTATGGCTTGTTGCATGAAATGCTCTATTTTTTTGATGAAAGCACATTTTTATTCAGGCTTTCACTTCTTTGAATGCAATAATTTTGAAGAATTCTTGTGTGGGTTATGAGTCCTGTTTTAAAGCAAGTACTGTAATATTCTACAAAAGCAAAGTATGGATTTTGCAGTGACTATTGTTATGTTCTGTGTGACTGCTTTATATAAGCATTTTCAGTCTATCAGCTCAACATTAGTTTAATTACTGGAGTGGTGAATCCTGTAGTACCTATTCAGATCCAGCATAAGTGGGCAAACCTCAATGACATAGAGGAAATTGCTTCTGCTCACACCAAATCTGACCATGCTCCATAGTGGTAACAACAAATCTCTTTATATGAGGTAATCTATAGCCTGTATGTAATCTGTGTGAAATCAAGCATGTTTATTCTATGGAAAGCCCAATATTTTAACTTGGTGGTGGAAAGGATAGAAGTGAGGGGTAGAGGAACTCTCTCCGTCACTTAACACGAAAGGAAGTACCAGACAACCACTAAGGTGCTTCCCCATTTCTGCGTTTCTGTGGCCTGTCCCTCAGGGTCTTCCTACACCTGGCCTTTTATGGATAACATGCAAAGAATAGCAGCGCTGCCCTCAACATTAGTTTTCCTCGCTATGATAGCAGTTCTTTACCACACTTTTTGCTCTCTGTCCTCTCCCCAGTAAATCCTCTGGGCAAGCAGCAGTGGAAGGCAAAGATTTTCCTTCTGGTTGTGTTGTTCAGACAACCTAAAGTCAAGAGTTGCCTGGCCTGGCTGGGCTTTTTTGCCCACGCTCTGTATTTTGTGTTCATAATAATTCTACAGACTGCTGAAAAAACTATCCTCTAGGACTGCAGTCAACTGCAGGGACAAAAGGGACAGAACAACAGGAAAACCATGACATAAGGAAAACCTGTGATGTTTGAGTTCAAGGGTGTATTCAGGAGAATTCCTCAAGACTGGATTTGCCCTGGTGGAGGTAATCTTCTATTAGCATTAATGGCACAAGGTAGGTGTGCTTCCTGTGAAAAAACACATACCTTTGTGTCAAGATGCATAACCAGTAACCACATGAGGAAATCCTCATGCTCTGTAGTTTAATAGTAGATCCCAGGTTTCCTCTAGACAGAGCCAGTTCTGCATCTTGGTAGAAAAGACAACTTTCATCTATACAGTTAAGACATGCCTGAGATATGGGAATTCAACACAGCAGTCTTGCTGAAATGAAAGTGTCATGGGTTATATCAGTACATTTTTAATAAAATTCTCTTACCTTGATCAATCTATGCCCTTCAATTTAAAGCTGAGATTAATTCTCCAAGACACATTATGGTACTGCATTAATACTTGAAATCATCTTATAAATGCTTGCTTTCATATTTGGCATAACTATTGTACCACTATAGAAACTGCTTCTATTGACCTTTAGATTAAAAATATGTTGGATTACCATGATTGACATATTCAGAATGACTCATTCTTGCCAAACACAGCATAACAACTTTTTAACATTCTCTTTTCTTTACAACTGGTTCCACTTTCATTATATGAAATATGGCTGTATTATATACCACCTCTCATTGCCTAACATGCTTTTTTCAGAGTTCAAGAAGATTTACATTTGGAGCTAAATGTTTCAGTGATTGCTCTGTTGGATTTCATTATACCAGTGTAGTTAATCAAAGCAAGTCTGGCCTTGCAACCATGATTCATTGTATGGTTTTTTGAACTTAGTCATTTATACTGAATGAATATACACATTATCACCAGAGTACCAGATTTTCTTTAACAGCCTGCATGACACTGTACTGTAATGCCTTAGTAAACTGCTTATGCCATGTGCACACTGCAGCTGCTTTTTTAATTTTCTTCTTCTTTTTTTTTTTTTCTTTTTAAGGAATTCATTGAAAGCCATTCTCTTTACCGGGGGAATGAGGGAGTCACTGGGAGTGTAGTCAGGGCAAGAGAAACGGCATTCTCTTGTGGTCCTAATGACTGCTATTTCACTATACACGGGAATATTTTCAGATCTGCACACTTTGTCTGTGCAGCTGGGTGGTCTGCACAATAGTCATTAATGAGAAATCCCCAGATAAGCATAAAATGCTCAAGTTTGGCTGAGGTTTATTCAACCACATGCTTTATAGTGGAATTCAGTTACAGGCAAGAGGATCACTGGTTTTGGTGTGTGGCTGAGAAAAGATTTTGTGGTTTCTGTTTCTTTCTCCCACATAATCTAAAGTATGGTTTTGCCACCACAATTGAGGGGGAAAATTCTTTTACCCTCTAAGAACTCCTGAAGATGAAGATTTAAGCTCGTAGCTTGTGTTAACTAATACTTCCTAACTAGCTATTTTGCAGAGTCTTATGCAGGCTAGGATCTGTCTTTAACATGAGGGCAGAGTCGAGTTAAAGCCTCAGCAACCCTTTTTAAATGCTATAAATCAAACACACAGAGGTATTTAGTTGCTTTGAGGTGAAGATGGGTGTTTAGTAAGATTCATCTTAATGCCTAAACAGGTCAGGTACTTAATTCCCAATTCACCAAAATTGAATGTAGTACTTCAAATAACTCTGTAAACCAAGATGCTTGTACCTCTGTCTACAATGGATTTTTGAAATATGTTAATACTAATACATCCTATATCATACCTTTATTTTTGTCTGTACTGAACATATGTGAAAGTCACATGCTTTTAGTATAATGTGGAGGAAAGTAGCACTAGCAAAACCAGTTTTGACGAGTCTCTAAGATAAAACTCAGGCACAGCTGACTGTGGTTATCTCTGTCTTCCTAATCTCTCCTTATGCACAGCTGGCACATTACAGCATACTCTGTGGGGTTCACTATTTCCATCACAGACAAAACACACTAGTTGTTAGGTGTTAGGTGTGACTGTCTGAGTGAGAAGCCAGTCTGCATAAAGAGAAGACAACAACAAGGATTGCCCACTTTGGATCAATTACTTGGAAAAAGTACGTGTGGCAGGCAGGGAGAAATTTCTAATCTCGTACAGGTTTCAGTGGATTATTGTTCTATGAAAACAGATGCCAGCTTCTAAACTAGATTACAGTCATTTTGCATCTAATAGGTTAAGTGATTATAAACTGATTTGATACAGTTTTGGGAGATTTCCTTGGTTAGAAGGATCCTTCACTTATGTAAGGCCCCCAAAACAGCTTCTCTGACTCAGCCCCTTTTAGCCTTTGTCATAGAAGTATATTACAAAGTGAGAAGTGATTCCCGCCTTCTCAAGCAACCCTAAGGAAGACAGTTAGCCAGCACAGCATGGAACAAAATCGATTTTGAAGATGACTATTGGATATCTGTTGCTACTGTCATCGGCCTAGTTTCTTACTGCCTGGGAACTATTTTTCATCTCAACAAAAGGTACCCAAGAGCATCAAGCAATTACAAAAAGGGGTGACAGACAAATAGTATGCAAATATCTGCCTCTGGGATTGTTTTTGTGTCCTCAGTGTCACTTACCTGCCCTACCAACAGCATATTGTTAATTCATTCCCCTGTTTAAAAATGAGATTGTATTTTGTGTTGGCTAAGTCATAATCACAATCCTCTTTTGTGTTTGCTTGCTACAGACGTTTGAATGATTGCCTTTTACTGGCACAAATGGTCATAGAACACTTGGTCCCCTATCACATGCAGAGGTATTCACTGAAACTAAATGTCATATTCGCATGTGTAAATATTTCTTCCAGAAGTGTATGCTTGTTTTGCCAGTGTATGAATAGGAAGAATACCCTGTGACTTATCTGGCTCATCACAACTAACCAGCCCAACCAAGTTGTCAAACATTTGCAGATAATGGTTTTGGATTAAACTTTATGGTTACTTTTTTTAAAAAAAACCTTAAATTTCAAATAACAAATGAATCTGGAAAACTATTATCTGTTTGTAGATACTCTGTTTGCAAAAAGAAGGCAACATGTGTCTGATGAAATATTCATTGTGAATTATTCACCAGTCTCAAACTGTAGTAAGTGTTAAGATAAAAGATTTGTAAGCTCATCAAGCATTCAACAAAATTCACCAAGCCTGTTACATCTTTTTTTTTCTTTTTGGTCATGGCATTTCTGCCTATGAAAATATATTCATGAATTTGAAAGATTCTACACGCTTTATGTTTATTTTCTGAATTAACAATTATTCAGCAGTTAAAGAAAATCTATATTACCAATAGATCTGTGCTCTTCTGTTTTATTGCTTCTCTTCAAAGATATATTAGTGTTGCACATAGCTTAGTACTTCCCAGAACACATGGCTTAATTTCTTCCCAATACACATCATTCGAATAGCAAAGAAGAAAACTATCCGTCTCTTCTGATATTCAGTAAAAAAATGCAAGAAGGAGGAAATATTATGTAAGTATTAATTTATTTTAATCATCCTTTTATTTTTTTAGGATGAATTTGTGCTTTTGTTTGACAGAAGACAATTCCAAGGCATATGTAGAAGTTTTGTTAATTCTACTAAGTCCTGATTTGAAGGTATGTACTGCATTAATACAGGGTATTCAGCTATTTGCTTCAGGCAAAACTTTACCCAAGTTGCTACAATTTAAATATGTAAAGATAGCTGTGAACTTTCCTATGGAATCTAATAGTGTAAAGACTCAACTATACAGATAATCCCTACTGCAAGCAACTTGGGTGTATTGTAATGAGTAGAATACCTATTTTTGGTGATTTTTTAGTATCTAAATAGTGGAATATACAATTGTTGACATTTCAGATCTAAAACAGCACTCAGATTGTTTTCCGCAACAGAATTTTCACCACAAAAAGCCTAGCTACATAATTTCCTGAGCTCTTTATAAGAAGTGATTGTAGTTTATGATAGGCTAGAAAAGGGTTTATGGGGGGTTAGATAGCCTTCTCAGATGGGTTTCTTTAGAGAAGTCCAGCAGATTGTTTTAAAGATTACTTCTTTAATAAGAAATCCTGCACATGATGAAATACCGATAGCAAATACAGCACGGATTCAACAGAATAGTATCACCCTTTTTTGTAAAACATGCAAAGAATTGTACTGTTTGTCCTCCAATACTAGTGAATAGTAAACGAAATATGCTACAGAATATGGAAATATATTTTTTAAAGCAATCCATTATAAATACTCAGAATCTTTCAGGGACCCCCACCCCACTTTTCTTCAGAAATTACACTGATAGTGTGCACACAAACCCTGAAGCAACAGCAAGTAACTTACCAGATGGGGATTTTAGAAGAGGACTTCAAAGGCTTGATCTACTGTGTTGGGTTTTTTGTTACTGCTTTCACTTGCGTCTGTTGAAGATGTTCTAACATTTTACTGACAAGGACAATAGCATCCTGGTGTCTGGGATCACTCCAGTACTGTTTGCATTTGCTAGGGTAGATGCAGGCCACATTCCCAGATACATCCAGGATCTCTATCTGGTAAAAAGGCATCTTTCCTAGCCACCATAGTAAAGTGCCAGTGTCAGACACAGTGTTTCCATGCACTTGGGCACAGAGTGACTTGGTCTCTTACTCAGCCATGCATTCAGATGTATTTATTTCATTACTGTCATCTATAAAAACAAAGGGCTTACCAACCACATGTGGAGACCTCAGGTAGGATGAGTCACCTTTACCCTGTTCCACCTTCAGCGACTCTGCTATTTGACTCATGATAAGAAAAATAACCCCCAATTATCAAAATGAGGCATATGAAAATAGGAATCTAGTGATGCAGGAATGTGTTTTACTAATTTTGGATTCAAGGTACAAGTACTTTTATGAATGATCATTTCAGAAAGACTCATTTTCACTGAGGGTGACTTGTAGTAACTTAAGAAAATGTGGTTTTCAGATAAAACTAAAGAGTTGAATGGCACACAGCACCACCTGTGTTCTCTGGCTCATCACATAAAGTGGACAGCACCTTGAAATACACCTCAGGGTATTACAAACAATGTGTCCTCCCATCAATTGAATTTCAGTGTACTACAAAAGACTTGCTGCTAAGACTACATCAGGACCCAAGTGAACAGGAAAATACCTAGATTAGAGGTCTTAAAAATGAAATTTAAAAATGAACCTAGCCCAAGTAGAGATGAGCCATGGCCATGATATGGCTGCATGATGTGGTAAGTCCCTTGATCAGTAACTGCATGAACAAAGTTGTTGACTTCCCTGCCACTTTAAAGGCCACATTGTAGAAGTCTGGTTAATGCAGTGGGTGTGACTGCAAACCAGCCTGAGCAATGGAAGGGTAAGAAGAGATGGACTGCTTTCTCTGCATTTTGGAGAAAAGGGGAAATTCTAGAACTGCAGGACTTTGCTTGGCGGCAGTACAGTTTCAGAGTGTTTCCAGATGATGACCTACAAGCATCCGCTTCATTAAGCTTGAGTGATTCAGTACGTACGACAGAGAAGACTGGCTCAGACTGGCATGACAGAGTGGGAGGAGAAGAATTTAATGCAAGGCAAGCAGGTAGGTGCCTCCTTGGGGTAGCCTCACAGATGATGTTCCCCACAACAGAAAACCTATTGTGTATATTTTATGTGAGTCAATGGGAAAATTCACCTGCTCTAATAACCAGCACCTCCCTAAATCCTCTCTTGAAATGGGTCAAGAGATACAGGGAATAAAGGATGCCAGCGGGAGAATAAATGGAGAAGTAAGAGAAGAAATTATTTAATGCAATGACATGCTTTGCTTATTTTATCAAAACAAAAATACAAACCAAAGCCATCCTAAAAATACATTTATTTTTTCATGAGTTAACTTTGCTTATTTCTTACAGAAAGAGTCTGTGCTGCATTATTATTACTACTAGTTTATTATTATTATTTTATATTTTGAGGAACAGCACATTTATTTTGTCTGACCCAGGGGAAAGTATGCTTAGAGGTAAGCTATTTTGGCAATGTTTAGCTGTTTCTGTTATATTCTTCTGCTCTGCTGATATTAACGTAAGTATGTAAGCTGCAAGAGGATTTTAGTAGTATGCAAGTAAAGTTTTCTTGGCTCACAATAAAGATTTCTACATTTGCAAGTAATCTAGCCCTCAGACTTTCATAACAGCAAGTCAGCCTTTACAATTAGAAACTTTAGAACAAAAAGTCCCCCTCCCCACCTAAATTTCTTAGTCCTAACAAAACCTCAAAGAGAAAAATATTACCGACATTCTCCTCCACCCCACGCATCTTCTCATAGTCATCATCAAGCTGGTTTCAATTTCTATTTACCTATTTTTCTCTAAATGTTTTGGGACCTGTGCATCATCTCAAATGAACACATTCAGTAAACAGGACATTTAGGTGTATTTGTGGTGTTCTGGCTTGTTGCAGTTGTTTACCTGATTGGATCACATGCTGCTTTGATCATTTATAAGAGAAAAGGTTTTTACAGCAAAATATGCTGGAATGCTTTGTGAAAACAAACTAAGGAGAGAGACATATTTATTGTGTTTGTTTTCTCCCCGATGTATCAGTTTTAAAACATCTTGGAGATTGCAGAATCCCTCCCCACATACATACCTTTCAATGATCTCAACTTTGAAGGTTCAAGGTTAATCACTCCCTTTGCATAAAGAATTATTTTTTCCTTATGATGAAGAATCTTCTGAGGCTAATTTGAAAGTGTACTTGAGTTAAGGCCTGCCATGGAGTACTTCAAGTTACACCAGACACGATCTTGAACGATTAATCAGTTGGTTCGCTGCTAGTCTAGGATAAAGCAATTGCATTATTGATATCTACAGACAACATTGGTGCTTTCTGCTTTCTTGGCAGTTTGATAACTTTGGACTGATCTTTGAGCACAAATATATTGTTAATTTGATGGAGTTTGCAATAATCATAGTAACTTGAAAATTCTGCCTTAGCGATAGAAGGAAATAATGTGATTGTTTTGAGCATAAATCCATGCATACTTTAGTTAAAATAACACATTAGGATTCTGACGAATGGTTGTTCTATACCATATAGAGATTTCTTTATGTCTCAATATATGGGAATGGAAATTGGATTAGGATGGATTCGAACTGCCCGCTGTAAAACAGTATGCCAGTAGCAGAGTGAAGAGAACATCGTCACCTTTGGTCTACCATTCCCCCCTCATTCCATGTATTAGACATAGATATTAGCTAGGTCTTCATGCTCTGTATTTTATAATAGTCATATCCCATAAAATTCCAATATATTAATGGGTGACATGATACTACATTTCCAACTTGAGTTTTCTAATGAAAATCATTTTATTTTAGAAAATTGCTCCACAGTCCAGAAAAAGTGAAGTTTTAGGGTCAAATGTTAAAAAACAGAAGTTGAAGAACCACGTGAGCAATGCACACTCTTTCTCCCACATGCATGTGGATATATGGCCACCCGATCGGTGCTTGCAGCTTCAGTAACACTGACAGGTGCTTTTAAACAAATGTCTATTTTTACATGTGCTGATTAGGAGTCCCCACTATGAAATTCTGGATGCTCAAGAATTATTGACCATATTCTGTCTATATGGATATACGACTAATATTAAAAATCAATCACTTGAGCTTTCTTTTGGGTTAATTCTCCAGAGTGTTTTGTGTGAACTCCATAGCTAAGCACAGTGAATCTGAACAATGCTAACAAATCCAGATGGTAGCTTTTTACACTAATTTTGCTCAGCTAGAAGTAACTGCTCAAGACAGAGAACCAGAGAGTGAATACTAGTAGAATTAGGCCCTGTATTATTTAGCCTTCTTTCTCAGGGAGTTTTACAGCATTAATTAATTTTCATCATCCTGCTGTGTGTAGCTAAAAATTTTATTATTCCCATTTTATAGATGGATAAAATTAGTCACATAAAGGTTAAGTGATTTGTGCAAGGTCATGTAGTAACTCTGTAGCAGGGCTGAGAACAGAATTAGAAGACATAACCTCTGTTACCTTGGGCTAATGATGAGTCCACATGCCACGTGTTATCCTTTCATAAATGACACACACTCAGACAATGGCTGACTATAAATTAAGTATTTAAGAGATTCTTTATATATCTCTTCATACTGTAGATATAAAGAGGTCCAGGTGCACCTGATGAAACGTTGGATTCTGCTCTAGTGTTAAGAATTAGCCTTGCCCTCTTTAGGTTTATATTTTTCAGCTGGTTATATGCATAGTTGGCCAAACTGCAAAGTGAACTAGAGTTCACTTTAGTTTGGTAGTGAACTACCAAATGCCCAGTTTATATCAGTGCTTGTTGAAAAAGTCCATGTACAAGAGCCTAGGGAAGAACAAGTCAAATGGATTAGAAGAGTGAAAACAATTTCCCTGGGAGTGTCTGAAATAGTGTCTTCCTTATGTCCTTGAATGACCATGAATGTCCTGTGTATGCTGAAAAACAGCAGTTCTTGCAGGATCCAAAGTGGGAAGCTTTTCCAAATCTCTCAAAGACTGCAAGTAGTCAAGGAAGTGTTCCATTACTGCAACACATTATTTCCTGCAGATGCCAGCTCTGCTGAAGCAAACACTGTGGCTGTCTTGCCTATATAATTTAGCAGCTTTTGTATAGCTTTGTGATATAGATTACACTTCTTGTTGCTTCTGCTTGTCTCAGAATAAAAGATGGGTCTGTGTTAAATGACATGGTCCTGACTGGACTTGTGGTTGCAGGGTAGGGAAACCATGACATTCAAGCCACTCATTTATGAAGAAGAGAAATTACGTGTGTCAGTAAGTTTGCAGATGACATCAAGTTGGGTGGGAGCATTGACCTGCTTGCGGGTAGAAAGGCATTGCAGAGGGATCTGCATAGGCTGGATTGATGGGCCAAGGCCAATTGTATAAGGTTCAACAAGGCCTTGTGCCAGGTCCTGCACTTGGGTCACAACAACCCCATGCAGTGCTACAGGCTTGGGGAAGAGTGGCTGGAAAGATGCATGATGGAAAAGGACCTGGGGGTATTGGTTGACTGTTGGCTGAACATGAGCCAGCAGTGTGCCCAGGTAGCCAAGAAGGCCAATAGCATCATGGTCTGTGTCAGGAAGTGTGGCCAGCAGGACTAGGGAAATGATTGTCCCCGTGTACTCAGCACTGGTGAGGCCTCACTTCGAGTACTGTGTCCAGTTTTGGGCCCCTAACTACAGGAAAGACATTGAGGTGCTGGAGTGGGTCCAGAGAAGGGCAATGAAGCTGCTGAAGGGTCTGGAGAACAAGTCTTATGAGGAGCGACTGAGGGAACTGTGTTTGTTTAGCCTGGAGAAAAGGAGGCTGAGGAGAGACCTTATCACTCTCTACAACTACCTGAAAGGAGGTTGTAGCCAGGTGAGGATCAGTCTCTTCTCCCAAGTCACAGGCAATAGGACAAGAGGAAATGGCCTGAAGTTGTACTAGGGGAGGTTTAGATTGGACATTAGAAAAAACTTACACTGAAAAGGTTATTAAACATTGGAACAGGCTGCCCAGGGAAGTGGTTGAGGCACCATCCCTGCAGGTATTTAAAAGATGGGTTGATGTGGTGCCTGGTGACATGATTTAGTGATGGTTTTTGTCAGTGTTAGGTTGATGGTTGGACTCAATCACCTGAAAGGTCCCTTCCAACCGAGGCAATTCTATGATTCTATGAATCTAAGATGGTCAGGTTCAGATAAAGCTTATTGTTTCAACCTTGAGAGAACAGACAAGATACAGATCCCTAATAACTTGGCAATTTGAAGTAAAAAAAAAAAAAACACAACTGCAGTAATAACAGGAAGGAAAATTTCCTTGCTTAAAAATTATTGAAATTGTATTTAAAAGTATTTAAAATTAATCATATATAGAACTGGCTCTAGTTCTAATTGCAAATAAAGTGCCAGGTAGTACTATTGAGTGAGCTATTAGAAATCAGTGACGTGTTTTTCTAGTTTGCACTCTGATGGTACTCAAAAAAGCTATCAAGTATTTGAGAGTAGGTGTGGAGAAGGGGCTTCCCTCTCAAATTTAAAAAGGAGAGGGTCTCTCGGAGGGTTTAATCTTTCTTTCTTCTGAATTACTTTGTCATAGTGACCAGTGCCACTAAATTTGTAATGCCAATTAGCAATCTAGGAGAGAATGGCAGAAGATCCAGATTAGTTCTGATGCTGACGTTTTTGTTCTGCTGGTTACAAATGACTTTGACCCTTCCAGCATATATATCTGCCCCCAAATCGCCTGCTTCCGTTATTTTTAATGATTGCAGAGATACTCTATTGTTGAGGTGATTTTATTTTGTTAAGCGGATTTGGTCACAAATGGCGGGGGGAGGATGGAGGATGCTGGTGGGAAGGAAGGTATGCATTTAATATATTGATGTGAGGCCTGTAAGATCTGAGATAAAGCACTACCATTACCTTCTCATACCTTTGCATTACTAGCCATTACTGAATGACACGGTGCAGAAAGGCTGTTAGAGAAGGCTAATGCCTATACAGCTGGTGTAATGAAGAAATGGGAGGTTTAGGTACAGGAAACCACAGCTCCAACAGAAGGAGCTGAAAAGATATAGATAAGATTAGTGACATATGTAAAGGCACAGATAATGTGTGACAGAGTCTGCCCAGCTGAATAGGTTGAAGCCAGCAGTAATAGGAAGCCCATGTTCTCCCTAATCCTCCCAGATAAGCTGTTCCATCCAGAATTATCAGCCAACAATCTTCAGGGTATCAGGCTGAAAATGAAGTTTCAGACTGCTTTGATTCCTCATCCATAAATGAGAAAGTGCCTGAAGGATCTTTATTTATTCTCACTCCCTCCGAAACACTCTTCAAAAAGTGCCAATATACTAGCAACAGATGCATAAAGCCTCGCTTACTTTGATTGACAGAACATGATATAAAGCAACTCTCACTTGACATTTCAGTTTCATAAGGCTCCAAGCAAGTGTATGTATGTGTGGAACTTTAAAACTTCACAAGGAAATGAAAGGGGATATATGCAAACTTCAAGAAAATGTTTTCTGAATAGAGTATAACTCTTCCATTGTTTCAAGATCTTGTATGACAAGTAATTTCAGTATATAGTTTCAGCTCTGTGTTTATTAAATGCCTGCAATATTTGTACTGTTGGCTTTTGTAGAGTTACAAAATAATTGATATGTATGTCCTCAGGAAATGTGTTTAATTTGAAGAGAAAAAGTACTTTAGAACAAACTTGCAAAATATGAATGTGTGTCATGGTTTAAGACAGCCAGCAGCTAAGCACCACCCAGCCACTCGCTCACTCCTTCCTGGTGGGATGGGGGAGAGAATCAGAAGAGTAAAAGTGCGAAAACTTGTGGGTTGGGATAAGGGGAGTTTAATAGGTAAAGCAAAAGCTGTGCACACAAGCAAAGCAAAACAAGGAATTCATTCACTGCTTCCCGTGGGCAGGCAGGTGTTCAGCCATCCTCAGGAAAGCAGGGCTCTGCCACACCTAACGGTTACTTGGGAAGACAAAACGCCGTAACTCCAAATGTCACCCCCTTCCTTCTTTTTCCCCCAGCTTTCCATACTGAGCATGACATCATATGGCATGGAATATCCCTTTGGTCAGTTGGGGTCAGCTGTCCCGGCTGTGTCTCCTCACAACTTTTTATGCACCCCCAGACCACTTTCTGGTGGGGCAATGTGAGCAGCAGAAAAGGCCTTGGTCTCTGTGTAAGCACTGCTCAGCAATAACTAAAACATCCCTGTCAACACTGTTTCCAGCACAAATCCAAAACATAGCCCTGTTACAGCTACTATGCAGAAAATTAACTCTAACTTAGCAAAAAACAGGACAATTTGCAAAGGAATACAGGTTCGTATCTTCTTTCAAATAAATTTAAATTACAAAAAAGGTGCAGGAAGAATTTTTGTTGGGTTTGGTATTTCACTTCTTTACTATTTTATGCAGGGATGAAGGGAGAACACTGGCACTCACCTATAGTGTGCCTGTTTCCCTGATGTAACTACTTTAGTCTAACTCCCCTGAGGAAATCTGGTGGGCAATGCTCATGAGGAGTATTTGCACTATGTCCTCATTAGCTTTTATGCTTTAATACATTTTTTTGTTCTTACAAATGGTTTGCCTTGAGCTTCCAATGACACTGTATTCTATATACGTGAACACTCAGAACACTGACAATGTTTGGGAATTAAACAATTCATACCTGGAGAGAAAGGAAACTGCTTGAAAGAATTTATAACCCTCAAATTCTCTATGATAGGATGCATCTGCTCTTCCTAATGAGGAACGCTTTTCACGTCTGAAGGAGAGGAAAAGGAAAAACTCTGTGTGTGAGTTTCATTGGAGGAAAGAATAGAACCATGATCAAAAGGAACCGGCAGCTTTCTTACTGTTTTATTTACAATGGACAACCAAGATAATTAACTAAAATAGAACGAGCTGAAGAACATTAGAAAAAGGAAATGGTTCCTGAATATTAACATGAAATTCTTCAAAGAAAAGGGGAAGAAATGTAGATGAAGCATTCTTATTTTTCTTTCCTCTTGTTCCATTTTCCCTACAATATGCTGTAAATTACCTGCCTCCAAACCTGAAAAAGTGCTGCTCGCAGCTGTTAATCAAATGTCAAAAAAAGCTACTAATTTTTGCAAAGCTACTAATATTTCAGAATACTAGTTATGTGATAAAATAATAAATAGTCTTTTGAGAAATGCTCAAGGTTTTCATATTTTGGAAGATTTTTTTAAGGCACTAGCTTTTCCAGTGCTACAAGCATGATTTTCTACTTACCCTCATTCCTGCCAGACCCTATTTAATGAAACAAAGATAAACTGATTGAAATGTCATGTGCTGTATATCCTTACAGGGAAAAGAGTAAAACCAAAGGAGCTTTCTTTTTAAAACTAATTGTCAAAATAGTTACATTTTTACAAAGTATATATGAATTTTGAGAATATAAAGTACATTCCTGACTGGTTCTTTCCAGTGTTTTGCATTTTCCATTTTTCTTTGTTCTATTGGCACAACTGTAAATAATTTCTGTTAGCCGTATCTGTTGGGTAACATATGCTGAAGAATGGTAGCTGGTCATTACCAAATGAGTTACAAAAACACATACTAAAACCAGTATCCCCATTACTGAATGCAGGAACAGGGCTAACAGTAACCTCCAAAGCAAGGAATCCTAAGGAAGAATCCAGGCATCAAGGAGTGAAGCTCAGCTAAAGCAGATGCAGATGTAATGTGCCTTTTTTGTCTATTCTTCTTTCCTGTTCTTGACTAGTGGACTATGCCCAACTTTTCTGCATTCCTAAAACTGATAAGCTAGAAAAGAGGAGACCTGTGCCTAGCTTTTTTTCACAATACCTTGTAGAAAACCAGAATTGTAATTTTATTCCTGCGTTCTTAACTATAAGAGAGTAGGAAAACTCTCCTACTACTGGACTTCTGTTTGCTGAAAAACAGTAAGAAGCAAAATAAACTAATATTTACAGTGTTAAGTGTTGCTGCTGAGCACTGCAGAACAGCAGCTGGTGAGTAGTGTCCTCATTCATGTTTGGAGTCATGAGACAAAGTGGGTCCTCAAATGCAAGTCCCACCAAGGTCAATGGGGGCTGTCGTTACACAAATGAAATTGGAACTGGATCCTTTCTATGAATCTTTAGCCATGTTATCAACACAATTAGTGGACTTGAACAGATGTTGACCTTTATCAATTCACAGGTGGCAGCACTTGTGAGTGGACTAAAGACAAGTCTGTAAGAATTGCTTAATAGTTTCCCTCAGCTGCAAATGATCCTATGTACATTGTGATTACATGTTGTGTCTATGAATATGCAAAAATGCCAAGTGCAGTATTTATTTTTAAGCCAGTAGTATTCCTCAGCCATACTTTAGAATGAGCTTTGACTGCCTGAGAGCAAAGCTAAGCAAAGTAGGAAAATGGATCTTTGGGTACCAGCGAGTCCCTGCTTTGCCCGTGTATCAATGTGTTCAAGAATGTGAGAGAGTGCGTAACAGAAAAAAAAGAGTTTGAGGGGAAAATGTGCTGAAAAGGTCCAGTTGACTTTAAACATCAGAGACATTATTTTGAGGATAAACAGGATGTGGGAAAGGATTAAAGAAAATATGTTTCTCAAAGCCTTAGGACAAAGCTATTTCCTTCACCCATGTGGGTAGGTTAGACAACAAGGTGAAAGCTGGTAAACCTCCACCTATTTTTACTGCCAAAATTTAGTTAGTGTAACTGATGTTTCCAGTGCCTTCTGTGTAGTGCAAAATGCTTACTTTCTGGAAGTGTTGAAATGCTGGCACAACCTGTATTCCAAAGGGGGGAAAAAGAAAAAGGAAAAAGAAACAAAAAAACAAAAAACAAAACAAAACAAAACAAAACAACAACAAAAAAACCCAAACACAACCAAAACCAAAGAGGAGCTCCAGCAAAGAGCTAAAGGGTTAAAACCATTTGAAATGCCACACAAAGTGCTCCCACAGTTTTAAAATGTTAATCAGTTTTGCAAGTGTAAGTCATCCCCTGCTGATACAGAAAATGAACACAGAACAGAGGAAAAATTGGAGTTTCTGAATTAAGAATCTGTGTGGCTTTTCATCAACACTTGGTAGGCAATCCAAATACTCAAGCCTGTCATCCAGCAGACTGGCATACAACTCTGCATTTTATATTATACACGCATTTAGAACTGGGATGCCTACCTGTGTTTCTTCAGTAGCCATTTTTACTATGCGTGCACTGGGGATGACAAAGGAGAGCACTGAGACATTCAGAGGTCTCTCTGGAAGTGTCTGAACTCACTGACTGCTTTCATTGCCAATTACCACGATTCTAACATAGATATTCCCAAGGGAACTATGATCTATTCTACATCCTTTGCTCTGGCTGATTTAACTAAAGTGGAATAAGAGTGAAGGAAAATGGGAAGTTGTCACTGCTCTGCGGGTATTTGCAGAGAGAGATCCTAGCTCCCTGTCCTGCCACAGATGCTCCAGTACAGAAGGAAGAGAAGGCCCTTTAGGTTATATGTTGTCTAAATGATGTCAGCTTTACCTTGCACTATAGGTACAAAGAGAGGCTTTGCCACTATTTTGTGAGGGATGGGTTTCACTCAGTTTTTTTCTCAGGCTGACTTTGTCTTGGTATTGTTTGTTCCCAGGGCTTATTTTGATAAGGTACAGCATGAGGACAGAGGATGCTTCATGCTGCCGGGACCAAGCTGATGACAACCCCATTCAGGGGGAAAGTCCTCACTGTAAGAAAAGCATGGCATAGTTTTTTGTGTTGATCTGCTATTATAACAAAGGTCGCGGGACAGATAAGAATCAGCAAAGATTCAGCATGTTTTTCTTCTTTACTGCAGTCAAGAAGATGCCTTAAACTCCTTACACAAAGACTAAATACAAAACCCAGATTTTTCTTCTCCTTTTAAACTGGCATTTGCCTTCTGCTTGTTTATTTTAAATATGTTGCATTTTATAAATTCAGAACTTGTAAGCTCAGAGTGGGATGCTTCTCATGGCCGCAAGCAAACATCTCTGATTTTAACATCCTATTATGCATGGATGAAAAGCTAAGCTAATAACTAATTTTCACCCTCACAACACAGGCATCTCTGACAAGATTAAAAGAAATTGTCTTTAAGGGATGTTTACTAACATTAGCCATAACTGGACAAATGGGCAAGTGAGGAAGCAAAGTATGATCCTGCATTAAAAGTAGGCAATTTTGGCAGTGCATGTAAAAAAATATACAACATTTGAAAGAGAGGAAAAGACACAGGCAGTCAACGCATCATATTAATGACACATAAGATCCACCGAGGAAAATACTATGAATGAGATGCCTAGATGATTGAAAAATGAGCATTTAGTTTCCTGCTGTCTCTGAATATTGCATAATCTTTATCTTTTATGCCCAAACTGGATGTGTTGCTCATAGCCATAGTATATGTGAGACCATATCTAACAAATACGTAGCAGAGAAAAAGTGGTATCTCTTTCTCTTCTTCCAGGAACACTAACATGAGCTCAGAAACAGAAGTTTACCTCTTTATAATGAAATAACTACCATTTTTCATTTTGATAAATGTAACCCTTTAATGAGCTATCAATAGAAACTGAAATGCTGCAGGAAATGGTATAGCTGGTCACGTAAATAGTCCCTTCGTTCAACTTCTTGACAGTGGCTTTGGGTGCACTGCCTTTTAGCTGAGAGAAAAAATATATATGTATTTGTGGTCACTATAGACATTACGGTACTTTCCAGGAGATGTTTGTGAATGTCAGTGTCGCGGCTAAATTGCAGCTTGGGTATCGAGGTCTACCTGAACTTCCCCATATGGTTTGACTAATACTGTTCTCTGCTTCCTTTTCTCTCCTGGATGACTGTGTAGTGCTGTAGCTTAATAAGCATCACATTTTGTCTTGTGCTACATGTGGCTGCATTTCAGTGCAGAAATTAAAGATTAAGAATCTCCCTCCATGTTTTTTGGTTCTGGTTTGGTTTAGTTCGTTTTTTCCTGAAGTGCTGTGGACCTTTAAAAGCCCACTGAGATAAGGAGGCTGTAAAAATTTGCTTTCTCTTACTTATTATCACTACTGGCAACGTGAAGATGCTGTTTACATAGAAAACATAAAAAAACATAAAAAACATAGAAAACATAAAAATTCTGAATAAGAGAAAAGACACCAAGAAATTCTCCTAATAATTAGTGACAACTGCAGCTAAGATTTAATGGTAAGGTTGTCACATGAATTGATATGGGCATTACCAGCCACTATGCAAGTTGTGATGTATCTTTTAGTGGCAGAGTACAGAACGAGATCTATTGCTCATTTCAACTGCAAAGACAGGAGTGGTCTAGGAAAAAAAAAGCAAACCAACCTGAAAGACAGTGGATATTGCATGACCAATGCTGAATCTACTCCGCAGTACAAGATGTGACTGCAATTTGTGTAAATGCAATTAAGATAGATTTAAATTAACTTTGATCTCAACGGCAGTGTAGTTGCAGCAATGTGAACTTCAACTGGTTAAAGGTATTAACCAGATTCATTTGCCCATGGTTTGCACCTTGCACTGAAGCCAGAGAGCCACTGCAACACTATTTGTTCTCCAAGCAAGTTTATTCGAAGCAGAACTGTTTATTCAAAGCAAATGCTGCTGTTACACCTGGAGTGTGACATTTTTTGCCTCTGTTAGGCAGTATAAACCATCTGGAAAACTAACCTAGATGGCTTGCTGAGGATTACCCATTTGTTAGAGCACCTTTCCAGAGCACGGCCCACTATACTTGACCTTCAGTTATGAGTGTTCCCACAGAGTCTCAGGTAGTCAGCAATGACAGAACAGTTTTAGATGGATCTAATTTATGCGAAACCAAATCTGGCTCCTACCAGGCCCAAAATCACAGGAGTGCAAACATAGATTAAAGCTACATTTTTCCCACCTTTTCTTGCTGTTCAGGCAGACAAAGGCCTTATCCAGCAATTGTATAGCTGCAGATTAACTTGGAAAAGTCTCTCCTTAAACCATTTAGAAATTGGATTTAAAACTAAAAGGAAAATATTTTATAGTTAGAATGTTGTAGCTGAGAACAGAAATCTGAAAGCCTAGAAATAGCTAAGACTTGACAGCAACCTTAAATGTACCTTTTTCCCTTTGTTTATTTTTCCTATTACTGAAGGAAGAATCATTTCTCAGGGAACAAAATACACTTATTTATAACACAGTATGTAATCAGTTCAATCTATCCCCTACCCATAGCAACAACAAAACTTCTACTCAGAACACTGAACAGGAATACATTAAAAACATGACATGAGCCCTTCAGAGGTTTTCAATTATTAGTTTTCTTGCATTGCACAAAGGTACAAGCTGTCATTGTATAGTGGCTTTTTAAAATGCAGAGTATGAAATAGATGTGTTTCCTCCACGTACAGCCTTTAAGCACGATCATTGCAAAATTTAAACTCTCCCTCTTTTAATCTCCTTGCTTCTTCAATAACTCCTGACTACTACTTAACCCAACACTCAGGAAAAAAAAATAGTTTCCATAGATGGAAAATATAACAATGAATGGCAGCTGAGTCCACAGGATCTTTGGGATGCTCCATTTCTTTTCCAGGCTATGCCATTAGCTCCCTATGTTGCCACAAGCAGGTCATTCCATTTGGCTACTGCTAGTTTCCTGCTATGCAAATAGCTGCAACACCACTCGTCTATGTTTTAAAATATTCTGAGGAAATAAACTGGGATTTACTTGTTAAAAACTTAGACTGATTCCAAAATGCAAGACTGAAATCCATGACAGTACTTCTACTGGATGATAAAGCATAATAATAAATATTACTTGTAACAAGAATTTATATATGGATAATTATGTACAATTTATTCAGATCACCACTTTCCCTTAAGTGCATAAAAGACTTATACTACATGAGTTTATTTAAAGTGAATGGTAAATCCAAATGAACTTATCTAAACTTGTTCCTGTTGTTGAAAGATATATTTGAAATTCTGCTAGTGTGGCAATAGATACTAAGAAGTACCTGTTCGTGATTTTCACCCTGCACATTATTATTTATTAATGTCTTTGCACTAGGGAGAACAATACAAAAATGAAAAATCCTATAGCCTTTTAAAAAGTAACAGATCTGACTACTATACACAGAGTTTGGAGATTCCTGCTACATCTCAGCTTGAACGGGTAAAGATGTCCTTAACCACAGTGAGTGGGAACAGTCTACTTCTTGCTTCTGTAGGTATCGGTACCTCCAGCATCAGAGTGTGAAACACCCCAGCTCGTCATATGGCATTTATCACATGAACCTTTCTAACGATTGCATAGAAAGGAATATCACTGTGTCTGAATTTATCTTGTACTTTTGTAGTCAGCCACTCCTGGGAATATGGTACAGGGCATATACCTTGTTTAAAACTCATATGCTATGTTTATCAAATAGTGGTTTGTAATTAGTATTTTCCACAATTAACCCAGCAAGCAGTTCAGCGTCAAAGAAGTTTAAAGAATTGTATGACAACAATAGACTCCTTAAAAGAATTAGTTCTTTCCAAAGCTGTCATAACAGCAAATAGCAAAATCAGGAAAATTCAATATATTTTGTAAAATATTAGCAAATACGCTTCAGGAAAATTCAGTAGAAATTGGTGTAAAAACAAAAATACTACTCTGATATGCTTTCAGCCATATGTTATGCTGTTTTATTTTTCAGCACATCATCAACAGTTTTCTTTTGATATGATCAAAGAACCATACACATTCACTCAGATAAGGTATAAAGAAAGCTGTGATTCTATTTTTCTTTAGTTTTCAGTCCTTCATTTTTGTCTGTTCTTTAAACAAGAAACCTTGAGTGTTCTCGTGGCTAAGACAGGTATCAATTACAAGTAAACTATTTACTACAGGAAAGCTAAAAACTTCAGGACCTTTCAGATATGCATATCAATGGCAGGAACCTGATTGCACTCCAGGGAGATACTCTCAGTTAACACAGAAACACTCAGACTTAGCGCTCTAGTGATTAGTGCAGGAGGAATACATATACTGATAACTGGATTAAATGAAAACAGCTAATTTTGGCCTAGTGAACTAAGCCTATAATGTAATTCCTGTATGTATTCTGGGCTTTCATTAATGACTAGAGGTACATATTATTATATAGTCTTATGCTTTTCCGCTATAGGGCTGGGCTACAAAATAGTGCATTTAGATGAAAGGAACTTTCACTTTTTAAAGGACTTGCAATAATGATTTAAAATCTTCTAGTGTCTACAAATGCCAAAAGTAGAGTTTGATGCAATAAACATACAGCCACTAGACATACTGTACCAACTTTTTCTTGACCCTGTCAAATCTTGTAAGACAGTTTGTACTAAGAAGGAAAACTTTTTTGGGATGTTTGCTGACAATGATATTCATTATAGCCAGTGTCCAATTGGAACACCTCTACCTTCTGCTCAGGAAGAAGGAACCGCCTTATGGAGATAACTGTCTTCCATATTTTGCATGCTAAGTGCTGAAAACTCATGGCTTGGGCCAAAAAGTTATGTATTTGTGTTAAAAATAATAAGGATTTTTTTGGTGCTTGTTCAAATGCACAATTTAAGTTCTTTTCAGATGTCCTGTGAGCGTCTTCCTTAAGAGGCTGTGTGCAAACTTCTTCTCTGCAACTAGAGAATCAAAGGTTAATAAAAAAAAAATAATTAAGGCACTTTAGCAGATCCACAGCTCTGGATCTGTTCCCTAGTCTCCAGCGCATGGAGAGGTTTAGAGAAAGGGAGCATGAGTCCGAGATCCAGAGTTCATACCAACTCCCACTTCACAGTGTACTTGGCACAGTTCAGCACTCTTTCGAAGCACTGCAGAGCTGAATTTGAACTATGTTCCTCTGTATTTCTAGTTCCGGCTTGGCAAGGTAGCTGTTTCTGTGCCTACAATAGAGATGTGTTTTGGCCATGATGATATTCACAATAGCCAGTACGAGAAAGCAGTCTAAAAGACAACTAGTGAGAAATGCCACAAATGTCTTAAGTATTGCTTCTCTTGGTAATTTACAGCTTCAATTATTTTAGAAACTTTCGAGTTTAGGTGGAGAGTGCACGTCAGCGTGTCTAGATCTGCCGTTGCAGAGGTATTGCCTGGTGCATCTGGGACAAAACTCTGAGCAGCCAGAGGATGTGTATACCATGGCCAGAGCAACCTGGGGACCTGAGGCACCTCCTGCTTTAGCTGCGCAAGCGCTCAGCTAACTGCAAGTGTGGACTTCAAGACTAACGAGGGAGCAAGACATTGTCTAAGATCCACAAACGTGTCTTCACAGGGCACCAAACATTCTAGTTGAATCTGGGGCCAACACTATTTTGTAGATTTGGCCCTAGCACCAGACTTTCTAGAAGTGAAGTTGAGAGTTTCATGACAAACAAGACTTGGAGCTGAGAATATAGTAAAAATACCAAGTACTGTACGATTGGTGCTAAAACTGTAAGCACTAGCAGTGTCATTCTTAAATCCTCCCTTCACCGAGGTCAGTGAGAGTTTTACTGAGGACCTGACAGGCTAAGGACTTCAAGCTATGTTTTAGAGGTAATATAAAACTCTGTAAGTCTTGACCGTATCTACTTGTTTCACCCTGTCTACTAAAGCCCTGGAAACTTCTCAGTGATACTGTTTTTAAACTGCCACCAACTGTTTAAATACAGGTTGCTTAGCTGCTGAAGACCAAGCATACCTACAATTTTTTAAATACTTATGTCCAGCCACTTAAACTGGCATTCTTTTTAAATGAAAGGAGAAAAAAAAATATTTCAGAATTTTCTAAAAAAATGCTGCAAATGTACAGCAAAGACAGATAAGAAATGGGATCTAATATATAGCTTCTAATAAGAACAGGGAAGTTAACCCAAGGATCTTGGCCATGTTCCAGTTCTAATAATTGCATTTTAGCTCTCTAAATTCCCTTTGTAATTTCATATAGGTAGAGAATTCTTCAATTCCTGTCCTAAGTTGTTGTGTGGATTTGCTATTCATTAATGAACAATGCTATTTTCCAGTCAGGCAAAGTTTAGGTCAGACACAAACTATTTGGATTTTATCAAATTAACTATTAGGAAAATGCCCTAATTCCAGTTTAGTCACATGCAACTTCTCAGGTAGTTTCACTGGTGAAAAGAATTACCGTTCTCCAAAGGTGTACTTCTTCTCTTAGTTGAAATATCTAAGATTTTAGTATTACAATACACAGCAGCAGTATCTTTGAACGAGAGAGTATATGTGCTACACTTTGAATAAAAGGTACATTATTCAGATGACCGCAAAAGAAAATGTGCAACATATGCATAAAATGTATATCGCTACTGTTCAACAACATGTGTATCTACTAAAGCAAAACCAGAACAGTTTTTCCTGAATTTTACTCTGTCATTTGAGTGCATTTTTTCTGATGCTCAATCTTTACTGAGTGCATTATGGACTCCTCCAGGGAGCAGAAAATGTGTTTTTTAAGTAAACATGAAATACTTTGATAAATCAAAACATTCAAATGAGATTACTATTGGAAAAAAATCTATTCTGTTTTTAATGGAAGTTCTATTGTTTAGGATAATAATAAAACCCTTTATCCCAAAAGACTGAAACAAATTTTTATTCATTGTTGCCATACTGCACATTTCTTAAAAACTAAATTGTCATATCAAATGTAAATAACGTATTCCCAGAAGCTAATCAGAAAGAAGTAGAAATTGCCTGCAGCATACTGAGTGATTGATATTTTAACATGGTAATTAAAAAAGCAGCACCTTTCCAGTACAAATATTCCTGTATCACAGATGTTCAGTGGCCTACACCTTTACCTATTCAACAGGAAGTAAAGCAACCCGTAGTGCAAATGAATCACTCATCTTTTGAATATTGACCTGTGACAGTAAATTTCAGACCACTGCTTGGAATAGTGCTGGGTAAAACACCAGAGGATTATTTTTACCTAAAAAACCCACTTCTTGTTACTCGTTACCTTTTATTGTTTTAAATTACACCTTCGAATCTTATGACTATGCAGAGATTTGCTTTTATGGAGATAGGTCCCCAAATACCTACTTTAAAGTAAAAGACTTATTTTTCACTTTTAAAATACAGATTACAAGCCTGATACTGCAACGCAATATGCACTGTTCAGTAGTGCCTCTTATCTGCAATAGGCTCCTTGCAATTAATTGAGACTGCTCCGTAAGTGGAAGATGCAGCATATGCTTCTACACGCTTTACTTATGTACTGTACTACAAATGGTAACACTGACATTAAAAGTAGTATTTGAGCAGGAGCCAGATCGTCAGACATGTAAACTACAGTAGCCTTATTGCAGTTGCCTGAGGCATGATGGTTTATAGCACTATAGGAGAGAAATAATATGACTAAATATGAACTACAGGAGTATGAGTCATACACAGTAGCATTTGGAAAGTTTATATAACTAAACAGAAATCAGTCAATGTTTAGATAAATAAAAGTACCTGTGAATATTGAGAGATTTCTTGCCCCAAACTGACCTCCATAGAAATCTAAGTCCACAACCGCTTTCAGCTGGACCAGGAAGACTTAAATCAGGAGATCTGATCTCAGCAATTTTAAGAAAGATACCTAAATCATAAACCTAACTATCTGGTAAAAGTCCAGCAAGGCATTTAGGCATGAGCTTAATTTTAATCTAGTGACTAGCTCCGCTGAATTAATACCACAACTCATGGGCTCGAAGTTAAGCACATGCTTAAAGCATTCTGTTGACTGAGTTACAACTTTTACATCATAGCTTCTTGGGGCTGCTTCTCAGACACTGTCAGATTTGTAGGTAGTGTGAGACTAGAACAAGTATTGATGACAGGAAAACCCCTGCAATTCTGTAAAAGCCAAGGGGCACACGAATTTCATGTCTTTGCAAGGGTTCCTGGATTTACACGTACTAACCTTGAAGCCTCTTCCTGAAATATAATAAATAATTTACAGATTCCACAGCCCTGTACAAATATTAATTACAGCAAGTCTCATCACACTTCCTTAGCAAAACTGAAAATAAATTGTCCAAAGCCAGGCAGTGAGTGGCAGAGCTAGTAACACACTTTTAATACCCATTTATGCTCCCTACTTTGATTTGATATCTGACTCAAAGATCTAGGCATTCTGTTTGACAAATCAGAATTTGAACTGAGGTTATTGCATTTTAGCTAATCAGTCCTAGGTGGAGAATCTGTAAAATTCTTTTTTATTCTTTTGAGGCCTTTAGTTTCCACAGAGGGGAGTAGGTGATGCACTTCTCTTTCATTTGGAAACATACTCAGTGTAAATTTATAGCTAAAGAATTCCCTAAAGTGAAAGGATTGTTAGAGAGTGTGTGAATACAACCTCCTCCCTCCTGGATCCAGAGACCATGCACATCTCATTTGAGGGGCGTGGGGATGGTCCCTCTTCATTCAGGTATGCCCCCTGTTCTCCTCCATTACTGGAAATGCACGTCCATCCTCACCTCTGCGTTGTCAGGAGTATCTGCATTCTTCTCAGTACACAAGTTGTGAGCTCTAACACTTAATAATATGAAAAAGCAGTCTAAATGTTACAATCCAAAGCACTTCTTTATGAGTTAATTAGCACCATAGTACTTGACCTCTTAACTAGATTGCGGTCTGTAATTTGAGGGTTATCATCAGCAGCCCCTATATAACTCGTACAATAGATCTGTGAACACTGCCCTCTAATTCAGAGGAATAATCTTCCCACAGTTGTGTTCATTGTTGTTCTTTAACTCTGGGGAAAAAGAAATATATCAATTCAAGTGAATGAATCTAGTATTTATCTCTCTCTTCCTATCTTGTATAAGAAGTTACAGAGACTTATTCATAATGTCTGTTTGGTAAAGGCAATAGTAAAAGTTTGGTGTAGAAAAAAGGTACAGCATATTTTATCAAAAATATCCAAGAAATTTGGTAGGTTGAAAGCTTTTATAAACTCCGGTTTCTGCTAGGTTACCATATTAGGAGTCTCAAAGCTTTCTCCAGTTAAGGTTAATTTATTGTTTGTATTAGCACATACGTCTTAAGAATGTAAAGAGCATTTCCCACAGATCGGTTAATAAGATGCAGCACAGAGAAAGGGCCAATGAATCTGTTTGTTACAGTCTAGTTAGTGAAGCTATGACTACAATAGTCCAGCACTGAAGTTAGTGAAAAGACACCAGCACAACAGAATCCAAGGAAAATGTAAGCTCATACAGCACAAAAGAGTCTTTGTTTAAGAGCAGCAGAAATTTCCAGCAACTATCTGTACAAAAATGCACGATAGAAGAGAATGTAATTAAATAACAAAACAAACCCAAGCTAAAAGAGAATCATTATAAACCAGGACAAGGACACTTTGTTTTTAAGTGCACACAATGAATTTTAAAGATCTTTTTTCAGAAGGGGCAATAAAATATTATGGAGGAGTGACACATTTGATGAATGGGTGGGTTCTGAAAAACCACATTATCAATTACTTTTTTGTGTTTGGCTCTGGTCCAGTAATTTTTATTTGAACAGGCCACATGCTAGCATGGTTTTGATTGCAGGAAGTGACTGACTGTTGTTAAAGGGGGTACAAGTCATTTACTATCTTCAGCTTTACTCTATGCCTCCTTTTTGCAGGCACCATTTCAATTCTTAAAAGCAAAGAAAAAAAGGTAAAAAAAAAAATTTTTTTTTAGTGAACTACTCCCTGTTTTGTTTTCAGCCAGCTCACATGAAGTTCAATTCAGTATTTCTTGCAGGTTGTTCAGAAAACAAGCGATTTGATTGCCCCTCAAGTTTATTTCCCAATCAGTTTGATCCTGTGGGTTGTATTCCTCCTCTCTTTTATACCAGTGTTCATCCAAAGCAGTGCCAATAAACCCGATGGAGTCACTTGAGCTACAAGCAATTAGGGAGTAAATCCCCATTCACTGTTTCCTTAAGTAAACTTTACAGAGGTTCGTGAGATTGCCTCATCAAAAGGATTAGTTATCAGGAACAAAACATCGCTGTTTACCTTTGAGACAGGTGTGGGTTAAAGGACTGGCTGATACCTGGAGTCCCTGGAGTGAGGATCACTGCATGTATACCCAGTTACAGAGACAGAAAGAGTCCTTCAAATAACAATCATTTCCTCTTTGCTTTCTTTAACTGTGGATTGTGAAGGTCAATTTGCCAGGACCCAGTGAAGAGAATCGGATTGTTTGCACTCGGTTTTCCCGGAGACCAGACTGTGACCCCTACTATAAATCATACCTAGAACACAGGACAGAGTCTCATCACTTCCAGACTCCATTTTGCTCCGCTCCAGGAGACTGATGGCAGGTCTCCATTCCATGGATGATACTCTGGGCTCTCCACTGGACTATTCTCTGGTATTGGGGCTAGGAAAGAGAAATGTGTCAAGGACAAGAAAGGCAACACTCCAACATGATGATGTAATTTGTGCTAGGAGAGCATGAACTGTCAGCTCTCCAGACCCAGGTGAACAGGGATAACAAAAAGGCAACCACACCTTTGTGCTGCTTTGACATAATCTGATGACTTGGCAGGATTTTTCACATCACCCCAAAATATGCATATAATCTATAAAAGCCCAATGTCGGCCATTTTCTGAAGGAACAATTGCTACTTCCATGGATAAGTCCATGTCCAAATATAGTCACTGAACATTAATCCATTAAACACAGAAATAGAAGCAGAATGTATTCGGTGGTTCTCAAAATCCATTTACCATTTAAAAGTTTCAATGCTGAAATACACTAAAAGTTTAAAGAAGCTGCCTGGACTTCTGTAAGACAGCAGGAAGTTTACAGTGTAACTAATAAATTTACTTGCAGCACATCATCTTGACTATTTCCATTCTGAATAATAACTGGAGAGAAATTATTCTTCCCATTTCTTAGGAAGGAAAAGTGTATTTAGAGCACAACCCTGGTTGTTCATCAGATGAAAAAACACGGCTGTCAAATTAGAACTTTCCATTTCTTTTAGAAGAACAAACATATATACAGCAGCTATTTGTTGAAATCAGTCTCTGCTGAAGACATTAATCTTTTTATATAGTAATCACAGCTACTAAAAGATGTGTGTACATCTTACTCATCAGTGTTGCTCCTGGAGAAGGTGTAAAGAAAATAAAACTGTTTCACAATACGCAGTATCTAAACTTCCAACTCCTGGTGCTTGCTGATTCTGCAGTACAATGACAGCACGCAAGACAACGTCAATATACAACTGAGGATTAAAAAAGAAATGGTGTCTTTATCCTTTCAGAGCAACCAGGAATTTGCAGTATATGATGTGAAAAAGAGAAGTGCAAAATCTTATTTACACTCTAAAAATAAGTTAAAAGTCTTTTTTGAATTTTTGCCCTATATAATATTTTTGTGCTGCTCAGTTTACTCACTTTTGGCAAAGTACAGAAATGTGAAAGGGTCAATATACAGAACATTAAACTAAAGATATATTACATTAATTTTAAATTATTTTTCTTTGTTCTGACCTCTTACCTTTCAGTACGGCTTTCCTCATCTTACTCAATGCACCTTGAACTTGTAAAATTAAATTGGTTTACACTGTTTTCTTGCAGGACAAAATATAAATCATTTGACAACATTAATTTCCAAACAGCGGTACTTTCTCTTTTACCAATATTATGTGACAAAAATCCCCTTTTCAAGTTAATATTTACTTTTGAAAAGCTAAAGTTTTGAAAAATGTGGAGTAGTACTCATCGCATCTAAGAAATCTTGAGTCAAAGACTTAAAGCACTGGGTTTATTCAGTAATTAATATGTGCCAGAGGCTAAACGGTGACTTTTATTAATGGTGTTGTGAGGGCTGGGATAACTTGCTTTACCTTCAGGGGCATGGACTGCATCTTGGGTAGCACGAAGGCATGCTAAATCCATTCTCCTTATCTCCTAATACTGCTAGCAGGCTCCTAACGCAGTAAGCACTGAAACCGGGTTAGATAAGTTGAAAGGCTGGGTAAAATGGTAAACGATGTGTTTTCACACAGTCATCACTCCTGAGAGGGAAATCCTTGTCCTTCTTATATTGGGGGTGAACGTAAGGAAGGCTGTGTCGTGTGAGCAGATGACTTCTTCCTCGCTATAACTCTAGCTTTCTGCGCTTAGACCACCCCACACTTCTTCTTCTTAAACTATGCAATTAATTTTTTGAAGCTAAGAAAGATTTTGATCTGATGCTGCAAAGGAACTGGGGCAACTTTAAATTACTGATATTAACATGGTTCCCATGCATAGAGTGCACTAAGAAATATTGTCGTATTGTCCTCAGGAGTATAGCTGGTTACCTAGCTGCAACATGACTATGAGGTATAATTGTGTGAAAACGCGGTTCTTTTGGGTCCAGCTTTGTCAGTTCAAGCCGTATTGCACACATTCCTTGTTTATTGCAAGCTAGAAGAACGTTGCCACAAAACGTGGGATAATCAGCCTTTAGCAAATGCTGCAGGCGGGCCTCAAGACTAAGTCACTCCCTTGAAGAAAGCGAGGGGTAACTAGGTACCTAGTTCACATCTCAAATCTAATAAAAAGGCGTAAGTGCAACTCAATGATGGCATACCACTTCTCTAAGGAAGTTAAGTTTTATTCCCAAAGAATTCATAATGAGTTTTCCATGGAAAAAAAAAAATATTTCTTATTGCTAGTTGATAGATTTCAATGAGAAAGGGAGCATTGTCTAGGAAAAATTGCTTTAATTTCAAATATATGCCTAAGACTCTGTATTGCACAAGTTTGCAAATTCAGCTTCCAGTATGTGATGGGCCCTAAAATGCTATCCTTCCTGCAGAAAAAAAAACAAAAACAAAACACTTCTGCGGACTTTAACAGAGGTTTTCATGCCACATCCCAAGCGAGTTTCTTATAAGTGGAACTGTGTCACTGCAAGAAGCTTGCATGCAATGACTCAAGCAGAAATAAAGCAAGACTATGAATCCAAAACGCCAATGCCTATAAAACAATTAAATATAATGGGACTTTGGCAATGTTAAAGAATAATGTAAAGACTTTACTGAAGAATAGTTTGGAATATGCAAAACTCTTGTTTTGTGAGAGAGCTACATATAAACTGATGTATAAATCATTGTATTATACACACTATCATAAATTCTCTTAATGTGCATACTAGCTACAACATATCCCTAAGGTCACTAATCACTAATTTAGAAGGTTTTAGGTACGTACTGAGACAGGGTCACTTGATAGCACTTGTAAAACACAAGAACATAAACCGGGTGTCATGCTGTTACATTCTTCTACCAGTAAAACCTGGCTTAACACCATAATTAAAGGTTTTAAGCAGAGAGAACTTGGTGCCTATTCAACTAAGAACCTCACTGAGTTTATCCTTTTGAAAGATAAGAAGAGCACTTGTTACACAGTGCACTTAAATAGGTAGTACTGATGTAAGATTTACTCTCAGGCATTTTGAACTGATTGATTTATCAGTTTAACACCTTTATTTTTGTGAGTGTGAGTGTATGTGTGTGTGTGAGTGAGTACACAGCTGACAAAGCACGGTGACCTAGTAACTTGGTCCCAAAATAAACTGTAATAAATTGCAGGGCTAGGCACAACTCTCTTGCTCTTCAGCTACAGTCATTCCAGACACAAAATCTGTGGGGTTACATACAAAATGGCCTCAGGATTGCACCCTTTATTAAAGGTCCTCTGGCACTGATAAATCTCTGTATTAAGGTTATGACTCGGCTATAAAAAAAGTCACCAGAATCTGAGTGTGGGTTAGAAAATCTTAGCTGGAAAACAGTTTCTTTTTCACCTATCCTGTAAAATGCACATATAAGCACACACTGTTCTGTTCATTTCAGACCTTAGACTTTGAATGTAAACAAAAGCAGACTAGTTCTGAATTAATAGGACTGAAATAACCAGTTGCTTTTCTTGATATCAGGAGAAAAAGAATGGATGCGACGTTTTGCAGCCCCGGGCTCCTCTGTGATATTTCATAAAGGTTTTTCTACACCAGTCAAAACTCAGCACACTTACTGTGCATATAAAACTGCCTAAATATTTCTTGCAGTCGATTCACTTATGAGAAATCTTCAGCAAGATGTGTAAAACATTTAAGAGCTACGTTCTCCACTTGCTAGATAATAGTACAGGTTATATAACCTACCATAAAAGATTTTTCATAAAAAAAGGAAAAAACAAGGAACTTTAAATACAAAACAGCCTATATTTAAAGACCCATCAAGGCTGTGTCAGAAGTGACAAAAGACAGGAAAATAGAATGACACTGACATTCTGATCTTAATTCACATCATTTAAAAGTGGCAAGTTGTAGTGCACTTTCTCTTAAACTTCTGAATTTCATGGATCTTGTCAGAATGCTGCAAAACTGTGCAGAAATACAGAGTGATTAGTTATGTAAAGAGTTAAGTATGTACATATACACATCTTGCTGAAGCTTAGCAAACCAAACTCTGCCTTCTTTCTAGCCACACAATTTCACTGAAGACTAATGGGCAAGCACGAGTGAAGAGTGATGAAGCTTTGACAAACGTCACCAGTAAATTGCTCTCCAAAAGAGGAAGGACTGCGTCTACCAAAAGGCTGTATGCATTTGCCTTCTAAGGCAAATTCGATTCCGTTTGAAGCTCTGTACCTGATGCCAAACTCATGGAGGGCGGCAAGGAACAGAGAATGCTACTGTTATCTTCAGAATTCAATTTTTTTCAGATACAGTGTTTATTTTATAACTGGACTAGTCCTTCATCCAGGTTGTGGATGTGGTGGTAAAATCTGCTGAGCTTGCTCATCGTGTTTCCAGAGATGCTTGCAGCTCTGCGGAGTGAGTTGTTTTCTTCTGTTCTCGCACAGCATTCAAGCACTTGGGTGACAAGCATTTAAGCATTTGCAGATTTGGCAGCCATACTTCTGAATGTCAGGACTTGATCCTGGCATGTGGTGAACGTCCTCTATTTCAGGGGAGTTGGAAGGGCTCTGTTGCCTAGTGAAGGGTGCTCATGACCAATCTTTTAAAAGCATTTTTGGTGCTGTTAAGATTTAGACACATGAAAAGAGGTGGTTTTTGTAATTAGGCAGGTGTTTTATCTCCACATCTTTAAGCGATTTTTAGAGGTCTAAATCTTACTGGAAGACTATGAACTTCCTAACTATGAAAATTCTGGTGGCAACGAAATACACAAGTGGGCTGAACACTGGAGTATTGCAATGCCTGATCTGTAGACATTTTCGGTGGTACAAAAACAGAAGGCGGGAAGCACACGTTTTGGTGGACTTCCCAGTGGACCCCTTGCCATTTAAAGCAAAAAATTTTCTCTGAAAGGATTCAGAATCCGTTGCCGCATGGAGGAAGATTTTGGGTGACAAACTCTACCTCGGAAAGAGGGGGAATTCCCATCCCACGCCTCCTGGGCATCAGCAGAAGCCGTAACGCCGTGATCCCCTCCACTAGCGCTTACTGCTACCCCACTTCGGGGCCCGGAGCCCACCAACACCAGGCCTGCCCTCAGAGGCCGGGCCAGCAAGGCAACACCCCGCTGGGCACCGTCCCACCCGGGGTCTCGTAGTGCTTGGCAGCGGCAGGCCCAGCAGCGGAGATCCGCGGGCACTAAAAAGAACTGACGGTCAAAAGAAAATGAAGTATATATAATTTAGCTACCGCCGGTAGGGGACCCATCAGCGGATGCCGGTTTGGGAGCGACAGGCTGAAGCGCTCGAGGGCACGGCAGGCGCGGAGGGAAGGAAATAAACCCCAGGCCCGGGCCCGTCCCTCATGCGGGTGGCCGGCAGCGGGGCTGGGCAGAGCAGCCGCTCTGGGCCGTTTTTAGGACGCAGCACCACAGAACCATGTTTTTTTTTGTAGTTGTTTGGCTTGTTTTTTTGTTTGTT
>KZ505883.1:0-100738 GCA_002844005.1 Limosa lapponica baueri | reverse complement strand
CCACCCCTCGTGTGATGCTCATCATCAGTCATCCTGTGTTGATTTTGATAGAAGACTATTAAAGTGAAACCTATGGGGAATTTGTCATTCTGAAAGGAAAGCTAATGTAATTAGTACCAATTAAAGTACATTTAGTAAATTGGATTTAATCTTAATTAAGCCTGCATAATGTTGCCAATTTTTAACAATTATGTTTGAGAACATAATTAATTTAAATTTTGGTAACTGAGTAAATAGCATTAGACTGGTAGAATTAGTCATTTGTATTTTTTTTTTTTTTAAGACAAGTGTGGGGTATGTTGTGACATGTGGTGTTACAGCCTAAAATAGTAAGCTAATTTTTGATATTCTGTTCTAGGATCAATAGAGCTTCAAAATAGACACGTTACAACAACAACAACAACAAAAAAGGCATTGAATTGAGGGGTTTTGGGTCGCAGTATGAACAGATACTTCCCTACAGTTTTAAATTCCCATATTTGTATAAATATGAACACTTGAGTGTGATCTGAAGATGCCTGTTTCTTACTAAGTTGCTTTTTTAACATTTGTTTTTAAGAGGCTCAGCGGATAGTTTATGAATGAAGAGTTGATGTGTTGATCTGTGTTTCTAATAGTGTTGCTACTTGGTGGTGGTGGTCATTTGGTTTAATTTCTGAAATTAGGCTGTTTTAATGTTATGGTAAACAGTTTATTTAAATTGCTGTAATCAAACATGCTTGCTGAAGGTTTTAATTCAGAATTACAATTATCGCTTAAAATAAGTGTCTGTATTTGGCTCCAGACAACAGATATTTGTGAATGGGACTGATGGAAAGCATAAGTAGGATACAGCATTCACTTTTTACTCTGATTATATTTTTTGGAGGTGGTAATACGTAAATTCTGAGTTGCTCTTTTTGGTTAGACCTCTGTCTTTGAACTAACTGGCATGCTAGAATGTTGGATTTCAGCATTTTTGGAAGAAAATTCAGATCTTTTTAAGAAGCTGAGTATTAAAAAATAAATGAAACGACTTTTTAAGATCACAGTTAAAAAAAAAAAATCAGTCCGATCCATGTAAATTTTATTACAAGACTTGGGCAACAACCATTTGAGTGCTGCTAAAATATTAATTAGATAGAAATGAAAGGGCTCTGCTAGCTGATAGGATATCATAATCATAGCTGCAGCAGTTGATGGTAAATGATGATAAATGGCATTAGGAACCTTTTAGCAAACTGTAATAACTACGAGGAGGGAAGCAGTATGGATTTGCATTATATCTGATACCCTCTAGTACCAAGTGGATTGCCAATACTGCTTGTTTAGCATTTTCTAAGGGCAATAGGATATTGATTTCTGACTTACAAGGAACGGCTCTATTTTCACCATTGAAAAGTATTGCAGGTTGTTAAGAAGAAATTGACTTGAAGAGGCCTGACTGCTGCCCATCATGGAGCAAATAAAGCAAAACTGCCGAAGCATGGTGGAGCAGCGAGATGGGGCCCTCAGCAATTTGTTGCTATTAATTTACCATGCTCGACAGCAAATCAATCGGCATCTACTTCATCTGCTGGAGAAAATGCTGTCCAGGGCAGATAAAAGGCCCTGTGTGGTACAGGGAATAGACTGGATTGGCCAAACGGAGGCTGTAGTTAATGTGTAAATAAGTGAAATCAAGGCCACTGTTGCCGAGAAAGCTGTTTTTAATTAGGTTGGGGCTTTATAGTGAGCTATTTAAGAAAGTAGTATGGAGAGTAAGGGGAGATTTATTGCCTACTGAGTTAATGTATGGGCTGTGCGACATCCCAGCCCTGAGTCTGCTTGCTTCTTAAGCCTTAGTAAATTATTTTGGTAAAGGGATAAAGATGGGAATCAATTTGTTTAATTTCGGGCAGAGTTTTGACTGTTTTTCATCTTCATGGCCTTAAAACACAAATATCACAAAGAATTGGTTTGTTTATCCGTTATCTTTGTAATGGAAAAATACCTTTTTTTTTTTTTTTTTTGGCAATGGGCTAGGCTTGACATGAATGTGTGTGCATGCATGTGTGCACATTTTTTTTTTTTAACACAGTCAGTAGGTGAGTGTATATTGTCTTCCGTTTGAAGAATAGCTGGAGAGCCAGCTAAAATTATACGGGCTGAATTTGTTTTCCATTATAAACAGTAGGAAAGATTTAATAGAGATATAGGCAGTGGGTAGTCAGGACTGAACTGGAAAACTTCAAAATGAGAGAGATTAGAAGTGAAATTTTGAAGACTGCAGCTCACACAGGACTATTAAGGAGGAAGAGAAAAACAAGTGGCTTTTCCATCAAAGTCGCGAAACGTAAAAAATAGGTTGTCAAATCAGTTTGACAACTGAGGCTTGTTTGTCCCAGTTTTAGGTTATTTAGCCTCTGAAGCCAGCAGAAAAGCTTAAAAGCTTATGAAAAGTTAGAAAATGTATTATTCTGCAGTTAAACCAGAAACCTTTTACTTGGTAATGACTGCTAAGTTCTGAAATGAGGTTCTGTGCTTTCTTTTCCTCACGGTATACATCTTACACAGCCTTTCTGTGGAGGGGTCCTGGTAATAACTGGGGAGCTTGCTGTTGTCGCCTCTTCTCGAGTTACTGTTGAAATAACCTCTCCCCCTGCAACTGCAGAATAACATGCATGAGGACAGGAACGTCTATTTCACCTGGTTTTGCTGTTCACAAGCAAAGGAAAGTGGTGTTTTCCCCCACTTGCTTTGTTGGCAGTTCAGACAGATGCTTAAGACACAGGAAGTAGCACAAAACGTGCTGAGCAAACTTTTAAATTAAGACATACACTCTGTTTTTACTGGCAAAAAGCTGTGCTCTACAGTGCCTAAACATAAAAGCGCTTTTCTGTCTTTGAAAGATGCTAATTGCCGTGATGCTGCCTCACTGACTGTGAGTTTTTATAATTACAGCAGGGGCCAGCTTTGACCCTGTGTTTAGGGTTGCGTAGCACCTTCCCCTATAAAAAAATTCTTGCAGATATATATGAAAATATATTAAAAAAATATATATATGGATTTTTTTTTTTTTTTTAATGCAAGAAACTCCTTTGCCTTTGCTGTTTGTGACACAAGACACCATTCTGTCACAAGCCCCCGGCCCGTTTAGGGCAGTGGTAGGGGAGAGAGAAGGCAGGGGAGAGGGAGCGGGGATGTGGTCCTCTGTCCACAGCTGGAGCCCCCCTCCCGGCTGGCACACCGCTGGCTCTTTGGGAAATACGTCTCCGGCATAAGGCTCCTGCTGAACGGTCAGAACTTACTACCTGCCAGGAGAGGGACGCTGTGTCACCATTTTGTGTATCACAGCTTTTGCACCATTTTGTGCAGTGAGATTTGCCTTCCTCTGGGGGGCCCAGAAAGAAGTGCCAAAGCACGGGAAAAAAGCGCTAGTTAGCAAGTAGGTTTCAAAGTGAGGTACCGGGGTGCCCAAACTTTACAGCATTTGTGTAAGCTTACTCCTGTCCCATTGTGTATGTGCATCATGGTGGCAGTTTTTAGTTATACACTCTCTGATCTCGTTACCAGTTTTCCTAGAGGACCTTGTCTCAGCGCACAAAATAGACATTAGGAAAGTGGAATTAAGGCTGCAGAGGCGACTGTAAATCTGGCTTGAAAATGTTTGGCTGCTTGGCTCAACAACTGAAATAACTTTAAGCGTAAGGATTCAGAAGTGAAATAACTGCTATTGTAAGCTCCTCGAGGCAGGATTCTGATTTTGGTTTCTGTTACAAAAAGCAAAGGGGGTCCTCACACAGGTCAATCACAATGTATAACACGGACTCTATGCATTAAAGCCACCAAACAGATTTTATGACTCTTAACAGTGAGGTTGTCAAATATTGGGCATTTGGAGTTATCAATTTGGTCTTACTTTTTTTTTTAAAAGGAGAAGAAGTGATGTACTATTTGCAGATGTAATAGAGAACTGGGTTTATTACAGATGTGGGCCAGTTTGTGAACAGTGCAATTGTAATTGTTACAGAAGTCATTTCTTTTGCTATCTGCAGATTGGGCACATCTGTTGCCACTGACTTTCAGAAAACCTATTTAGCCACAAGGCACAGCAGGAGCAGAACAAAGATGATAATGTGAAACACAGGATGTATAAACCGATACTTGTGTTAACTAACAGATGACAATATACTTGACGCTGAACCTGTGTATACTCAAGAAATGCTATTCTATGAAGAAATCAAATGTTTGAGTTAAAAATTAATCTTTATTTTAAAATACAAAAATATGAAGTAGTTTTAAGAATACCTATTTGTCTCTCTGTTTTTCTGTATATTTTTACAGGTTTTGTCTTGGTTCAAGATTATATTTTTACATGTCCACTGGTACCTTGAAGTACTTCTTCTGTAAATTTTTTCCCTTGATACTGTTTATCTTAGTAGTGGTGTATACTCTGTAGTCAGAGTAGCAGGAAGCATTTTGGCTCGATGTCAAAAGCAGGTGTCCATAATTTTTTTTTTAAAATTAACGTTTTTTAAATAAAACTGCAATATGTCACAAGTAGTAACCAGAACTCTAAATAGTGCTTTCTTGTCCACATGGATAGGATTTAGACATAAGGGATCATCTTTCCTAGTGCAGGACAGATACGTAATGCTCTGGTATTGAACACTCTCGTGTTATGGCTAAGACGTTTAAATGTGCAAATATCAGGCAAGTCAAAGTTATAGTCCCCACAGTAAACTTGAATTGGTCTCTTTATGGTTATGTATTTGTGTGGTAT
Organism: Limosa lapponica baueri; assembly: GCA_002844005.1. Lineage (NCBI taxonomy): Eukaryota > Metazoa > Chordata > Aves > Charadriiformes > Scolopacidae > Limosa > Limosa lapponica. The sequence goes on along the minus strand of KZ505883.1, from coordinate 95,994 downwards.
GCTGTATTGCCAACTCCAAATGTTAAATCATTCCAGTCCCCAGAAAATAATGAGATTGATTGAAATTAATCATGAGATAAAAATAATAAATTTGGGGTTCTTTTTATTTCTCTTCTAATTTTAAGCTGTCAAACTGCATTTGGCTCATGCTTCTTAGCTTTTCCTGCAGTATTCTTCCATCATCATTTTTTGCAAGTAAAGAGTGAAATGTCCCAAGATTCATGATAAAGTCAAGGGAGCTGAGTATGAGATACAGCTGACAGTTTTTGTCATAATTTCCTGTTCTTGGAAAATGTGTGAGGTGTACTCTCCTAAGAAAAAATAATACCAAATTAAAATTACATACATGTTCTTTCTGGAATCGCTTGCTAAGTTTTTATTGACTATGTATCAGAAGATGGCACAGATCTGTTGGCAGCAATTCCCCTTTCTGTGTTACAAGGAGAGGAAGCACTGGACATGCTTGGAGTGGAGGTCTTCTAACCTGGCCTCTCTCTTGTCGTCTACTTAAATAGTTTCTCTGCAGGATCTTATACTGCCAGAGGTTTCTGACATTTACTGGATGAAATTCAACTTCTTCAAGGGAGAAAAACCTTTCACTGTTATGTTTGGGTTTTGGAACACTGGCGATGAGAACGTGTGCTTTTCTTTTTTTTTCTGTTTGCTTAAGAACCTCAGCAAGGCATCTCGCAGTTGAGCAGAAGTAAAAATCTGTCCCCTTTGTGCTATAAAGAATCTGCATAACAATAAGTCCTGTCACTAGGTTTTGTTTGGCATGTGTCATGTGCGCATGGTGTGTATGATCACTGAGAGCATTTAACTTTTGAAAATGCTGCTCTTTCCTCCATCTTAAATACAATAAACTTTTCCTATATTTACTCTGTCTGCTTATGTGTGTAGCTTCTCTTAGTCTCGTGGTTGTTTGAGGAATTTGCAAATACCAAACACCCCCTCTGACCCCACCCTGGCTTACTCCAGAGAGAGGTGGTTGTTTTAGGGCTGAGTAGCTGGTGATGGAACAGCACCCTATAGAGGGCACGGTGAGGCTGCCGCTAAGACATCACCTGGGTTTCAGTTACAGGCATAGCCAGCGATGCAGCTTTACTATGGCAGAAGAGTATTTCGGAAAGCCAAGGGGGCCCTTTCTGCTCATCTTTTCCAGCTTTGAACCCAAAATCAACAAATCAAAACAGGGCCAAGACATGCTCTCTGCAAATATTTAATAAAATGTGGTGGTACTTGTAGGCAGTGATAGCAAATGCTATTGAAATTTAACAATTTTAAACCCAGGAACAGCAGCAAAAAGGTCCAGTCTGGGTCTGTTGTGTCCTCAAGGCAGAGATCTTCCTCAAGACTCATTATGGGGTGTGTGTGGGGTTACAAGGACAGACTCAGCAGGGGATGGGGGAAGAGCAGGTAACCTGAAGCCCACTGAGCTGGCATGGTGGTGTGATCCTGGGGTCCTCCCTTGCAGCAGGTGGGAGGAGGCTTGTGTGATGGTGCACAGACCTCGGTGTTTGGAAAGTCTGAGTTGCAGGATGTTCTTCTTGACAGTTGCTCAATGGCTGAAGCCATCATTTACCATGTTAACAGGACAGTATTATTTAACAACAGTCATAAGGCAAATTGGAGTGTGTTTTTAGTTGGAAGTTAGGGGAAGAGAAGGCATTCTGATCACTCATTTTCTTTCTCATGTCTCCCTGCTTCTTGGCAGGAGAGATGGAACTTCATTTTTGCTCATTCCTTATAACACAGATTAGCTAACTGAGGGCTTCCAGGTTAAAATACTTGGCTATCCAGTTAATTTACCTGTCTCAGTAACTTCTGTTTGGTCACAAACCAGTTACTCCTATTTAACATTTGACTCAAACTTTACCTTTTAAAAAACTGGGGAAAGTTGAGCAATCATTGAGGAAAGTTTTTGTCTTGGACAACTGGTTCTTGCCATTTCTAGCCTTTCACAGGAATGAATAAGGAGCCACGCCTCATAACTGAAACACTTCTGGACTTCGATTTGAAAACAACGTGTTGTTTTCCTATTACACTTTCCTATTAATAAATGCAAAGGAAGCAAAATAACTGTAGTGCAGCCCAACTAAGGCTAGCGGAAGGAGGCACGCTTGTCCTCGTGTTTTCATGAAAGCTGCTTCACTGAGGGCTCTGCAGGGCTGGGTTTCTGTCAGTAGCTCTGGCAGTGTCTCTGACTGGTGTTCTGGCCTTGGGAGATCCTACATTGGGTTTCAGGTGGACTAGCCACCATCTAGCTGCTTGGCAGCCAGGTAGCCAGTGGCAGCGTAGATTCCACGTCGTCATTTGAATCCAGCAGTTGAGCCAAGCTATGTCATGCTTTTGACTTTGAGAGGGATGTGGTGCTCCACTGGGTTTTTATGGCGGCTGCAGGATGAAGGGTTGCGAGTTCAGTGCTCATCCTTTGTGAAGCACTGTGAGTCTGCAGAAAAAGCCAGTGTTGAGATCTGCTCTGTTTCTTGCTCTGGATGCTTGCAGATGCCTACCCAGCAGGGGCTGGACTGCCTCGATCTGGGGAAGAGGCCCTTTTTAAGTTAAAGCATACGACGATTTACCAGTTCTGGTTTCTCTGGCCACGAGCTCACACTCTGCAGCACTTTGTGAAAGTTCTTAGTCTCTGTCTCCCTCTCCGAAATGGTGATGATATTTACATGATGGGGAGTGATCTAAGATTTAATTTGTTAATGTCCATTATTAGATGAGAGATTCTAGTGAATCACAGAATATTGAATGAATATGTATTTGCTGTGGTGGGAAGAGGACTCCTTCCAAACCCATGTCTGCTGTGTAATGAGGTCCGTCAGTGCCTTAACTGCTGTGGAATTTCTTTTGTTCTTACACCCCAGAGGTTGCCAGAAGTAATACTAAAGATACTTGAGTTGTCCTCCTGCCTGCTGCTCTGTTAATTGTATTTGGAGATAAAAGTTGGAAATATGGGGGACTGGTCTTATGATAACATTTGGAGAAGGAAAGCAAAGAGAATAAGGCCAAAGCTGGTCAAAACGCTTTTGCTGGATTTTTGGTTTGAGGGAGGAGGGCAGAGAACAAGGAATGATTGGAGGAAGCTCGTTAATTGGTTTTCTTCTCACGTCCCCTATTTCATTGCAGTACCATTCACTCTGTATGACAACTATCCACTTTCACAGTGCCCCCTTTGAAAGATGGCACTCTGCTGATGTGTAAAAAGAGAGTCAGCTACAACACCGCTACTGTCTGCTTTCTGTAATTTTATAAAGCATGTGACTAGATACAAAGTAGATGCCTCTTCTGAAAATATCAGTCCATAGTGTTTGAATAACACAAGAAGATTGGAAAGACTTTGTGCATAAAATACACCCTGTGCGTTTGTGTCTGTGTTAACAAAGGTTAGATTGTGTATTCTTGTACTCGATTTAACCAGTAGGCTTTTTGTCCTAATGGCAGATAGCTGTTGCAGTCTGAACACGTTGCTTATTTACAATTTTTATCAGTACTTCTTAATTTCTGGGGACAAACTGTATGTTTTCTTTCTCAGTCTTGTCCTAAACAACAACTACAACAACAGCAACAAAATCCAAGCACTGATGAGGGTTTCTTGGTTATTTGTTGCTTAGAACATGATCAGTGGAAGAGACGCTGGACTTCTCCAAATATCAAAGGACTTTTTATGTCAGAGTTACTTGTTATGTATTTGTCCATATGTAAATATGGAGGTGTTACTCTTGAAAATTAAATTGCGTATAGGCTCTTGATTTAATTCATTCAAGGGAGACATCCTGCTTCCTTTGCATCTTTCTTCTTCCATGTACTTCTAGAGATGGCTGCTAAGGAAAACAAAGCTAATAATGTGTCTTTCATATGGATAACGTGAGAAGAAAGACATATTCCATGCAGCTCTACAAGACACTTAGTTCTTTTCCCCGTCACAACATTCCCTCGTTTATCTGTGCAGACTGGTGACACCAAAACATGCATCCTGGTTCAGTTATTGGCTGCATAAGAAAAAGTCTTACAATCCTATGCCTGTGGCATCTTGGAAATTTCTGGGGAATGGTTTGTTTCTGACATTTTTTTCTAAAACCAGGTTTGACTGAGGATGACAATTGTTCTTAGGTTTGATCGTGTAGATAGAGATGTAGAGAGCAACAGCACCACAGGATTGTACAAGAAAAGAGCCCCCATGAGCATACACATGGAGTATTTTATTTCTGAGGTTGAAGGTTTCCGCTTGAAGAAGAGTTTTCAAACATGTGTACGAGATGCTTTTCAAACTGACATTAGCAGCCTTGTTGTTGTATGCTTCCAAAACCTACCTTTGTAGAAAGACATAGGACTTCCCTTTGCAGATACAAACGTCCAGCTTCTTTGCATGTGTGACGTTTTTTTTTCAAAAGTGGCTCCAGGCAAATGGACCTACAGGCCTTGTGAATGTATGAAATTACGATATTTTGTAGTTTTTTTAGTTGCTATTTACTTAGCTCTGTTTTCTGACTGGAACTCAGGTGTGTATTTCTTCTAAAGCATTGATTTTTAACAAGTCTTTTTGTGGGGGTGAGAATAATCCTGGGGTAATCTTAGTTTACACAGTTTCAAAGAAAAATGCTGCTGTGAGTATGCACTATATTAAGGGTCATGAGGTTTGTTTAAGCCTGAGACAGAGCCTGCAGAGCCTGAAAATCTGTAGGCACAGGAAATACCTCTCCATATTAACGTGAAGCAAAGCAGGGAGCTCCCAGGTGGATGAGATGCAGCCGCCGTGGTCTGGGGCTTGGGGGGGATCCAGGTACTAGTTTTTGGACTATGCTGTCAAGGGCTTCCCTTGAGAGCTCAGAGAAGCCACTTTGATCATTGTCTGCAGCACGACAGGAGTGATGTTGTGGGCACTTCTGCGGCAGTGGGCTGCTGGGCCAGCTGAACGAGGGCAGGGCGATGCTTGTGATGTGTGGGGCGAGTGAAATGATTCAGCTGGGAGGCAAAAGGAATCTAGCATGTATGGAGGGTAGCTCACAGGGAAATGTTGAGATGACGGGTGTGTCTTAAATCTCTCTCTACTTCAAGGCTGAAACACGAAAGTTGGTGCTGCCAGAACGTGCTGCCTTGGCTTAGTAGTCTGAGAATCACTTTTTGAAGAGTGGCATCTAAACTTTATTTTCAAGTGTAAGCGTAGTGCGGATTTTTCTTAAACAAAAAAATGAACAAAAAAGCTGGCAAAGGCAGCACTGTTGGTTCATCTTAGTTCAGCTACTTTTCTGTCTGCTAGCAAGACCCACGTTTCTTCTCTCCCAGGAGAATGACAAGGATACCCAGCAGAAAGCTGTCTGGTTTGCATGAGATCCTTAATGGTTCAGTAGAGCTGAAAGAGGAGAGATGCATGCTGTGCTGTCGGCCTGGAAAGACTCTGGCCAGCTGGAAGGAGTTGTGCTGGGTTCCAATCCCTGTCCCAAACCCGTTTATGTGTTTTAGCCCATGGTGGTTTTTCATGTACATTGATTCTGAGGAGAAACTGGAAAAGTGACTTCCCTTCTTCAGTGGAAGAATTGGGAGTATTTCCTTCCCAGAGTTCACAAAAACCTATTAGACAGGGTGTTATTCTAGGAGGTGGGAAGGAGAAATAAAGAAAGAATTAAAGTCATGTACATAATGCTTTGAATAAACTCTTTAACCACTAAACTGTTACGTAGAAGTCTATCTGTTCTCCACCACCCCACCTCACCCCCCTTTTTTTTTTATGTGCTGCTGCTGTATTTTATGTGGGAATAATACTGGCAGTGGTTCTCAGCTCCCTGGGGGACATGGGTGGAGAAGCATTGAGCTGGGAGAGTTGCAGGGGGAGGATGTTTACAGGGCTTAGTTGTGAACTGGATTCCAAAGAGCTTGGTCTTGTCAAGCCAAAGACTCTTAGGAACATGTCTAGAAAGGGGATTCATAAGGGTTAATGGGGAGCTTCAGTACTAGAGATGGAAACTCCAATGCAGTTCTGCTGAGTTCAGCACTACCTCATTCCTGAGTTGGGGGGCAAGGGGGTGAAGATTGTAGTTTGGGATTTCAGTGACTAAGTTCATGTGGTGCTCCAGTCTTTATATTTGATACACCTTTTTTTTTTAAAGATGCAAAGGTACATTTATGTATTTATAGGTATGGGTAGGTGTCCCCCTGTGCTTAAGAATTCTTGAAAATGTTCTTGAGCATCTGTCTGTTGCTGACTTTCTGCCTGAGTTACACGTCTAGTCTGCATAGGCATTTTTTTAAATCCCATTACAAACCTGCTGGAGACTTCACCTGTGGCTTTTACTGCTTCAGTTCTCTGTCTGGGAAGTGGAAGTAATACTACATTCTGAAGCATAACCCTTACCAAAGAGGAGCTTTTGGAGAGTGATATGTTAAGAAATGGGGAGTGGGATGTTATTACATGGGAGTCACTTAGAAATGGATGTGTTTATCTTTCTAGATTGTAAGATGCTTGGGACAGGGTGTTCTTTCCCAAGACAGTTTTGTCCTCTTTTTGCCTCCCATGTGAATTCTGCTGTCTTTTCCATCCCAGCTGGAATTCGTGTGCCCTAGTGATGTAGCTTTCAGCAGTAATCCAGTCAACATTTTGATGTGTATTAAGGAAGTTTGCGCTTGGTAATCTATTTTCTTCCTTTGTTCTCCATCTGGAAAACGAGATAATACCACTGTTTTACCTGTGTGGGATTTTTTGGGGAAAACCAAACCAAACTTTCTTACCTGTGGTAGCGTGTCCCTACCTTCTTCCTGCATGCCAAAACCTTGGCAAATGCCAGAGGTGGGGCTTGTTGCAGTACGTGCAGTGGTTGCCACACAGGGGGATCTTGATTCTCTGGTACAAGCAATCATATTGTAAAGCTGGGGAAAATACAGGGTTTGTTAAACCTTTCTGTGCCTCCTGGCTTTATGCAGAATTAGTCTGAGGTAGGCTCTTCATGTAGATCTAAAGTAGCTAGTTTCCCAGCCTCTTTTTAACCTCAATTGAATTTCTACCTGCCCATTGGGCAATGGAGCTGTGCAAGGCTCTTTCTTCACTTATTTGTTGCAGAGGTTGAAGGAAGGTAATGACAGTGTGAGCTGTCAAAAGATTAGGCAAACCAGTTTAGTAGTCCACTTAGTAGATATCTGGTGCTCTCCACTGAAACACTGCTGTGCTTCTCCGCTTTGGTATAGCAGTGGGATTTAGATGATAAAGTAGGTCACTTTCTATATCTGAGCATCACTTTGCCACTAACTTTCTTGGTTACCCTTCCTCAGAAGGGTGCCAATTTTGGAGGCAGAACAGCTGTGAATTTAGCAAGACTGTAACATCTCATAGTGTACAGTCTAGCTTAGTCAGTAGAGCTGAAGAAACCCTAGTTTACAACCATATCAAATGAGCTCTACACGGGTTCTGTGGTGCATATTGGCAGTAATTTCGTATTGCTTTGGGCCGCACTGGCGGAAAATGGCATCTATTTTTAAAACTTTGTTTGCAGGTAGAGAGTTAAGATGAAGTGGTTTTTGGTGCGTGTGGTTGGTGTTCAAGAGTATGCCTGAAGTACTCACAGGTGTGCTTTAATCACCATTGAACAAACCCATTCAGGTGCTGTTAACCAGGGAGCCAGCAAGGTTTTACTGCGCCGAGTATTTCTCCATCTTCTGGGGCAGTTCTGCAGCTAGTTTAAGGTAACTTCAGTGTTCATGAGCTGAAGTTATACTTGCGATGGTAAAGTCACTGTATCCCTTGCTGGTTACTCTTAAAAAATAACCTCTTTCTCACTTCTCTTTCCTTTGCTTTCACTTACGCCACATGGTGTGTTACAGTAGTGAAAACTGCCTTATTTCAATAAAGAAATCAGTCATTTGAACTGCCTTCCCTTTATATTAAAGGTTAATATTTTCCAACTTACTCTTTTATCTTCACTAAAGCTCATACAAAGGGAATGCAGTCTGAGCTACCCACTAGTCATCAAACCTATTTCCCTTCCTCCTCCCCCCAGCCTTTTCTGTTGTCTTTGTGAAAAACAGATAATGATTATACACAAACAGGTTTGCAGACAGACAGTAGGTATTTCAATGATTTTAAGGTTTCCTTTATTGTATTCTGGCAAATTTCTAATGCAAACAGAGTAGCACAACTAAGTCTCTAATTGTCATGGGAAGCTGCTGTTACAAAAAGGAGTAATTATAATAGTTTGTGCAAAACAGATTCTTATAAACCAAAACAGATACAACCTCTGTGTATTTTTGTGGGAAAAAATGTTAAGATTTGAATGAGTATTTTTCATATACATCCTTGCCTGAAACCTTTTTGATTAACAGGGTGGCAAGATTATAGATATAGCAAACTAAATATGAAATTAACAAGCCCAGATACTGCATTTTGGTAAACCGTAGAATTACTCCATGGCAAACAGCCAGAGACCCATTAAAAAAAAAAAAACAAACAAAAAAAACAAAAAACACACAACAAAAAAACAGGCATGGAAATGTGGTTTTGCTGTCTGCTGTAACCAAAAAAACCCCATACATTGTATTATGAGTGTGGTTTTTTTCACAGTTTTGACCACAGCACTTAATTTCTTCATCTGACCACTACCAAGCTAGTATGTCCACCACTAATGTACACTGGTTTTCATTTATTTATTGTTCTGAATTCACTGTGCCATTGGCTATTTGGTTTACCAGATGATCTGACAGGTCGCTGCAAAGTCTAGTCGAAATTTGCAACTAAACCAGATCATGGTGCTAACCTGAGAGGTGAAAAGTTTAGGATGTGGTTGATAGCAATACGTCTCGGTTGCAGGGTAGGGGAGGAAGTGAAACAGAGCGCCTTCTGATGCCCAGAGAAGTATCGGTATCTGTAACAAGATGAACAGCTTGCCAGGAGTGCTGCTATGTGGTTTGCTCTCTTAACTGTGCTCTTGTTTTCCGACTCAAAGGAGTATTCACAAAATGTCTCAGTGAGATGTTATGTGTCTGAGGCTGAAGTTTTCTGTGCACCTCAGGTGGGCAGACGATAGCACAGGTAATGAAAAGGGTGATCCTGCATCTGGGTTAACACAAACTGGGTCTAGGATGGAGTTTTTATAAAAAAAAAAAAAAAAAAGTTTTTTTTTTGGGTGGCTAGGTTTTAACTTGGGTAAATTCATTGCGTGGTTCACCACATACCTACAAAAACACTAGCAATACAAGGACAGGGTGGACAGGAGTAGCTGGGTTAGGGGAGAGCCCCTTCATTGTCTGGTTTTATGCTAATTTAAAGTGCATGTGAAGCTATAGCGAAAGCCTTCTCTCTATCTCAAGACCAAATACAGCATAATTGGTGGGTGTGTAATCCATATTTCTGGCCCAGACATCTTTCACAGGGGTGTCATGGATGCAAAATTGGACCAGTTTTATGAAGGAACCCTGTTTGACTGATGCCTTCTCTGGTAAGAACACATTTAAGGAGAAATGCATTGATATTGTGTGGTTAATCTGTTTATAGAGTTATTTACCCCTTTCATGTGCTTACATTTGACCTACTTTCCATGTTCTAGATGTTTTTATTAAAATCTGTGGGTGCCGTATGATGAAGAGTGCACTTAACATATGGTGCATCTTGGGCTTTTGTCTGAAATTAATGCAATTCATAGTAGCTCTCCACACATAAAGTGTGATCTCACAGGGAGTTACAGCACTGGAAAAGGTTTCACGAAATCTACATTTCACAACCAGAGAGTTCCCCTTTGCTCCATGCCTCCTGTTTTTTATGGCATTTTTGTAAACTTTATGCTTCTTTAAAAAGTTATTTTAAGTTGAAATCCCTCTTGGAGGAAGAGTATTTGAAAACTTCAATGGTGCTTTTATAATTCAGAGATAAAAGCTATTTAGTGCTGCTTGACTCAGAGTCTGTCCTGGCAGGAGTTTTACTGGGAGAATGCCATTCAAATGAATTGAAGATCAAAATCTACTTAGTGCATCCAGCTATCTTGGACAAGTGAATTTCCTGAACATATTAAGCATGCATGTCCTACAAATGTCTTAGCATTTGCTTTGCAAATGTGTTGTTTTAGGAAGGTTAAAAAGAGAATTGTAAACTGCCTGTTTATTTTAGATGTACTTCACTAGCAAAACTACTGCTTGTTAGATATTCACATGTTGAAGGATAGAATTACCTGTTCTTTCCATGTCCTCCTTCACTTAGGGGAAAAATAGCAAGAAAACCCAGTTGCAGGAATGCTGAAATTTGAATAGAGTTATTTTCAGCAGAGGTAGTTATGATCCACAATGATCGAAATTATGAGCCATGACAATTCATATCAATATTTTCTCCTCAATAGAAGTCAGAGCTACAGAGTGTTGTTTTGTTGTTACTCTCAGGAAAGCAGCATTCTGCTGCATCAAGAATCCCCTCCCTTTAAGCTAGTTGTCGCAGCAAGTGTTTTACTTAGAAAATATGAATATGAATCAGTATCATCTGAGTGGTGGCAGAGATCTGTGAAAGTCTGGAACTTCCAGACTTTTCTTGTTGGATGAATGCACTCGCTTCGCCAGCTTCTTGATACTGTCCCTTTTGCTCTCAGGGCAACCTGCTCCAGAGAGAAGGAATTGGGATCCTGACTGGTAATGCCATCTTACGCGGTATGGCGTAAGCCCCGGGTGACAAGGCTGGTGACGATTCATCCTAACTTGCCCATCCATAGAGTCCTGCAGTATGGAAGTTCACAGCTGGTGCTTCTTTAGAAATGTGGCATTGCCATCTCAAAGCATGAGGAAATCATGAGTCAGCACCTAAAATGGAAACTTGCGTGTAAATTCAAAGTAAAAGAAAACGTGCCCTACTTATACACCCTTAGTATTTTATATCTTTCACTTATTGAGTGTTTATTTTTTAAAAAAAAAGCGCTCTTGGTGGGGAAGGGAGAAAAGTGTCCTAAATGTAATCTGATTCTCAGATAATTGCTTTATTACAGAAACGGGGACTTGATAAAATACCACCAAGGAGTTAAAAACTTTTATCTTCAGAAAGAATTAACAGGTACCATACTTCCACTTGGTTTAAAAATTTAGATACTAACGTGTTATTTGAATGCGTCATTGCAAGGACCCAAGACTGAAGCTTGATTATAGCATTCCTATAAAATCCACTGCACTGTTCTTTCATCTTTTCTGAGGTGTTGTTAAAATCATGCTTTTGTGTACTGGCTTAAAAGGGACAGGATTTTTATCTATTAAGTCAAATACAAAAATCTGTTACTTTCATCTGTGGAAATTGTATCTGAGTATTGCTCATTTTCATAGTACAACAGGAAGATGCAATGGAAAAGGAGTTAAAATGTTCTTTCCTTTGTGCAGACTACTTTTCCTTGAAATAAATACCTTTTTTTTTTTTTTTTTGCTGGATTTCTTAAGCTAATTGATAGCTATTCACCATGTGGTGTGAAATTGCTGGGTATGAAGAAAAGATGAGGGATTGAAGGGGAAACATGACAAAGTTTTCAAACACTGTAAGAATTCTTGTAACCAGACCTAACAAACCCATTGAATAGCTCAGCGTGCTGGTTCCTAGTATGTATATCTTTTCTGGAAGCAAACATAATCAAGAGTGATGATCAATGAATCAGGCTATGGGCTCCGCCTTTCATGACCTGCAGGGCTGAGGCAGGTAAGTAAAGGAAACCTGAGGTGCAAGAGAAGTAAATTTTTCCTGATGCAGAAGAGCTGATTCATGACCTCCAGATGAATCTGGAAGAAAATAAATTGAGTTCAGCAGTCATGTTGCTTTTCTTGTTTTTATGGGGGACTTCTCATTGCTGCTTTCATAAGTTTATTGATCAGCTTTATGGAGTTCATTAAAACCTGGAACAACACAACACTTGCTGGAGAAACAAAATTTTCTTCCTTCTTTTTTTGTCATATTATTGCGTGTTACCATTGGCTTCAGTGTTTTCTGCAAGCTTCGAAACTGAACAGTACAACCTTGTAGATGTAACTGGAAGTCTGGCACAAGCTTCACAGTTTTCAACTGTGATAGCATATCACCTTCTTGGGAATTAACATTTGGAGCATAGTGCTCCAGAGTAACCACTGTAGCCATAACACAGGGAGTGGATACAGGATAATGGGTACTTACAGCTACTTCTGAGTCTTCCTTTGTGTGCATTTGCAAATGAAAGGTAAGTACTGGTGGGCATCAGGAGTGGATGCTGGCAACTCTATTTTGTACCGGGAAAATTATTTTAGTGTTTATTTTGTGGTGACATTTAAAGAAGAGTGTGACAAGCCCCTTTCCTAAGCACCATATATGTAAATTTTAAAAGCATGGTTTTCTTTTGGATTCACCTGCTAGAGGTTTTCAGGTGTTTCACAGAATCACAAAATTACAGAATGATACGGGGTTGGAAGGGACCTCTGGAGATCATCTAGTCCAACCCCCCTACCAGTAGAACAGGTTGCACAGGAAGTTGTCCAGGTGGGTTTTGAACATCTCCAGAGATGGAGACTCCGCCACCTCTCTCGGCAGCCTTTTCCAGGGCTCTACCACCCTCAAAGTAAAGAAGTTCCTCCTCATGTTTAGATGGAACTTCTTATGTTCAAGTTTGTGCCCGTTACCTCTTTTCCTGTCACTGGGAGCCACTGGAAAACGACTGGCCCCATTCTCCTGGCACCCACCCTTTAAGTATTTATAGGTGTTGATCAGATGCCCCCTCAGCCTTCTCTTCTCCAGACTATAAAGACTGAAGTCCCTCAGCCTTTCCTCATAAGAGAGGTGCTTCAGGCCCCTAGTCATCTTTGTGGTCCTCTGCTGTACCCTCTCCAGCGGTTCCCTGTCCTTCTTGAGGGTGGGAGCCCAGAACTGGACACAGTACTCCAGATGGGGCCTCACTAGGACAGAGTATAGGGACAGAATAACCTCCCTCGACCTGCTGGTCACAGTCTTTCTGATGCACCCCAGGGTGCCGTTGGCCTTCTTGGCTACAAGGGCACATTTCTGGCTCACAGTCATCCTTTTGTCCACCAGGACCCCCAGGTCTTTTTCCTCAGAGCTGCTCTTCAGCAGGTCAGCCCCCAACCTGAAATGCTGCCTCCTTAATATTTTTCCAGGGCAGTTAAGGACACCTCAGACATAAGCCTACTGAGAATAGGTTTTGACTCTCTCTCACCTTTTTTTTTTTATTAATTTTCATTATGTGCTCATTGAAGCTACTGATCTGCAGTATTTCTTTCTGATTGCTTTTTCTGCTGTCTCTGAGAAACAGAGTATGAACTTGTGATGTAAATAAATACAGGACTTTCTGCATCCAATTAAATTAAAACTGCACACTAAAACCACTGTATACGTATAGTTGCAAGGACAGGCTCAGACCAGCTTGTGCCATTTCCAGTAGGTGCAGAAGAACGGTGGTCAGACTCTTTGGAGGGATGTGTGAGGGGAAGACTTGAATGGTAAGGGAGTGGTGACTGTGCATGGGCTGCTGTGTTTCAGCTGCTAGGGGAAAAATTAGAATGGGAAATTTTGGCCCAATTGCGGCTGGGAGACGGATGTAAAAGAATGAACTCGGTGTTGAAGCTGCCTAAATGTGATGCCACAGGTTTGTAAGCATAATAAAAAGTTTTGTTGTTTTTTAAACTATGAAGTCAGATTCCTTCCGTTGGTGGGGAGTGGTGGAAACTTCTCACCCCTTTGTTATGAGGCCATATTTCCCAAAACAAGTATTGTTGTGAGTTGCTGAGGATTGCTGGTAGATAAAGGGATAGTACCTTATAAAGGACTTCAAAGCTCTGCTGATGGAAACAACACCTCCCTTAGCAGTGTCCCCTTACTCATTTCTGTCTGCTTTTTCAGCAAGTCTTCCTTGCTGCCTTCAAGGAAGGGAAATTGAAGCCAGTCCATGCCATTTCAAGTTCCACTTGCAGCCTTCTTTCTGGATGCTCTGCAGGTGCTTGTGGCAGGGCAGGCCAGGGAAGGATGCAGCTTGCTGCCTGGTGGCAGCCTGAACAGTTGAAAGACTATGGGGATCTCCAGGCTGTGCATTTCTATTCCAATACTTGCTGGTAGAAGTTGGTACTAAGAAGTTGGTACTGTCACTTCTTTAAGTGACAGGTTTGAAGCGTGTTTATATGTCACCTTACTTGACTTGCTTTTTATTGTCGTAATCATGAATGATTCAATATGTATCTTTTCTTGCTCAGTTGAGCTCTACGTGGTTCTTGAGACATTAAATAAAAGCCGTGTCTTACCAGTTCACTTCAGCAGCCCACGGATCGGGATGTACATTAGAAAATTGATTTTGAAAATTCTGCCACTCCAATTTATTGCTTATGTTGCTGTCTGCAGTATTTTGTGCAAAATAAGCACCTAAATTAACTTACAAACAGTAAGTATCAAGTTTACAGTACTTCATGAGCTTAGCTGGGATGTTCGTAAAGAAGCTTGACAGGAAAGAGAGGTGGAGAATGTACCCGTGGTTATTCGGCAGAGTCTGGTGGTCCAACTTGCGTTCAACTTGTACCTGCATTGCTCAAATTAAATCTGCACGTAACAAATTGGCTTAGTGAAGAAGTTTTCTGTTTAGTATCCTTCTCACCAGAGAACATTTCCCTCCACAATCTTTGAGTAGAAGACTAAACTCTTTGTGCCTCTGTTTCCAAATACCGTTCCTCTAGGGCTGATGAGAAATTTTATATTCAGGGCTTGCAGTATTTCCTCCAGTTCTGTAGAACTGGAGTAAGCACTTCCAGACAACAGTCTGTGATTAAAACAAAACACATTCTTCTTTATGAAAGAAGAGTTAATTTTCTGTGAAATACTAAGATTAGCTTTTTTGCTTGCTTTATTCAGAATTGTGCTATGTCTCATACAATGTAATAATGTTTTTTGTTTTCACTAATTTGTGAAATGCTTGTTTAGATATTATGGGTGTGTGCATGTGTTCTTGGTAAGCACTTAATAAAGTAGATGGATCTTTTTGGCAAAGGCTGCATTGTGTAGAACAAATTAAACCTGAAATAACAGTTGTTTCAGATTATTTTTCTGAAAGTGTAATTGCATATATTCTTTTTCCTACTGGCTGCTGAAATGGGTTTCCCAATAGTGTTTTATTATTCTGTTTTATTTCAACAATACACGTATAGTAGTTTTTTTTTCCATTCCACTGACAGACCTACAGCCTCCAGTGGTAATTCTTTACCAGCAATTTTTTATAATTGTAATAACCATGGAACTTTGTGAAATATAGTGGAAATATTTTCCTGAAGTTTATATACTATAAATAAAATCCTAATTCTCTTTTTTTCTTCTGCCAAAAAAGAATGCAAATGGAGGTTTTTAAGCAACAAATTGATTCTGAACTCCCTATGTATTAGAACATTTCTGGGTATTTTAATATCTGGAGTTTATATGACTCTTGCTTCTCGTTTAGACCCCATCTGTGCTCGGACATACGGTGAAATACTTACCAAGGCACTTAAACACACTCCCATATTTTACTGTGTGCCTATGTCCTATTTTAGCTGTGTGCAGCACGGGTAAATTGAAATAAACCCCAATGTTGCCATCCTCAAAGGGGTTTAGGAGTCTAATGGTCTGTCAGATGCTCCCCTCTGCATACGACTGGGAGCTGCAGAGCTGTGGCGGTACCCCAAGGACCAGGTTTGCTGGGCGCCCTTCAGGGGCTGGGTTACCTTTCAGGACCCCAGGTGTAACCTTCCCCACAGACTTATCTTCTGAACGTGTTCCAGAATGCTTTGCAGGTGCTTAGGAACTCAGGTCAGGCTTTTAGGCATATTTAGGCAGTTAAATACCATTTACCCATTGGCTTTGGTCAAAAAGGTTTTGTTGGCTGAGTTGGCAACTTAAACTGTTGCTCTTGTGTTGTATCACTGCAGTAATGCTGAAGGACTGTTAACTGTTATGGCTCTTCATTCCTTTACTTGGATCAGATTCTGGCATGGTTCTTTTATTATTGTCTCTTTATAGGCATAACAAAACGAAAAAGTTAGTAGTTAATAAATATTTAACCTTTCTCTTTAAAAAAAAAAAGATGCCATGCAAGGGGCTGTGAAAAAAGCTCAAAACTGTTAAATAGTGTCTTTTTTAGGTGTCCCAAAGGATGCAAACAAAACAAGCTTGTATTAGATAAACAGAAAGACAGTTCCAGCCCAAGCCTTTCCTGCTTGCCTCTCCCTCATCTTTTCTGGTTCCATGTTATTGTGTTTTTATGCAAAACCAAGCATCTTTTGTGTTTAGGGAAAGAAGTAATAGAAGTGTCGGTGTTTGTTAACATATTTGACAAACTATGGCAGGAAAAGCTATCCTTTTTATATTTTGGCATGAACAATCGCCCTTTTATTGGACCATTAATGCTATTTCAGAGCATCATGCTGTATCCACAGGCAATAATTTAGCAGCTGTTTATCAGGAGCTTTCATAAAGCTTTGAATAGTATTATAACATTCAGTAACCCTAACAACAGCATTTCAGAATCTGTGCTGGTTTAAATGGGATATCCGTGAATGTAGTTGTTCAGGGATGCGTGACCCACATAACCTATAAATTTGATTGGAAGTTACAGTGCTGGCATAGGCTGATGGATAGCAGATTAGAGCCCTGATTAACCATGTGATTCACAGGCTGGGAATATATTGTCCTAAGAAAGATTCATCAGATGCAATCAGAATTTCAAGTGGTCAGATGAAATTCAAATGCGCTGTGTGCTTCCCGTCCCCCCTGCTTCCTTGTGCTTTTCTTCTTAGGTTGCCCTCTGTTATTTATTTATTTATTTATTTTATTTCCAGAGCTGAAAAATACTTCTTTGATGAATCTGCTCCTCACCCTAAAGCTGTCTGTCTGTTATTCATCAGAAAGCAGGTCGCAGTTCAGTGAGCAAAAGAAAAGATTTTAATAGAAGCTGTGCCAAGGGCTGTAATGCATCATTTTAGGGCCCTAATTACATTACAATGACAAATATCAATGGTGACAACAGCAATAACCTACATCCTTTAATGGCTATGCTGGAAAAGGAGTTTGGGCGCTGCGCCATCAGATTAGACTTGGTTTCAAAACATAGGCCATTAGAAGTGTGTGTGTCCACAGTATTACCGGACTATAACTGAAGTCCAGTGGAAAGGCCTGTAAATAAATGATGCCTCTCTAAAGCCTGGTCCCACGGGACAAAAGAGGCAAAATTAGATGACCGCGGAAGCAGCCGTGTTTCCGAGGCAACTTTGGCTTTCCATGTGAGGAATTGGCTGCCTGATTTTATGAAATCATACTTTCTTCTTCTCCTGCCAATTAGGCTGATCACGAAAAACGCATTGGCCTGACGTCTGAGAGAAAAAAGAAGATCCTAAGCTGGTTTTCAAATGTAGGGTTTTAAAAATCAGTGTGAGTGTAGAAATGTGAAGTAGACTCATGTCCTATTCTGTGTCTGACTTTGTACCTTACACAAAGAAGGAGTTTCCAGGCCCCCTCCAGTGGCAGTAGGAGTAGGTCTACCGAGGTGATAACTTGGCGTTATCAGTACCTACACCTTCAAGTTTTAGGGTGGTGTCGCAAGAAACCCACTTTAGCTAGCTTCAGGCAGCTGTCTCCTTCTCTTGTATGTTTTGCAGTAAGCAATCAAGCTTGTTGCTGTGGTGTTATCCTGGACAGTTAATTGCAGAAACAGTTGGTGTCAAGGCATAGCATACTTTGTATTTACTATATGAACATGTCTGGTTTCGGATTTTTGGGGTCTTTCCTGTCATTTGTGCACGTACACAAGTGTTTTCTTTTATGCCTTCCTGCTGCCTGTGGTCTCCAAAGGTAGCTAGTTTGTGTCTTGGTCGTGCTGTGGCTCTGCGGTCCCCTGCTGCTCAGTGGGGCTGTTTCCTTGCTGCCCAGGTGTCAGGGGTGATAAAGCATAACTGTACGCACACACACGCAACTGGGGGTGCTCATTGTTAAAGGAAGTGAAGACCGTTTTAATAAGGAAATAGTGTGAACACCCTCTTTGGCATATCAAGGGCTTCTCGGCTTTGCTGTGACTGGCCCAGCGGGCCCCTTGCCTAGCTGAGAAATGCTGCTGGGGAACGTCTCGGCATCTCTTGAAGCTGTTAGCGAGATCTTTTTCCTCCTCCGTAGACTGAGCTGGGTGCTGTCTCCAGCAGCTCACTTTCCTGCCTACAGCATGAAAAGACTCGCTGTTCTGCACTCCAGTGGGATTGATATCAAGAGGTTTATTACGGTTGTGTAACTGTTCATACTCAGTCACCTGTTTTCAGTTACTTGCAGCTTTTTGGAAGATGCTTTTTAGCTTAACATTTTCCAGGCTCAGAATCTGCCGGGGGTGAATTTTTGTATAAATACTGAGCGAATATGTTTCAACCACTTTTGGCCAGGGGAGCTGTAGAAGAGAGACATACTTCTTCTGTTGGGGAGTGGGGAGGGAGGTGATCAAAAAAAAAAACATCATAGTTGAAATAGCTGGGGTTAAGTACCTTAATTGAGAAGAAATGCCTCAAAGTGAGTTAAACAAAATTATTTTTGTTGACTGAGCTATATTCTAGCTGAACTAGAATTTACAGGTTTGATGGAGAAGTCAGTGGAGTTTTACAGCCTGTGTTACTCAAGAGGTCAGATAAGACAATTGTAACAGTCCCTTCTGGCCTTAAAATCTATGAATCTACAAGCCTTTTAAAATTACACGCTGAGCTCTTGCATGGAGCTTCAAGCTGGTTTTATTCTCAGTTCCCAAACAGTGCAGTAGAGGCATCCAATGAACATAGCTGTGGTAGGAGAGTGGTCTTCTGCTGAGCACAGCCAAGGCAAAGGCTCCCCCCAGGAGCTGCGCAGGAGGTGGGAAAGGATGCGACAGGAATTTTAAAGATGGGTAGGAGGAGTAGTGGAAGAAAGCATTGCATGCCTTTATTTTTTACTAAGGCAGATATGTATGTTAAATGGCAGGTCAGAGGGGCTTCAGCTCAAGCCATGATGGCAGCACTTTGGAGTTTTCATGTGGAAAAGCCTCGAAGAGCAGGATGTCTAGTTTTGTTTGGTTTTAAAGCACTCAGGAGATTCCTCTAAAAAAAAAAAAAAAAAAAAAACACCAGGGTGGCTGGGACCCAAAATTTGGAAATGACTAAATTAATGGTGCTTGAAACACTAAAGCATAGGTACTTTGGAGCTGTGCATTATATCACGGTCTGCAATTCCTTAATCAAATATTGTTTCTCACATAATGCCGTATTGGATAGTGCAGCCTCTCTGGCTGAAGCTTACATGCACACATCTTGTCGTTCCCTGTACTGCTCTGTGTAACAAGCAGTTCATAAATCTCTGTGTCAACCAGTATAGTGAATGCCATCTATTTAAAGGGGTATTTAAGTTTTACATTGTGGGATATCTGATATAGGCACATATAGACCTTTGGAATTAGCAGGTAATTTAGCTTTGCAGCGAACAGAACATATTCTCAGGTGTCCTTTAAGGTACCTATGCTGCCAAATAAACAGAAAAAGGTGTAAAAATGTTTTAAAGCACATAAGTTTGATGAAATGAGGACTTGCATAAACAGTGAAGACCAGGGAGAAGATACTGGGACAAAGTACCACAGAAATTGCTGTATAAACAGCCTACTGGAGTTTAGGTGGATTTCAGAGAAATGAAGGAATTGTATTGCAAAGTAGCGTGTGTTAAGACGAGTGTATCACAGTATGCACAAGGGGGCAGAGTTAGTTTCACGTGTGCCCTTACCTCTACCGTACCATGTCTTCTGGTTACACAGCTGTGTAACTGTAATATTCCCTGAATCCAGATTTATTTTATAAGTGGTTCTGGCTTTTTTACTGCTAGTTCTGAGCCTTTCTGTCCTATAGGTTCTTTTCTAAGAGTTTGCAATTTAGAAAACAGCATAGCAAAAAGGCTGGAAGGGTTGCTGTTAAAAGAAGGAAGCCCAACTTGCACAAGTTTGTATGTCTTCGTCATAGAGTTAGTGACTTTGCAAGAGGAAGAGCATTTTGTCCTACCATATAATGAGGAACTGACCCTGGTTACAATTTATTACAAAAAAGTTATGATTTATTGTAAGAAAGTCTGTGTGGGTTTAAATAGTCTCTTTCTGGAGCTGTTATTCTTGTGTTATCTCCAGATCTCCTCTGTCTCTGTTGAGATTTGCAGATTAAATACACAGAATAAGAATTGATCTATGGGATGGAAATAGAACATTGCGAATTATTCATTTCTGATCACAGTTGCAACTGAAAGTAACTACTACTAACCTCCGGTTTGATGGCAGCATAATTATGATACAAGACTGCAGTATCCCCTTCTAAAATACGTGGTAGACTGATTATCAGTGAAGTTGTATACTGTGTTGCTAATTTTCTCATGATATGCAGTGTTAGTATAGAAGTAATTGGTTTATTTGTTCCCTTCGCTTACAGTGGCATTGCTGTAATTTGAAATGATCCTTCTTTTTGCCTCTCAGGGAAGAGCTTAGTTCAATACACAGTATTCTTTGTATGTTTTTTTTTTTTTTTTACATCTCCTGAAGATTTTTTTTAAATGCTCTTGATTGCATAATCAGAATTAACTTTTCTTTGTGTCTGTTCTAAACTATGTTTTTAGAGGAAAACTTTTTAGCCAGAAATTATTAGCTTCTTGGGTATTGTTGAATTGATGTCCACATGCTTTTGTTATTTTGATAATCTCTCCAGGTCAGAGGATGACTCTAGATGAAAAAAGCCAAACAAATGTATCTTCTATGTTCATGGGTGACCATAGCATCTGAGGATTTATATAATTGAACTTATTTCTTCTTGTCACTTGCAGGCAGAAATTGTCAAGAGGCTGAACGCTATATGTGCACAAGTCATTCCCTTCCTGTCCCAAGAGGTAAGTAGTCATTTGTACTGGTGGTGGTCTGAACGGTTGCCCCATCGTATCTATTACAAAAGTGGGACTTTGTGGTGAGGCTGTTTCTTTATGAATCTCTTGGTGCTTGTAGATGACTTTCCACTGTGCTGTTATCACTGTAACTTCATTATCTTTGCCATTATAATATTTAAATTTATTTAGGAAATGGAATGTGGTGTAATGTGCTAAGCAGAATTTTAGTTGTTTAAATGTCCTGCTGTTATGTACAATGCATTTTTTCTACAATTATGACTTTGTAGGTCTGAAATCAGAGGTTAGCTTGCAAAAACGCTAGAAAGGCATGATTTGTACTACATTCTCAGCAGCAGGCATTAAAGTTTGGCAGAAACTTCTATTTTGGTATACTGACTGGCGATGTTCAACACAGTAGGCATAGAAATGCAGCTTTTTTCCTGCCTTTTTTCTCTCGACATCCCAGATTACTTATTACCTTAAATCCTTTTATGTTTTCTGTGTATTCGGGGAATATAGACAGAAGAATGAAACTCACTGTGAGCTAATTTCTCTAAGCACTAATTTTCTCCAAATTATGATTTGCTGGTATTACCTTGAGTGCAGTGTAGATACTTTGAGGGGCACTGGGATTTGGGGGAGTTGATGGGAGCTAGCGAGGGAGCCTTGGAGCGACAGGCATGTGTGAAGTACAATGAAAGCGTGGTTCATGAAAGGAGACCTGGGGTGCATGGCGGCTTCCCCTGCCCACCCTGCTGGAGGAAAGAGGCTGGAAATTGGGGTGTGCTGGTGCAGGCTGGCATGCCTCTATTTAATGCATGGTTTCATTTCAGTAGAATCCGTAGCCAAGAAGTCAAAGCTGGAAGGTGGATTTCTGTGCGTTGCATCCGTAAAAGATCATGCCTAAGAACATCCTGTGACTCTTTCTCCCACCTTTTCAGTTTTTCTGTAAAGTGCCATTGCTTTTCAAGAGAGCTGCTTATCCTGCTGCAAACAGGAGGCTGTGTGCTTGCTGTTAGCATTCAGCTAATGCCCTGCTCGTGTGTATTTGAAATGAGAACAACGCTATCAAAACTAGAACCTGACAATGTTCATGAGCACTGCTGTACTCTCTGCTTATAAAGATGGATTTGTGGAAACTAAATGATGTGTAATGATCTAGTTACATCGCTGGGGGACCAGAATTCAAGTCCTGTATGGATCTAAAATAAGTAGCTGTTGATTTTGTACTTTGACTGCTACAGAATCTCTATACATCTGGTTATGGAGTTTTATTTTCTGTGCAGGAGTAGCACAGCATATAAAGATGAGGTGTAAAGCTGATTCATACTCATGCTAAAGTGAGCACTAAAATGACATGATTTTGAAACAAAGGCAAGGGTGAGTACTTGGCAGGGAAAGTTACGATCTTGGCAAATACATGGGATCAGCATTTCCACAGCAGAGGCATCTTCTCTAGAGTATGTGCTTAGAAACTTTGTACCAGTATACTGCTGCAGGTACTGATACTGCTAGTTTCAGCTGAAATGCTAAACAAAATTTTATTGCTGTACACAAGTCGCACTGTTCTGCTTGCTCTGCTTCGATGCCATGTGCTTTCTTGGAGTAGGTGTTTTTTGCCAATTAGACAAGCAGAGGGATTACATGGGCTTAGAATACATTTGAAGAAAGATGTGTTTGATTCACGGTGACTGACAGATTTTGGCCTTTGATTTTGGAAATCCTGGTCTCCACCTCCTCTATACACTAATGTGGAATTGAGGAAGACAAAAAAAAAAAAAGACAAAAAAATTAAAAGTGGTGGGTTTTTGAGCTTTGATGTTAGGGGCATCCCACTGAGGTGTGCGTGGGCACTCTCCTTTTTCTCTGCTCCATACGCATTGTGCTCTCCTGTCCCTGGAACTAAATTACCCTGAAGTCATTCTCCTGAAAGTTGGTATTGGTACATTCTGAGTCCCTGCCTTAGAGGCCCTGTAAAGGCTGTGCATTGTACTCCCTTCTTTTCTTTCGTAAAGGATAATCTCCCATGTTTTCACATGCAGTAACATGGGAGCTATGAGCCAAGGGCCCTGACCACTGTTCAACAACCTCCTGGCCATCAAGCTAGGCATGGAGAGCAATTTTAAAGTAATTCTCGTCTTGGCCATTGCGATAGCTTGTCATCAATATGCTGTAGGTAGACAACTGACATGATCGAGATTGTAAATTTAGAAAATGATGTTGTCCCACTTCTGTCATGGGTGCACTACCCAGTGAGGGCTTAAGCACACCACCATCAGTGTGCTTAATGACTGCTGTTTACTTTGTTAGGCTTTAGACAGAGCTTTCAGTTAAGCAGTTTTAGATCTGAAAACAGCTCCCATATGCCTTCTGTGCTAGTGAGCCTCTGCTTTTTAAATCCATGGCCCATAAAGTTTCCTTCACCTGTTTGCATGTCTGGTTTACTAAGTCTTAGAGCTCCTCTTCTGTGCACATTGCACGATGTCAAAGCTCTTTGAGCTACAGGAGAGATGGAGAGGTCAAAAAAAGTTCACAACTTCGGTGTTTTTACATGCATTGACAAAACCAAAAGGGAGCCCTTCCAAAAAGCCAGCGTAGGTGTTTGTCCCATGTGGAGGCAAGTCTGCTTTTTAGTTCACCTCGCAAGATTAGACAGCAGAGACGGATTGAAAGGGGAAGCACAAAAATTTTTTTCACGTGTCTTGACAGTGTCACTGGTAGTGATAGTTTTCATATTGGTGTTAGGAAAATCTTGGTAATTGTTTGACCTGTCTTAGTAGAAACACTTGCTTAAATCAGTTTATATTGGCATATGCTAATGAGGCAAAAGAGAACTGATTTGAGTGTTCTGCTAGTCTTGGTTTCTATCTAATTTGTGTCTTTAAAAAGTGAGTGTCTTAATGCAAGCCTCTTTATTTCATCATCTAGATTAATAGAGAATTGAATTGCAGCGTGCTTTTGCTGTTTATGCATTTTGCATACAGTCTAATTGTGGAATAGTGGCTGAAAAATGCGATCAGGCTCCTTTGTATTGTGCCTGAGGGAAAAATGAACAAAATACAGTGGTTACATGCACTGATGGCAACATTATTGCCTCATAATAGCACCAGGTTAACTTGTCTTATTGCTTGTTAACTTTGAAGGAATCAATGGCTTGCGATAACTCACTTAGAAGTAAGAAATCGTGGCCAAAATCACTAGAGATCTCATGAAAAGGATGCAATTATAATACATCACCCTACTTTGTACTAGTGCTTGCTTTGTTTCAGGGGGCAATGCAGTAAAGTATTCAGGAAGTTCTCTAGATTTGAGTCAGTTTTACTGTGCTGTACAGTCATCTAAGCATGTATTGAAAGTAAAGTTCCTAGCCTGCCTAAATACACAGTCAAGTGGCACCTTGTTTTTACATTGACTCCGACTTAGGCAGACTCAAAAACAGCACCAAGAGATAACGAGCTTCCAATTTTGGTAGGAGTGACTTTGTGGTTGAGGCATGAGGTGGACCTCAGGGGTGATGTGTGTTCAGTTTCTGCTGTGGTTGCAGGCTTCCTGTGTTGTGACAGTCATTTTCCACCTCCCTGTGATGTTGTGAGATACCAGTGTGCACAAGTAGTTCCTATTGCATAAGGTGAAGGGGGTGCCTGCAAGGTTGTAGGTAAGGACTTGGGAGGTTGTTAGAACTCAGTTAACATAGTTTTGGTCTGCTGCAGCTGTTACAGATAATTTGATGTTCACATCATCCAATGGTCTAGCCAGTAAGATGCAATTCATTTTGGGTCTGTAGCCCTAGATCTGCTTATTTATGTTGCTTCTCCACTGAATGTACCAGCTGCAGCACAGTGTGACACTTGCACAACCCTGTGGCTTTCAAGTTGGGGTTGGTTCCTGTCTGGTCAAAGTGGTGTCTGTGGCTGGCTGCAACCTGTGGCTATCGTTGTGGGACCCTGTGGGCTAGCGAGTGCTGTATGACCTCATGTGCTGGATAGCGGTATTTGTTCAGTGTGGCTGGAGATACTAGTGTAACATGGCTACCTTCTTTTGAGTAAGTATTGACTGTGTTTATATTCATGCGACACACACAAGCTTGCTGATTTACAGCTAACAACGCAGTTGTGACAACCTGGAGCTCAGCACAACCTGCAAAAGCTGTTTGAGAAGCCAGACAAATGTTCACGGTATTGTCCCCTGTCAACGTCCATGGAAGCATTACGTAGGCTGAAAGAGGCTGCAATAAACTTTTTCAGAAGGTGCACTTTCTGTTCCAACTGCCAGTGAACTAGCTAATAACAGCTAGAAGGATTGCTCTTTAATAGGGTCTACAGTTCCCCATGCACAATAAGGTGGTCAGATATATTTAGGAGTATTTTCGAAGACCTGTAGATGTGGACGTGGCTTAGGGACATGGTTTAGTGGTGGACTCGGAATTGTTAGGTTGGGCTTGATCTTAAAGGTCTCCTCCAACCAAAACGATTCCATGATTCTAAGTACAGTAAAATGCCATGCACTGGCATGCATGCATGCATGCAAACAAACATACAAAAAGGAAATGCTGTGTGCAGTCTTTTCCTTTCACTTTAATATTAGTTGATGGTTTTCGTGTTACAAGATAGGTATGGGCCATAACGTGCTTGCTCTTCTCTGTAAATATATTCCCTAGAGGTGCTTCTAAAGTTCGGTAAATTTGGATGAAGAGTGTGAGATGCATTATATAGAAGCAGAGCAGGAGTCCTTATGTGCTGTCCAAAAGGAAGTAGTTGTTGGTGATAGAGATGTGAGAGGCTAAGAAGACAAAATTATTTTCCCCCATCTTAGACTTGCCCCAGACTACAGCTGAAAAAGTAAGTGCAAGGAAGCTGTCAGGTAAGTGTAATCCTTCTACCAAGGAAGGCATTTTATTAGCAATTTATGCATATATTGTTAATAATGTTCCTACGTCTTTACAAAATGGTTATTCTATCATGTCTGAGTTATGGTGCCTGGGTGCAGTGAACCTGCTGGTTCCTTTTAGTTTTCTGAGCGTGTGCTGTTCTCCACAGTAAACGTATGTTTGCTCTCTGGTTCCCCCTAGTTTTTGCCGTGGCCTTGTCTCTTTACGCTGTCTCTAGATCAGGCTTTTCAGAATGGCACTGCTGAAGTTCTTAAGGAAGACCAGGTCCGTACTCCCTCTAAACAGATAATACAGCAACAAAATAATATGAATAAAACATAGTGGAGCCCGCTTGCTTCTGCAAAGTAGATTGTTCAGTGAGTTTTGATTTGGGTGTTGTTGGCGGGGCTGGAGACAGACTGGAATTAGGTGTTTTTAACACCAGCATCTGTGTATCCACTCCAAGGGGAATTTCATCCACTTGGTTGCTGTCAGCGCGGTTCCTGGTCATGGGGAGCTGCAGGGAGCTCTGACATGGTATGAAAAGCCCAGGTATTCTCCACCATGCTGCAATGCCTGTGCAGGAGCCAGGGCTAGGTGGCAAGACAGTGTGGTGAGATGTGACGGTGAAAAAGCCTAAATCCTTCTTGTGGTCTCTGCTGTTGCTACCCACTGTGAGACTGAGAGGAGGTGATTTTCCAACACGAGGCAAGTGCAGACACACCGCTCATTATGGAAAGCAAAAAGGGGTGAAGAGAAGAGAGAGGGAAGAAGTTAAAAAGGAGAAACGATACTAGTCTGCGTGACAGGTGGGGCAGGGTATTGAGTTCATTGCTCTGGCCTGTTAAATGCAATGCAAAATACTGTTTTCCCATAACTGCAGAAAATGTCATTTACTTGTGTGCACAGAGGAAGGCTAGCATTAAATGTGTGTGAAAGCTGCAACCCTGCGTCTATATTTGGTTGGGCAAAAAGTAACCCTTTTTTTTTGTTTTGTTTTTGTTTTTGCTGTTTTCACTTGGCTGTAAATCGCTACGTGATCACTTGATGGGCAGGCTAATGTGTGCTGCTGGGCTTTAACATAATGCTGCTTGTTATGGCCGGGGGAAGGCGTTCAGGCAAGTAAGCACTGGAGCCACCTGTCTTTGGGTCCTCCACCCGTTACTGGGGTCGGGGTCGGGAAGGTGGAGCCCCCCCACCCGCCCGGCGTTCAGAAACACCAGGGGGCAGCCGGTGGGCTCTGCCTCACCACCGGGAGACTCTGCCTCCCCGCGTCTGCATCCACTGGAGTGTGGGGTTTGCGCCTGTGGCTCGAGGTAGTCCTGGGGTCCCCTGTGGGGTTTTGGGGAGCTGAGCAGGAGGCTGCTCGGTTGCTGCGGCGAGGTGGAAGTGAAGTGGTGGAGAGGCTAATTACAGACCATCTATTCTGAGTCTTTTGCATACTATACTACTGAAGATTAAATCAATGTAATACAAAGCAGCTAGCAATAGGCGAGTTTTAATTGTCTGTACCATACCTAATTTCAGTGTAGCGTTACAAGGCCCGTGGGTTTTCTCCTCTCTGTGAAGGCTTGATCCCAAACCTATTAGAATCAATGAAAAATGCCTTGTGTGGATGCTTAGGGAATTTCTCTCTTATAGTGCTTCCCAGCAGTAATCTTAAAGTGAGATTTTGGTACTCTGCCCCTCTAGCTTCTCTTCCCCTCACCTGGGAGCAAAACAATGTTTTTCCCAAATACTCATCAGAGCATTCTTTGTATGTTTGCTGTAAAGGAAAGGAAAACATTCAAACTCTTGTGGAGCTGACTTACTTTTCCAAAACCTGGATCAATATTGGAGTAATTTCTACAGTAGCTTTGATCTTTTCAGGCTGGCTTTCTGTAGGTCCCTCAGAAGTTTTTTCTTCTTCTGCCCATGGCCCTTTGAACAGGATTTAAGTTAAATGGGTGTTGGAATTGAACGCTCATGTATACAAATCAAGAGCTAGGTTGCTTTCTTTACCTCAGTGCAAAAAGCATTGCCTAGGAAATGGTAGGAAAGCAAAGACGACGGTAAACTTCACAGTAAATAATTATTTATTTTTTAAAAGTAATTTTGAAGATTTTTAAAACTCATTTTTGGGTTTGGTGTTTTTTTTTTTTTAAATGACTTGATCAAAAATGCTATGACCTATTTTTGGTGTGGCTGACCTCCACCAGAAAATGGTGGTGTCATTTTTATGACCACCCTGTTGCCATACAGAGCCACATGTCACCAGGCTTTCACCTAGATAATCAATGAAAACTGTACCTGTCCTTAACATATGGTGACCTGGAGGTGATAACACATCATCAGGAACTTGGGGCTTGAGTATTGTAATTTCCTTTTTACTGGGTATCTGTGATGGTGATGCACCCCTAAGGTTTTGTTTGTTTTTTGTTTTGTTTTCTGAATGCCAAGAACATATTTGCTTGTATGTCTCCTGCTTTTTGTCCTTTACATTGTCTGCTTCTAAGTGACAGATTTGGTTTACGT
The DNA here is from genome assembly GCA_002844005.1 of Limosa lapponica baueri. NCBI lineage: Eukaryota > Metazoa > Chordata > Aves > Charadriiformes > Scolopacidae > Limosa > Limosa lapponica. The sequence goes on along the minus strand of KZ505883.1, from coordinate 67,765 downwards.
TAGCACTGTAGCTTTACAAACTCTAAATGGGACTGCTGTGATTCTGTTTGCAGCAGTATGTTATTTACTCTCCCGGCATTTCCTTTATTTAATTCTTCTTTGCTTAAAAACAAACAAACCTTAAAACCATTTTCTTCCTCCAGGAGTGTTTCTAAATTACCTCCTTCATTATTTGCATTTATCCATTTTTCATAGTTGAGGTCAGCATGTCTTACAGTTATGGGTAGATTTTTAGACTTGCTATTCCTCACCCTGAAGGCTTTTATGGGAGAGAGTCTATAAGTGAAAATGCCACTTTTGTTTGTGCATTGCAGTGAGAACCAGCAGATCTGAGACTGCTGAGCCCCCGAGGTAGCAGAGCCCTTCCTTACAGCCCCCTCTTCCAGCGGGGCTCAGGGTGCTGCCGGGGGAGTCTTTACGATGCTCTTCGCCTACTTGTTGTGTTGGAGAAAGTCTTGAGGGTTTGGGTCCCCACTTTATTTTGTGCAGCTTTCTGCCCCTGTAAAGGAGGCATGGGAGGTGTTGCTGCATGGCCAGTACTGTGGCTCTGCTCTGCCTGTATATGCAGCCGTCGGGGGCAAACTGGAGGCTTTAAGAGACCCTCTCAGCCCTTTCCTTAAACTTTGCGCCAGAGAACAGCTAGCCGTTGGTTTCCACACAGAGCTGCTGTTTCATTGTTATGGCTTCAGCACCTCTCATGATAGGCAAGAGCTCACTTCTCTACCTGTTCAGCCTGTGGCTGTAAATCAAAGGTGGCTCATTCCCAGTGCAGATCACACAACCGACTTGCAGTTCTCCCTGACTCCCCCCTTGCACCCCTTTGTTGTGTGTGATCCTGATCCTGTGAGGCTACCTCTGCAGATGAATTTGCCACTGGTGGAGCTCCGAACAGGCATGGTTCTGCTTGCAGGATGAGGACCTTATTTTATTTGTAGTTGATGTTTTCAAATAAATATCAATCAGTTTTCAGCGTACAGCATTTTTGCATTTACTGCAGGAATACAGTATCACTCAAACTGAGATAATATAACCACTGAAGCTTGTAAACTCTGTTGTTAATTAGACCATGTGTTTTTGATGGACTTTTTAAAGCTATTAAAATTTACGTGTTGGGGATTGAAATAATTAGTTCTCTTTCACATGTTTGACAGAATTGTGAATGGCATTTTAAATTTCTTTCTTACGGTTGAGCTGCTTTGAAATGTACCTAGAAGAAGAATCTGTATACCCTTCAGTGATGTGAGTGCCATGCGCTTGTTGAAAATGCATACCTTTCTTTTTCAGTATGCTTTTTTTAAAAAAAAAATCAAAAAGTTTCCTTGTCTGTAAGGAAAGTGGCTCGCATTTTTAGTTGGCGTGCAAATTCAAGAGCACACCTAGCTGATGAACAAAAGAAAGACAGTTCCCCGTTTAGCCAGGCTGTAAAATAGGTCTTTGGGAGCAAAGATGTAATTCCTGGCAAGTAAGTAATGGCATAAGAAAGCCCTGCCCTTACCTGATACTCTTGCAGATCAACACAGAATGTGACTGTCTCTGAGAGAACAGCTATTTCAAGCCCTGCGTGTGCTTGAAAAGCAATGAAAAAAGATAAAAGGAAGCATCTGTACTTAATAATTTATAAAATAAATAATTTTGTTCTGTTTCTGATCTTCATTTATAGCACCAGCAACAAGTGGTGCAGGCTGTGGAGCGTGCCAAGCAAGTGACCATGGCAGAACTGAATGCAATCATTGGGGTATGTGGTCTTTCTGTTTTAGCTCTAATAGTGCTTGTAAAAAGCTTTTCTTTTCCTTTCTCTCTTGTATGAACTCATTTCCATCAGGTGGGCAAAAGTTATGGGCAGTTCAGTAGCTTGATCTTCCTAAAAGCTGGTTACTACATGAAAACTTTTGCTTGCACTGTGCTGAGAAGATTACCGGGGTAATTAATGTCTGTATTGTATCCGTTCACTGGAGCTGGGTCAATATGTGTTTTTTTGTTGTCCTTTTTAAGTAACATTGCTTCCCTTGCATACTGCCTGCCAGTTTGCTTCTGCTGCCACCGTAACAGGTTTTTCCCATCCCTGCTGCCCAAATATTTTTCTGGGTGGTGGCTCAAGACTACAAATATTTACTGCACTTTTTATTTTTGCATTAAAAAATAGCTGTTACTTTAAAAAAAAAAAAAACCACAAACAAACCAAAATTGACAACAAAAAGACTTGTCACCAGTACGGTCGTAGACGCCCTGCTCCCAGTCATCTAAAGTCATCCATCTGTGTGGAGCCCCTCTTCTCAAAGCTTCACTGTTAGTGGTATGAGCCTGGTATAGCGGGTTTTATGGATGTGGGCAGCCACAGTGTTTACATTTTATGACTGGAGAGGAAAGGCATAACAATGAAAGCTGTGGCTGTTCGCACTACATAAAATAAAGGTGAGAAGTCATAGCTTAATAGCACATTATTCACATGTATAATTATGCAGCTGGTGCAAGCAGTTGTTTAAGTTATTCTAATGAAGACACTACAACTGTACTTCCCATCTTCTGCGCCCTCCCAAATGCTTTTTCTTTTGTGTATAGATTATACATAAAAGTCTTTTCCTTTTTTTTATTCAGTGTATCAAACACACTTTGAAATGCTAATTATTCCATTTACTTTCATTAAAATTCAAATTGCTGAGTGAAGATGTGGATAAGGGTCGCCGAATAATCAATCTGAAGTGAAGATATTGCTTCAATTATGCCTCTGTCTTTTAACAAGGAAATCAGGACTCTCTGATCATTGCTGATGGTAGTGTAGAGCAGTGGTCTGATTGTAGCTTGTTTTTAATAGGCTGTTTCTAACTATTTTGTATCCCTCTGACCACAAGAAAACACTGATAGTCAATTAGAAGATATAAATGGAAAAGAGTAACCTTTATTTCCTCTGAAGTGCCCGTTAGAAAGAAGGGGGTGAATCGGAGCGAGTCGTGTAGAATCATGAATAACATTTGTTGTACGTCTTTTACGCTCCAGTGGGGAGAGTGGGAGATGAATAATTTCCCAATTAGTTTTCATTACCTAACCAAAAATATTGCCTTCTATTAACATTCTTTGCATAAAGTAAGTAGCTATGGGTTGGCTTCTTTGTTAAAGAAGTTTTGTATCTGTGTTGCTGCATGTGTGTACGGAGCTTGTGTGTGTACATGCACGTACTGTTTTATGTTAGTGGGTATGTGCACACGCATGTGTATGAATACTTCATAGTCTACTTGTGTACGTTTTTGCCGTTCGCCTTTGTATGTGTGAGAGAGACTGCAAAAAGCAATTTGCCTTCTAGTAAGGAATAAGTTGATTGATGTAAAATATGTGATGTTATAGATACTGGCTATTGCACTCGTTATTTAAGTTTGTTCTGTTTTCATGAACCACTAAACCACACAGAATAAATACAAACAGGCTAGACACTTGTCTCATAGCCTGGCAGTAACTTCTGTTGGTGTTACCCCACCAGACAGAAGTAAATTTTCTGTTTTGTTTGTTGCTGTCTGAATTTATCTATTCAAGTCAAGTAATTGAAATTCTATTGCCTCAAATTTTCATAATGTCTGAATTTTGGTTTTGTGCATTAAAATAGGACAGCTCTTACCTCCCTCACAAGACTGATTTTTCCTTTGCTGTATGCCTTTTTTCACTCTCCTGTCTTACGTTAACTTAGGAAATGCTATGTGGCCCTCTTTAGTTTCAGAGAAACAGGAGCAATACGGACTGAAAATTTTGTGTTCATCAGGTTTAAAGAGAAGTAATCTAATGCAGTCTTTGAGATTCATGAAAAAAATGGAATAAATAGGATAGCAAGTTTTCAAAAAAGCTTAAGTTCTAGTTGTGTGGATACCCACAATAATGTTATGTCTGCACTGAGAGATTTAAAATCTGAAAATATAGCATGGGACTAAAACGGGCTTGTCATACTTTGTAAAGTGAACGCCAATAAAAATAAAACAAAGAATGTAATTAGAAATCATGGCTTTTCTATATCTCTAATTATGTTGTCCTATATTATTTTGCTGTTTGATAAGTCTGACAGAGTTTGTGTTCTTTTAACCCTGTGATATATTAAAAGCTTCTGAAGTTCATTTGCTCTCTACAGTTTTTAAAAATACGTCTTTTAGTTACCTACTGATCTGTGTACCAGGCGAAGACAGGAGCAGTGTTTGAGTTTTTGAAACACAACTGTATCTTAAGTTTCTCTGTGCTTTGGGGGGCCTATTCAGTTCACCTCAGTAATGGTAAACCCCTTTGGTTCAAACAGAAGAACCCTGGGTTTGAGTTTAAAACGAGATTTTACCAGAACGGAGGATGGCACAAGAAAAGCATCAAATGTGCGCAAATCATGTCTCTCTTTGTGTTTCACATGTATATATTTTTGTATGAATGTGCTCTGATTTAATGGAATCTGATGAAGCACCTTTTAACTTTGCAATATTATTCTATCTTCATTGGTAAATGAACCAAATCACTGATCCGTGCAGTTTAAATGCAAAATACTGAAGTGAGCCTGGAACCTGGAGAGACTGCTTGTTCTCCTGACAATAAACTAGTTGTGTTTAATGGAATGAAACACAGTTATAATGACTTCTTTCACAGGTCATGTTCAGTTTAAAACTGTTGATGGGCTGAAACAAGTTAAATATCATTTATCTTCTTCTGGGGAAATGCAGAGAGAAAAACTAAACTAAAACTATGTATCATAAGCATGCTGCAGGACTGTGAATCTGCAGGCACCCAGGCTCTGCATTTGGTGTTTGCCATGGACAGTATGGTACAGCATTCTTGCTTGGAGCAATTTATAGCGCACATCCAGAGCTCCTTTCCCGGTTGGGTATATTGGGATGAGCAGTGTGATGTATCCAGTTGATCTTGGCACGTGTCATAGCTGCCGTGTTTTTAAATTATAATCTGCAAGATCACACTGTTGGAACAACACTCAAATTGTAGCCTTAAATCAGTAATATGATCTAATTAGAAATGATGTTTTCATTTCCTGTATTATTAAATTGAGTCGTCTAACTCTTAAAATGTTTGGGCTTGGTTTTTGGTTATTTTTGGTTTTGTTTTTTTTTTTTACATCTGTTATAGTATACAATTGGAACATGCTGTGTGAATGTGGTTACGTTTTAATATGGGAACCAGGGAATTAACTTGTAACTTTATAAGAATTTTATCAGTCTTTTTTTATTTTTTTTCTGTGTTTAAAATAGTCAGTTTCCAACTGCAATTGGGTAGTAAGGCAGAAATGGAGGTTACTGGTTGTATGCCTGTTTATCACACGGAGAGAGATAAATGTACCAAAAACTTAAGAACAGGTATGTGATGGTGTTCAAAGAAAATGCAGTTTAGCACAAGAAATGCTGAACCTCAATTTTTAGCAGTGACATTTTAATGATAGGAAGTCTGCAAAATTATTTGCCATCAATTGTGAAGGCAATAACAAGCCTTGGTGGTTTTTCACACCCTCTGTGTTAAGTGCTTTCAGAATGACAGCGTAAACTGTGTTGGAGAACTCCAAGGAAGTAAAACTGATTAAAATGTTCATGCTTGAATGGTGCTGATGGAATAGTTCATTTGGACTTTCTCTACCTCCTGCAGCTCAAGCTGAAATATTAAAATTCAGTGGATTTAAATCTCTCTCCCCTCAGCTCAGGAAAAAAACATTACATTTTAATAGGTTTTAAACTCATAATTCATTGGTTTGGAGCAGCACTATTAAATCTATTTAAATATTACTTGTATTACTAAGGAAATGATTTAAATTATTTTTCCTTTACCATTCCATACATCTGAGTGAAAAAAAAAATGGCTTTGGTTTAATTTTTAAGCATTTTGTTTTATTATGTCACTTTTATTATCTTCTTTAAAAATAAGCAAATGGCAGTTACGGGAAGAAAGGACTCCTTCTGCATTGTCACATGTAATCATCAAGCTATAAAGTTCCTTCTTTAATACACTGCTTGTCACAATTTCTACCCTGTGTAGAAAATGAGGCTGAGGTGCTTGTTTGACCCATCTCAAAAGGTGTGTAATTTTTGGTTGCTTTCAAGTGACTAGTCCATTTTACAGCTGTGGAGGGCAACGCCTGTTTAAAAAATAACAGTACGCTGTCACAGGCGCGGATACCTTTGAGAGCAGTGCAGCGCAGATAAACGCACATGAGTTGTAATAAAAACTTGGCATCAGTGCACGCTATCCTTGCTGTGGCACCAGTAGTCCAGGGCTCCTGCCGCCAAATGCCGAGGTGCTTTTTTGCATTGATGCTTAACATACAGAGGCATCTCCCACTCCTCACAGAGGGTGGGTTGTTTCTGCCTCTCGTGTGTGCTTGCACCATGAGGAAGAGCGAGGGGTTTTTGATTGAACCAGAGCAGCTGAGGGGGGAATGTGTTTTGATTCCAGCTTGTATGGCAAAGTCATTCCTGCCAAGGAGCGGGAGCTTCAGGGGGGATGGGGAAGGGCTGTAGCATGAGCACGGGTGTTGTAGCAGAGGGGCAACAGTCACTTGTCTCTCCATCCCATCCATATTGCTTGTTCAAAAGCCTGTTAAGCAGTGGTTGAAGCTTAAATGCTGTGAAACAAGTTGTATTCACAAGTGAAACTTGTGTTTCACTTGTGAAATACAAGTGAATACAAGTTTCACAAGTATCTTGTGAAACAAGATACAGTTGTGCTGTATGTTGTACACACGTTGTTACAGTGGGAAGCTGGCATAGGAGGTTGACTTAGTGGTTATGTGCTTTGAGTTGTCTTTATTTCTGTACCCTAAAGAAATGTTGAAGTTCATTCCTTCATGTCTAATTACTCTTTTGCTGTTTGTATATTGAGGATGTGTGAGGATGATATGGTCCTGCAAATTTTTTAACGCTGCCTAGTGCCTGAAACTGAATTATAGAAGGGATTGGAGATATAGAAGGCTGTTGGGTGAGCACTTTAGGTTTTGAATTATTTATCTGAAGTCTGGCTAGGTTAAAGACGCCTTGTTTTTTGGAGGAAAGGGGTGTTTTGTAGGGATTTTTCTTCTTCTCCCCTTATTCCCAGGTGCCAGCTTCAGAGAGCGCCTTGCAGGTGAGGCCTAATTTAAATAAATCTCTTCCATATGCAGCATTATCCTGATTTAAAAAGCTGAAAATGAGGCACAGGATCTTTTTAGGGATTTTTGAGGGAATTAATTAGAATGTAAGTAATACCAGTTTCCATATTTATGGAAAAAAAACACTCCAAGGATGGATTTTAAATATTGTTGCTGCACTTGGAACGTGCTGCCTCTGTTTTCCTCTCTTCCTCTTATTTTCAGTAGCTGTGGTAGCTACTGAATTTATATTGGTCCATCACTATATGAGCAGTCAGTAACGTTGCAGTGTGAAGTGCAGACCACTTACTACAGCTCACTGCCAATATGCTGATGCCAGAGGCCCTGCTTGTTATGCTTAAGTAAGTGCCTGTGACATGAGTGTTATGGCTCACATACTGTATCTGATCAGGCAGGAGAGCTGACTTCTGCCTCCATGTTTCTCAAGGTTTTCCAAACCCTGGCATGAAAGCTATGTGACGACCGTATTTATTTTTTTTTTTAATTTAGGATTAGTCAGTGCAGATATAAGGAGTCCTGTGGAGAATTTTCTTCATATTCTACAGCATGAATGTATGCAATATTTTCAATATTTTATTTAGGACTTATTTTTGTATGCTTTCACTTCACACACAGTAGAAAGGAGAAAAGGCCGCTGCCAAGGTGGTGTGTACTGCAGTGTATGGAAGCTGTCTCTAACCAAATACAGATTTGCCATACTCCATCAGACTCTTGGTCCATTATATGCCATGGCCACATGCCATGTATTGCCTTCCTTCAGTGATGGCCTTATACTAGTGCTTTGGAAAAGAAGAAAAAGTGTATAAAGGATCTATTTGAAGTATTGTGAAGGCAAGGGCTTCCCAAAAATGCTTCATTGCAAAATCAGCAATGTTCATGTACTTGTTGGAGATGCAGCCCATTTAAATATGTACCCTTACTGTACAGTGCAGCCTAAAGACAGTTATTATTGTGTCATGGTGTCATACTACAGAGTACTGATATCACCCCAATATATTTGTCATCTAGACTTCTTCCCAACCACAGGGGACTAGGACCTCCATACAATTGATGAGTTAAGCATTTGCTTTTCTTCAGGTTATGTGAGTGTCTTCAAACTTAAATGTAGGCTAAAGCAAGGATTTTAGTGCCTAACTGGGATGGACACTAGGGTACTGCATAAGGAAGGCATTTCCAGATGTTAAGTTCATCCATGAAGAAGGAATTTAAGAGGTCTTAAATCTTTAAGTTGTCTCATATTTCAGAATGTTTTACTTTTGTTATTGAGACAGTTCCTTGCTTATTGGTTGGTGAACATTTCACAGATATTGCCTTGGTATATGAGTGCATCAGAAGCATTGATGTACTTACTCCGGTAATGCTTGTGAAACAAGGGAGTACTGCTTTCCTTGTTCTACCTTTGGAAGGGGCTGAGGCAAAGAGAACAAGTGGTCCTTCCACAGTCTTGGAGCTGCAACTTAAGCGCAGGTGATTTTGGTCCTTGTCAAGACCTTCCTTTATCAAAGCTGCTGTAACTGGGAAACTGCACTAAAGCAAAAGAAATTACCCTAAGTTTCAGTTATTTGACTAATGGGCACAACATTAAGCAGGCAGAGCACTTCATCTTTGAATGAAATCTGCTTGGAGAGAGAGAGAATGGTGTCCACATGTCCTAGCACCTAGCGTTCACCTGTGGGAAGAGGCTGCTCACCACCAAGAAGGGCAAGCATTACAGTGCCCTACACAGGACCAGAGCTGCACCAGAAATGGCAGCCTTTAAAGATGCAGAGTGGGTTGGAAAGAGTGTTATGAATCCAAGCAACCCAGATTTTTATCACAAGCAAAGACAATTTGCTGAAATGTAACACAGTTTGTGTGTTGTAAGCATGACTAAACAGTGTTAGCACTTACTGAGGTATGGAGCCTGTGCTTCTCAGTAATTGCAATCCAGAGATCTGACTTGCTAAGGGATGACTTTGAAAGATGCGTTAAAGAAATGCATGTGTGATGTGCATAACATGCATCTCTTTTATGCTAAGAATACAAGGCTCTTAGACTATACCTTGTGAGGAAGCTTAGAAGTGAATTATAGTTGCCACATTAAAAGCTCTGGTGGTAGAACTGTGTATAGATTTAGCAACTCGGGTCTGTCTGTCACCAGTGGCATTATTTAACTTTTTTTCTAGCTTTTATTATTTGATTCATAGATCCCAGACGGTACTTGTTTCACTTTTCAGTCACGTTTATGTAGCCTAAGGTTTCAGAAACTTTTTAATGTGAGGGCCCTACAAGAAGCTTATTTAGGACTCTGCTGGGAAAAGCATAGGCATTGCTCTCATTTTCTAATTCTAAAGAAAAGGATCAAGATTCACAAGGTCACAACAGGTCACAAGGTCTTTTCCTACTGTCAGTCCAGAGGAGAGAAAATGTCTTCCCAGTGTCCATGGGTAGGACATGAGTGGAGCACTTGGTAAATAGGATACTTGAACCAATGTGCATCTGCCTATCCAGAGCTGATTTTTGCCATCTTTTCATCTGTAATAGAAGATACACTACCATCATTACTCTTTTCTCTGCATTGGTCTTTGTGAAAAGGTTTTGAAGTTGAGGTTTGCTATGTGCGGCACGTTTCACACCACTGGTACTCTGTATGGCAGGACCTTGAGCGAACCTGGAATTTGATGCTTTCTGCGTTCTCTTGCAGGAGATGTGGATTTTCTTTTCCTTAACTAACAATTGATGGGGGAGAAGGAAGGAGAAGAGAGCTTTAGTGGCATGATTTATGTAAGAATTTCTGCCCTTTATTAAATGATAATAGAAAGTGATACTAAAGAGACTGATTCCTCCTCCCTGTGCCCCCAGTGTGAAATTAAGATGGAGAGGAGTCCTGCAAGCGGAAGAAGGAACTACTGAACTCCCAGGATTCTGGGGGAAGGTGCCCTTGGCCTTTTGCAGGGGACTAGGTTTTTCCTTTATTAAAATGCTGGTCTTTTTTACCACAAATCTTTTATTTGCTAGTGGGTTGTATTAATTTTCTTGTTACTTTTGTCCTCTTGTCTACGCTGTTTCACTGAGTGAAAAATAGTCATGGGGGGGAAGGGAGGACAAATAGTGAAACATGTATCCTGACATGTTCCTATATATATGATTAAGAACGGAAATGTGCTCTGCATATATTGCCTTTCATCCCACAATATGATTCGGGAGATGACTTTTTGTTCCTAGATCACTTAAAAGATCTTTGAGGCAATTTGTAGAGGTATGATTCTGATCGTTTCTTTGTTATTTATGTAGGAGTTTTAAATGCTCCCCTTCTGATTAATGACAGCTATTGATTTTTTTCCTTCCCCCCATAGTTTTCTCAGCAGAGCTTGCATTTCTCCTGTAGAATCAGCATCCTCAAAGGCAGAAATTACTGATTCTCAGAGAGTAAGAAGCTTGCCATTTGCCTTTTTCTTTTTATTTTTTTTAATATTATTATTGGTCTCATTCTCTTTCCTTTTTTATTGCTCTTCATTCTTTTTCCTAAATTTTGTCTAACCTGTGCATTCATTCCCCTCTGTGAAAAGAAACAATGTCTGTGTTTTCCAGTTGATCAGCTGCGTATGAGTGTTAAAGTTCCCACCAACCTCTGATACCTTTCTTTCACACTGGGCACGTTCCTCCACAAAATGATCTCTCTCTCTCTACCCTGCATCTGTACCACAGTCTCTTTACAGTTAACCAGTCATTTGATATGTATGCATATAGCTTTAGGACCATTCCACTGGAGGAACTGCTGCATGACTCTTTGTAGGCTGTTTTGCTGAGTTTTTCTTAACATCAGAAAACCCTTTTCTGTAATGGTATGCCAGCAAAGAGAGAACTGTACAAAGGAAGTACAAACAGTGCACATCATGTCAGCGGTGTGAACAGGCATGAGAGAGAAAAATTCGTATCATCCTAAGCACTCATAGCTGTGTGTGCCAAAGGACTTCCATTCCTTGCTGGTCTTTAAACCATTGACATTGATAGTGTACTCTTGAGCCGTTGTTTTTACGTCTTTATTTCCTCTTCATCTTGGTTACTGTTGTATCTGTATACTATTTTAATAACGACTTACTCTGAGCATTCAATCACTTTATCTAACAAATTTCAAACAAACACCGAAGCTATTCTACCCAGATTTTTTTAGGTACCTTCCCAGCAGTATTGCAGATATGGGTAGCGCACGCGCGTGTGCATAGATATAAAATATCATTTTGAGACATTAGTTTATTAACATTAGAAATGTCTTCAGGTTAGAGGAGTATGTTCAGGTTGTTTGGATAATGGCTGTGAGCTTTCGGGGTCTGTAAGAGGAAAAGTGGTAGATTACTGCGACACAGAGCTGCTTGGAAAGTATCCAGTAAAAACTTGAATCTTTTCCAGGAAAATAGGCTTTGAATGTGCTGACTATAACAAGAGAGCATTAGAAGCGAATTTGTTAGTGGGTTTATTATCACATTTTACTTGAAATTTGATCTCTTAAGTTCTGTTGGGAAAAGAATTAAGCTAAGCATCAATATTTAGAATTGCAGTTGTAAAAATTAGTGATACTCAGATAAGAACCTTTTGCAAAGCCTTTTTACCCATTTGGTTAGATGTGGCTTTGGAGTTATTTTACTCATTACTGTAGACTGCCTAGAAGAATATACAGAAAATTAATAAAAACCCAAACAGATCAGTAGCAACCAGATGTTATTTTTATTTGACATGAGTTACTATTTCTTGAAAGACTTACTTCAGTTTTTACTACAGAACTTATTTAAATTATCATCTTCCAAAACTTATCACCAAAAAGAACTCAGTCTTCTTTTTTGGCTTCTTTCTGATTGCTGGGTTACCCTTGTTCTTATAGTTTTCTGTGTTGGATGTTCCTTAAAAACATTTCAATCTATTTTGCAATTTTGTAGGGCATATTTCTTGGTAGCTAACTGTTGCTGGTTTTATTTTTAAATAGTTCTGGAAAATTTACAGCTTAATAAAGCCTGGTGTACTGCCTTTGCAAGTTTTTGCCTATTTTGCATTGATGCTGAAAATGTATGCTTGACTTTACGCGTACTGTAGTCAACTGTGATGGGATTGTCTAAAGTTAACCACATGCTAAGAGTTCATAAATAACATGACTAAGGATAACAAATTAAAGAGAAGATGGAGGAGTGGGAAGTGAAAGCATTACAGCAACATCAAAAAAATTATGTGGTTGCTTCGTTGGCTCATTTTAAGGCTTTCCTTGCAAGTTTTTAAATTGTGTCAGATTTTATGATCTAAATTCATGGTACAGGCAGAAACAAATGTAAACTTCCTTCCACAGTGGAATATTTCTGTGTGGGGAAAATATCTGTCAGTTGTCTTACTCCTCCATATCTTTGGCATTTTGATGACGAGGGGAGACCACATTTTTTTTTCCCCCACTTTATCACTAATCTGATGCCGATTGGGTTAAGGAATTGCCCGTGTTTTTGTAACTTTCCCTGTAACCAAGCAGTTGTGTACAGGCCACCTGAGAATCTGGTGCTCACAGTGACACCCATGGGCAGTGGAAGAGCAAAACCAAGCTGTGAATGTTGTGGGCATTTTAATATAGTAATAGATCTTAAGGGTCTGGAAATGGCAGTTAGAGATGCACTGTCATTTGGTCTTTACTTTTCTGAGTATGCCTATTAGCAAACAGTGCTTAACTATGTGATCATACCCTTTTCTTTTTTAACTTTTGCTCTTTTATATTCTGAGAGCAAATGCCTGCCCAGTGTTTCACTTGAATTCCTGTCACCTCTGTTTTCAGGCCACTGCCTGGCTTTTGCCATACAATGTTGCTCGTTGTGTTGGAGGACCTCACAGTCCTTTCCTGTACCAGTGCAATCCTAGCCTGTGACCCTCCTCCTGTTCTTGAACTTTTTATCCCACCGCAGTCTAGCAACATGCATAATATTGTCTGTATTTTTGTGGCACAGGCATGTGGGGCTATATTGGAATTTTGGATGCTAGCTTACGATTTGTTTAGCAGTCTGGTTTTCATACCAAATTGTTTTCTTTGTGCCATTAGAATGTGACTAAATGGCACCAAATTTCCGCTGTATCAGTGAATTACACTCTTGTGACTGCGGGGGCATGTTTTTTCCAGATTTCATGTTCCCATCATTTTCCATGGAAGAGCTTGATCTCTTCAGAAAAGTTCTCCATGGCAGGAAGGCTGTGGGTTGGGTTTTTTTCCCTGCTCTCTCCAGTTATTTTCAGAGCTCTCTGCAATTCAACTTGCAGTGAAAATGCATCAGTTCTTGGCCCAGAGGGACTGGGGCAGCCATGCTGTTCTGGGTGACCTCAAGTCACTGGATACTGAGGTATCATTACCCATATTATTCTTAATGCCCGCATTATGTCTGGGAGGCATTAATGAAGTTTGGCGCATCCAAGATGCAGTCTGTCCTGCTGTCTTGCTGAGCTGTGCAGAGAGATTCCTGACAAAGCAGCAGTAAAAAAGAGGACTGAATTTGTGGTGCAGTTTTCTTCAAGCTCTTTGGAAATAACCCTGTATCCACAGATGAGATAGTTTAGTGCAAATTGGGTAGGTCAGTAGGCAGATCTGTACGGATTGTACAGTACTGTGCAATGAGCGTCCCTTACCTGGTACACATTGGTTGACAGTGAAATAGTTAACCTGTGGAAAGCTCTGTCATTGTTGATATTTTCAGGCTCTTCTCAAAGCCTTTGCTTCAAACCACTGTTAGATTCAGGCAGATATCTTCTCGCAGTGGCTTATAGCATGTTCTCGAACAGGAACGGGAAATTCCTTGTTTAAAATGAGACTCCAGAACGCAGGTTATTTTGCTAAACCATAAGCTGTTGGCTCTTGCTTGATTTCCTTGTAGTAAATTTAAAATTCTGAGAAAAGAAGCATCCTTCTATAAGAGCATCAAAAAAGCAAAATGTGTTTAATACTTTCTATAAGAAAGCACCTGCTGAAATGACTCAGGTTCGCAAGCAAGGAAAGGGCTGAGCCTTCCCTCTTCCACCTGGAAAAAGCTTTTTTCTGGTTTTCTTTTTTTTTTGTGCTTCTTCCCCTCCCACCACTTTTTTTTTTTCCCTCACCTTCCTTTTGGATCATTCCCCTCCGTTCCCTGGCACTGATCTGGGTTGGATGACATGTTTGTGCCACTGCCGGTCTGATTCCTCTGGCTGGGTTGTATTTCCCAGTGTAAGAGAAGGATGTGTACTTTCACCAGGAGGCTACTGAGGGAGGCGTGCGTGCAGTGTGCCGCATGAGTTATCTAGCGTGCCGTGTGTGACTTCCAGTTTTTTTTTATTTTCAGCTCACCCTTATGTAAAGATTCATGCTAGGGAGGGGAGGGAAAAGTCAAGTGAACACACATGTATTGTCTCTTGATTGATTGAAGAGCTGGGTTGCAAGGTGGGAAGTGAATTTAGGTTCAAATGAAAAACAAACAAAAGTAGGACTTGAATCTTCACAATTAAGAATTTAGAATGGAATGTTTTCATTCAAAGCAAGTTAAGTTTTAATTTGTTCTTCTTCCAAAGTCCTGTGTACAGACATGCAGTGGGGAGAGAGCAACCCTAGAGGACTCCTGATTCAATTTACCATGAATCTTGAGCAGTGACTGCCTGAAAACAAAAAGGAAATTTCAGTGCTAATCTGGTTACTGTATGAACAGAAATTAGTTGGACAGTTAATGGGCAAGTCTTAGACCTGAACAGATGTCTCTTGGGATATATTTAGCATAACTTTTTCACCTGTTTGTTTTGTTGTTCCCACCGCCCCCCACACCCACCCCCGCCTTCCTATTAAGTGGCAACAAACAATCTATCTACCCCACAATAGTGGGGTATAGTATAGCACAGAGCTTGCTGCAGCCCTGGCTGAGGTCAAGCACTCCAATTCGAACCTCTCAAGGGCTTTCTCTATGTGTTGCCAGTGTACTGGTAAAAATGACTTTAAACTCTTGTCAGTGCAGTTACTGGTGCATGCATCACAGTCCCACTCAAATAAACCTGTCACAACACAGAGTCAGCAGCTAGAGAAGAGTACAAGGGCAGGCCTCTAGCTTTTCATTCGAGCATCACTAAACGTGCACAGAGTGCCCAATTATTTCAGCATTATTGAGCAAGCCTACAGGAGGACCCAAGCCTTGCTACATTAGATTTTCTTTAGTAATTTGCTCAAGTACCGCTGAGGACACTTAAAGGGCTTAAAACGGTGGCTGCAACCAGTTTCCTTTTCTGGATTGTTAATTCAGGTTTTCTCTTTCAAATTAACTCTCACTGCATGCTGTGCAGTAGCGCTGGGAGAACTGTTTAACACTAATTTTCTCAATTTTCAGCTTTTTTCTTTTTTTTGCATTATATAACTGCTTTTACAGTTACATATGTTTTGATTAGACATGTACGTAGTGCGTTTCTGCTAGAAAGAGTAAAATGTAATATCACTGTCAGAGAAATAAAAATTTCACCAAAAATGTAAAATTCCTATTCCTTTCCTTTACTCTTATTTTATTAAAATTTTTTGTTGCTCTTTTTATTCGGCCTGAAGTTTACTGATTGTGTAGTGTCCAAACATATGGACATTTTTAAAACACCAGTACGTTTGTGAGTTGATATCCGAATCGATCAGATGCATTGGTTGATTCAATCAGTCACATCTGATGTACAGGATCAGTTGGACAACCCCCGGCTCCCCGAACACATTCAATATCTGTGTTTCGTTTTTCACAGCAGCAACAACTCCAGGCCCAGCATCTGTCACATGGACATGGTCTTCCCGTGCCGCTCACTCCGCACCCCTCGGGCTTGCAGCCTCCAGCCATCCCTCCCATTGGCAGCAGTGCCGGTCTCCTGGCCCTGTCCAGTGCACTGGGGGGTCAGTCCCACCTCCCAATTAAAGACGAGAAGAAGCACCACGATAATGATCACCAAAGAGGTAGGTGCTGCCAGATGAGAGTGTGTCTTCATTCGTTTCTCTCTTCTTCTTTCATTTTCATGAAACTCTCCTCTTAAAAAAAAAAAAGGGGGGGGTGGGGCAAAAAAAAAAAAGACTTTTCAAAAGGATTCCTAGCTAATTGCCTCAGTATTTATTACCTAATGGTAGCCAGAAATTGTGTTCAAATGCTAGAAATCCAGTTTTATAAATCTGGCAGTACGGTATTAATAATTAACTGTACAGAAAAGTTAACATCTGTGCAATTTATTATTTAACAGACATCAGGATTCTTTCTTCCAAGTATGATAAATGTATAATTTTATGTAAACTAACTAGTACTTTTCTCTTTCTCTCTCCCCCCACCTCCTCATCCCCTGCCACCGCCTCCTCTCCTCCTTGCGCACGGGCGCTGCTCTGCGTGCAGACAGAGACTCCATCAAGGTAGGACTCCATTTCACAGATGTAAAGGGTGGCTTGAAAGAGCTGCACGCTGCTCTTTCTGAAGTATGGCCCAGAGTGGTGGAAAAAGTCACAAAGTGAAACTGGGTTGTCAGGCTTGTGCTGATGAGCAGAGCCCTGCGTAGACTGTGTATTGCACTTAGAAAGTGTCTAGTAGTGGGGCAGCTTGGATTGCAGGCGACGTGCCGTCCAGTGGGTTTGGGGGAACAGCATTGAGGCTGTTCCTGGATATAAAGAAGGGGCTGCCCAGGGTCTCTGCTCAAGCTTATGAGACAGAAATAATTAGCCAGTAGTTTTAAGTCATTTGGAGGCTGTGAACTCTAATTCTGATATATCCTAGTAATGCAGTTAATGGAAGGAGGGCTCTGTCACTTGCAGGGGAGGGGTGGGCTGCTGCCCATTGTCCTTGCCAAAGCAGTTCGAGAGCAGTGAGCTGCCATCCCCTACCTGGACAAGGGTGGTACTTACAATGAGGATCCTGCCTTCCTTTTCCAAAATTTTCAGGATGTGAATGACTCACACACTCTCATACATGTGTACACCATCCCGTGCATGGTAGTGTTTCTAAGCAGCTGTAGCGCGCACCCTGTAGCTCGTGTAAATTTGAGCATTCAGTCATGCATACAACTACGATTCAGCGTTTGTGCCTGGATGCCAGTCCATACTGGATAGCCACCAGGGTCTCTCAGAGGCTCCTGGGCTTTTAATGCTGCAAGTAGGGAGGTGCATTTTGGCCCTGCCCTCTCCTGGATGGGTCTGCTTTCCTTGCTGCTGCTGGCCATTTACCAGCTTGCAGCAGACCTGGTTGTTGCCAGCTATGCAGTTACCTACCTGGCCCCGGGCAGCTGGGTGTAGTTACAGAGGAGAGCCTCAGTGGCTTCCACAATTTTCAGGAGCATAAGATTAAGTCTTTTTAGGTGATGGTGAGTGTGAAATGGAAGACACGCTTCCTTTACAAAGGGCAAAACCTATGCCCGCCTTACTGAGCTCTTACAACCAATTTGCCAAGTTTTTAGTGGTGCTTCTTTTAGGAAGGTGTAATTTATTATTGGCGTTGGCACAAATGGCAGAAGAGGCGTTTACAGCACGAGTCTTGGGGTGCATTAGACAAGATTACCAGGAGCTTGCCAGGCAGACGTTACTGGTGAGCCCTAGATGGCGTCAGGAGGAGCCGCTGTTGGGCACCGGCTTTGCTGCCGCCAGAGACCTGTCTGGCCAGGGCTGCCATGCAAGGGTCTACACCTTTGCTTCCGCAGCAGCTCCAGGTGGGGGCTTGTCCCGCAGCCTTCCCCATGCTGCCACGGGCAACTCTGCCACGTCACAGCCGAGTGCAACTGAGCCGATGGTTGTCAGTTTTGCTGTTACCCACATGGCTTTGCATAACAACCAGGAGCTGACAGGAACTGTCAGTTTGTACGGTGAGCAGCGAAGGCACCGAAGCTGTCTATCTGCCGACATAGGACGTGTCGGATTTCACTTCAACTTCCTTGTCATGAGGGCTAGAAACTGGAATTACCGCTTTATGCAGCGAGGCTGGGGGCAGATTAATGATGGTTTCCCTAGAACACCCCCTGTTTGCTGTGAACAGATAGGCTTAGTCCATTTTCTTCTTTCCTGCACCCAAACAAATGAGTACAAGTAAGGCAGATACCTAAATGTGGGAATATAAACCCACCTGGTTTCTTCAGCGATCTTGCATACTTGTGCAGTTGGAGCCACGAGGGTTTCACTCTCTCGAGGAAGTGAATGAGGAGAACTGCTTGTGTATGCCAATCGCTGTTTTTAAACAAAATACCTAGTAGTGTTTCTGTAATGTCTGTGGGATGTTGGGGTGTTTATGCTGGCATGGGTGTTTTGGGTAGTGTTTATACCAAAAAGGCTGATTTTGTCTGGGAGTGATTCAAAGGCACTGTTATTCATATAGCTTTGAGACGGAGAGGAGGGCGTCCCTGCTTTGTGCCAATTTACTTTGAAATGATAAGTGGATGTTTGTCTTGCATGGTGTTCAGGTTGTGAGTTGGCTTGTGTGTCGGCATTACAGGGCTTGCTGCCAGCTTTGCAAGGTGAAATAGTTTGCTAATTTCCTTAAATGTTTTCAGTGATGCCCAGAGTAGCAGTTAGTCGCTTGTTCGATCGATCTGTCCTCCCTTAAGTGGCTCCTGGTTAAGAGAGGCTTTTTATGATTGTCTGCTGTGTGACTTGAGATGGTTTTTGTCAGCCAGAACGTGCCAGTTGCCAGCAGCTGGAGTCTGTGTGCTTGTATGAAATAATTTATTCATGCAGGATAATGCTCCTTAACATTTAACAGGTAATGAACGTGACATAAATTTCTTCCTTGCTTTTAATTTTTCCCTTTCCTCTTCTAATGTGCAAACAGGCAGCTCTGGTACTCTAAATAGTAAGTAATTTTTGGCCATCTGTCAAAAGAAAATTTCAATACAAATTTAAATTAATGGTGCCTGAAATTTTTTATAGCTCCTCTAAAAGCCTCTAATGTGCAGAAAATTCTGAATCTGCTGGTAGTAATTAGTGTAGCATGTAATGAGGATATGGGCAATGTTATACAGCCCCAGTGTAACATTTTGATATGGTAGCAAAATTTTGATTTATACAAGGTTGTGCCTGGGTTTAATTGTGAGAGACGCTTTAAAGTGTTTTCTTGCTGATACAGATTATTAAGCAGGGCAGATTTTAGAATAGCTCATAAAGTGTAAATTTACCCTTTAGTGTATGATTTAGATAATGAAGGTACCCTACCCATTTCTACAAAGAAAGGAGTTCAGCTGAAGTGTCCTGTTTCCTGCCGCCACTTCCAGCGCTTTGGATTTGCTGGGCCGCTGTCTTTGTGAATCTTTTGTCTCTAGCTGTGCTGGTCCCGATCCTCCTCCTGGTTCAGGCCAGGGAAAAGGCAGCTTGCATCACTCTTCTAAACATGACTTTTTCTGCCTGGTAAGCCAGTGCGGGCTCGCATGTGTCCCAGCACCTTCCCGGAGCGAGCAGTTCACTGCTGAAACCAAGCAGTCGCCTTCCAGATAGCATGACATTGTCCAGGAGCAATTCCTAAATAATATATCAGCATTGGCACAGCAAGCTCCGCGGAGAAGTGTGGCTTTGGGAGCGCTTTGATTTCATGTTGGATTCAGTCCTCCGAATCCTTTGCGAAGTTCGAAGTGTGGGAAAACTCCAGGCGCGGTAAACTGGGTCGCGGGAGCACTCTTTGTGCAGCGGCAAGGCTGCGGAGAGGACAAAGGGAAGGGAAGGGTGGCAAGTGCCAGGGCTGTGCTCAGAGCGCAGCCCTGGCTTAAGGACTCTGAGGGGAATATAATGTGTTTAGACAGAAAGACAAACAGCACCACAGTTAGCCGAGCAGCTTTTCACGGAGGGCTTGGTGTGTCCCTCTTTCAAAGCAGTAAAACTTCTTTAAAAAAAAAAAAAAATTATTCTGCAGTGGGGTCTTGCTTGCTAATTGCACCCTGAAGGATTTTTCCACCTCCTGCAAGAACTGCTGACACAGGAGGCGTGTCATTCTTCCCAGCCCTGGTACCCTCTCTGGGACAAATGTGGCAAAAGTTTCTCTGGTCCCTAACAAAGTCCCTTCTGTAAAACATACCCTGTGAAGAAGCTCAGGAAGCATTTTGTGTGCAAAAGCACCACCTGGCAGAAAGTAGTCTAACACTAGCAATCTCATCCCGTGGCTCATGCTGTGGTAGCTGGAGCAAAGGAGCCCCCAGATGCTGGCTGGGTTGCGTGCCTGCCAGAGGTAGCCAGGATGTCCCTGAGCAGGTTCTTCAAGAACTTGAGTCTTCTGATTCACTGCCTCCTGCGCAGGATTCCACTCATGTAAGTTTTTACCACATCTGTTGTTTCCTGTATTAATTGAGTAAGGAAAAATACTGAAATGGTGCATTGCCTTTGTTGGGGTTTTTTTGGTGGTTGTTTTTTGTTTTTTTTTTAACCTGAATTGTAAATTATTTGAGGCAGAGACCATGTCCATAGTTAGACTTGCCACTGTGGTGGAGACTCTTCATTTTGGTGCTAGGGGTTACTGTTTCAGCAGCAACAAGTGCCAATAATTAAAAGCTGCAGTCTTGTGGCAGGAATAAAATAGGTTGTTTGAGATTCCTCTGGAAAAAAAAGAGATTTAAGCAAGAGGATCTGAAATAACACATCAAATGCAGGTTTGGGATGAATTTCTGTGCAACATGCTAGTGAACTAGGAGAAGTCTGTCAGGACAAATTCAAGTGGGTTTAGCTTACTTTTGCCTTAATCTGTGTGAAGGCTAATAATAACACATGGCAGATAACAGGGAAAGTGGACGGGTGCTATTCCCACTTTCCATTTACATTTGTGGTGGCAGGTGCTCCAGTGCTTCTCAATTTAGCTTCTCGAGCTGTTAGCCACTATTAAGTGTTTAGACCTCTGTTCATTTAGTATATAAGTAAAAGTAAGCTTCTTACTCCTGCAGCTGTAGTTTGATACCTTAAAAAAAAAAAAAAAAAAAAAAAAAAATATGAGTGTAATGCTTCTGGAAAGAGCAAATCAGTTTAAAATCAAAATACTCAACATGTATTATAAGACTTTTGGGTATTACCAGATGCAATTACATTGCTCGGACTTAGTTCTTCTGCTGGTGGAGGAACATCACATAAACTGCTGTGAGGTACTGCTGTGGACTTTGTCTTAATTGTCAGGTTTCTTTTAAATGAGACTTCCTCTAGTGGCACAAGTGTCGCGCCAAATGTCTTTGCATGCAGTATGTATTTAACAAGGCAAAGAAATGTAGTTATCTGTTAGACCCCTAAAGAAATTTACAGGATTTATTTCCTGATCATTTTGTTATTTTGCCACTTTAGTACCATTCAGCTGAAAAGTGCTTCACAGGCTTGTTAAAATCCAAATGTTTCACACTCCTGTCACAGATTCTGCTCTTGCCGTTCTCCGTTTGGAAACGAGGCATTGCGTGTATTTTGCTTCCCATAATGATGAAGTGGTAGTTTTAAGCTGAGTAAATTTGAACTAAACTTTTTTCTGTGAGAGCTGTGTTTTTGATCTTTGTGGGTGTTTTGGGGGTAGCGTTATCAAAATATAATGAGTAACTTCTGTTGGCTTGCGATACAGTAATTTTTTCAGTATTAATTGATATCTGCCTCTGGGCATGTAAGCTGTGCCGAATGTAACAGGTGCCCTAATTCCAGAAAATGTGTTGTAATTGTTTGTTTATGGAACAGATGAATAAATATCTGTGGGGCATAGCTGGTCCTCAGGTGGTGAACGTGAATGGATTAATGATGTGATTGGGTGAGACATGCTTGTTTGTTGCAGTCTCGTCCAGTAACTGTCTGCTGAAGCAGAACAAATATTAATTAGCAAGGTCCTGTTTGTTGTCTCGGTCTATCTTATGGAGCTTATTTTTTGGCGCTGCTTTTTTTTCTTAATAACCTTTTCATGGCTAGACTTTCATAGCACGTCATTCAAGCCCTGTGGTTTTTAACAGATTTTTGGAAAAGGAAACTGAACCTCAGGTGTGTATCTCCATGGTCTGTTTTTTTTTCTTTTCTTTCCCCTCACTTCCCAACCCGACTGAGTTTTACATTTCTTTCTTTCATTCAGTGTCATATCATTTGCCTTTTTAATGAGGCCGTCTGGGAATTTTAATTTAGTGTAGAGTATTTGTATGAAAGTAACAGCACATACTCTGGTATCAAAAGAATTAGCTACTTCTGCCATTTTCAATGGCTTCACCTCCTTTACCCAATAACTTTTTTCCAGCTTCTGTGCATTAGCTGTATGCTGGCCTCATACATTGCACACTTTTGCCAGTTACCACAGGGTGACTCTTGTTCGGTGGTATGTCCACATTTGGACAAACTCCTGCAGCTATCAAACTTTGTTTTGCCACTTAATGACTTAGGGTAACTCAAATGTTCTCTTTCCAGATGCTCTCTTCACCCAGGAGGCAAACACTTACATGGGCTGTAATTTCTAACCTGAGCAGTCATGTCTAATTATTTCCATGGCAACAGACTGTGATGTTGATAACACAGGATTATGACTTCACATGGTAGAGTAGGAAGAGGAAGTTTGCTGGGGTGAGGAGGTGGGTGGAAAGGTCTTCTCCAGTGCAAAGGCTTTGACAATGTAATAGCTGGGGGAAAAGAAGCAAAGGGAGGGAGTGAATTTGTTTATTATCTCTTTTGAAGTTCTCCTCATTGTAAGTGTGCAATTAAAATCATATTTGAATGCTGGCATTCATGGCTTACACCAGTTTATTCATGGTGAACGTGTCTGGAATGAAGAACATGCTTGCAGGTCGGGTTAAATAGGTGTTAGTCAAAGTAATGGGAAAAAATAAACAATACCATTTTTTGTCAAAGCGGGACACAAACTAGGTGGCTGCTTTTTGCCTTATAGATTTCTGTTGGCGCTGTGATACATTTTTTTTGTTGTTGTTGTATTGAGCACTTAGTGTTTATATTTTGAGTTGTCTTTAAAACCCTTAGATCCAAAGTAACTTGAAACATCCCTTACTTCTATTGCAAATCCTTTATTTGTATTGCAAATCAATGGATTCCTTGAGCATGCTGATTATCTACTAAAGGGAGGGAGGGAAGGAGGACAGATTACCTTCTGGAATCAGCGATTTGGATGACATGTGTTGGAAGTTTCTGTCCTCTGGCTAAAGTCCCTGAATGCTAGTAATAGGTTCATATTTGTATTGCTATTCCAACAGTCAAACTGTTGTCAGTCTCTTAGGTTGATTTTAGAAGAAGTTGAAGGGAATAACTACTCTGACTGATTCTCAAGTTATTATGCAAGCTTGTTGAGTACATCATGAATTACAAAGTTTTAGCTGTGCTTTGAGGGAAGAAGCAATTAGGTCGGCCAGCAGGAATCGGCCATTGAGGGGAATTTGCAGGAAAGTTACACCGTGTCTCCTGTCTCTCTCCGGTACAGCTCTAATTGAGTCGAATAATTAATTAAATATCTAAAGCTCGATTAGCCTATTCTGCATAGCAATTTGAAAAGTCCTGTGTTTTCTTTAGCGACATTTGGCCTTTTGAAGAACAAAAAATTGGAAATGCTAATGTTTTTCAGCCAACTAAGGGAAGAAAATAAAAATGTCTCCATAGCAACAAAGCTTCTTTCTAGATGGTTTCCTAAGATATGCCTGAACCAGAAGCAGATGTCTGATTTGAGAATCTCGCCTCCTTCAATGTAAACAAATAACTTGAAGGCAGGTGTTGGAAATAATATGGAAATCCTATTAAGGGGCCCTGGGTTCCTGTCACTCAGGAAGCCCCTGCCACAAAAGGGTTGGTTGTCTGAAAAAAGGAGGCAGAGTAAATTCTCGTTAGGCTTTAGCTTTTCCCAGGAAATGATTGTCTCTGCGTGCTCTTTCTCCTGCGAGCCTGAATGCAAGCGTTCCTTCTATTGATCCCCACTGCCACCCTCGCTTTCTCCCTCTCCTCTCCTGCTGGATTAGTGCTTGATGTTGGTGGCAGCGGCAGCTGCTGCTGCTTGGGGCGCTGTGGCATTCGTGATTTTAGCCCCCATCCCTCCATCCCTAGCCCTGCCTTGGCCAGTGAGAGGACAGCCAGAGGAGATGTCCTATGCCAGCCTGGAACGAGGAGAGGATGGGAAGCGGGCGATGGGGGAGGCAGAGCAGACGAGTCCTGGGCAGCTTATTGCTCCAGCTTGTTTGTGTGAATTTATAGATGGTGTTGTAGCCCTTGGCACTGCTAGACTGAGCATCATCTGGACATGGGGTTTTGCTTTTCCTTTTTCATAGGGACTGCAGCTTTGGAGGGGTTGTGGTAAAGGTTTCAACGTTGTAGCTTGCTGGTGTCGCATGTTGGGATTCACAATGAGAGTGTGGTTTTTCTCATAATGTATCTAGGAAGTTGTTGGGTCTTTTTTTTTTTTTAAATTCTGTCAAAGTTTCTGAGAAAACATGTTGTGCCTGCTGTCAGTAGTCGTAGTCTAATGTGACACTTGTGCCGCCTTTGCACTTGCTGGTATCGGTTTTGCCTCCAGACCCCGCTGTGCTGAGCCCTGCACTACCACAGCCCAGGGACCAGCTTACCCATAGACTGGGGGTGAAAACTTCAAATCCGGGCACGTGGGAGCAGGCGCTGAGGACATGTTTTCCAGGGTTTCTAAGCTGGAAGCAGACACAGTGTGTGTGTGTGTCGTGTCCGCCCCCCCTCCCCGCCCCGTCTCCACTTCTCTCAGTGTGCCAGACGTGCATAGTGATGCTCTTAATAACACTCAGAGGGTTAAATGTGGATAAACACAAAACAAGGCTTCTGAAAAGCCTGACGATTATCATGCAGCATTTCTCGGACTATAGCCCCCGAGACGCACTTCATAAAGCCAATAAAGCGCACACCGGTGGTCTCCCGTTGCCCTGGCAACGGACCACAGGGCACCCTGTGTGTGAAATGCATGAACATCTGCGAATTAATCTTTTTTAGTTTGTTCTTTCCTTGGCACCGGCGGGGCCACGCTGGCTGGCAGCGGTGGGGGCTGAGCTGGAGGGTCCCCCAGGGATGCCCCCAACGTCTGGCAGAGGGGGTGAAGCCGGGTCCCTCCCGGCAAGTGCTTCCCGTGGTGGAAGGACGCGGCCTGACAGCACTTTCACAGGGATGCCATTAGCTTGCTTTTGGCTGCACGGGGGATCGAATGAAAAAAAAATTCTCCCAAGTTGACGTGTTATTGGGCTTGTCGGTCTGCCACGAAAAAAGCAATCTGAGGGGAAAATTGAAATAAGCGCTCGTGTCCGCACTGCAGCTAACTGGACTTCAGGACTCCCGTGGTCTGCTCTCACTGGACCGTGGTGGAAACAGAAGTCGAGGGGTACCGGCTCTGGCACAAACGCAAAATGGAGCCGTGTAACAAAAATGAGCAAGAGGGCCTGCCGGGACTGCGCTTGAGAAACGCAAAGCCCGGGTGGTAACCACTGCCTCCCAGAGCGGTTACCCAGGGCGGCAGGGGCACGGGTTCCCCTCCCCTTCTCCTCGCCCCCACCGCAAGCACCGCGGCGGGATGCGGGGAGCGGGATGCGGGGGGCAGGATGCGGGATGCGGGTCTGGTGTCCGGCTGCTGGCTGCCAGCGCAGGGCTGGCCCCGCCGCTCTCCACCGAGTCTCCGGGAGGACTGTAGGGGGAACACTGTGTATGTCGTATCATCGGCGAATGCTGGATGAAATCAGTGTTTTAATGAGGCATTGGAAGTGAAATGCCGCTTTAATCTGCTAATTGCATTAAGAGGACAGCAGATTGCTCTGTATCACTTCTTTTTTGAGCTGCCAGCTTATCAAAGAGTACCGAGGTGCTTTTAAGTGAGGTATTGCAGCCAGTCGGACGCTACTTGTTTGCATATGAATATATTAGCAGACACAGCTGTACCTCTGTTTTTCTGCCTCCCGAGAGGCAGTGAAAGCAGCTGTGGGAGTTTCCTTAACACGTACTTACGAGTAAGTGGGGCGGGAGGGA
The DNA here is from genome assembly GCA_002844005.1 of Limosa lapponica baueri. NCBI lineage: Eukaryota > Metazoa > Chordata > Aves > Charadriiformes > Scolopacidae > Limosa > Limosa lapponica. The sequence continues at coordinate 41,777 of KZ505883.1, read as the reverse complement.
GGGAGGGAGAAGGGAAAAATTTCGACACGGTTTTTTCCTTTCTTCGTGCAGAGGGTGAGCGCTTGGCTGTCGTAGCTTCTCCGTGCAGTGAAGCAGCCACTATATTTTTTCAAGGGGGTCATACAGCCATTTCTTTGCCGTATTAATTTGGCCAGGTCAAAGTAAATAATAACACTGATTTTGCTGGCAGTGTCCTTTTTTGTCACACTGGTGTGTACTGCAGAGGTGCAGTGCAGGGCCAGGAGCGGTGTCTCCCTATGGCAGCTACCCCTCGGAAGGAGCGTTGTCCACAGGGGTGTGTGGTGAGAGTTTGGCAGACCACACACAACGCAAAACTTAGCAGCTACAGCAATGCATTTCTGAGTCTTTTGCTCATTTTATTTTAATAACAAAGTGGCCAGACTATAGAAATCATTGCTTACATTGAGTTGAAAAGCCAGTGCTGACCTAAATAACACGAAGCTTTGCCTTGTAATGTTACAACGCCATTAGGCAGGCATTACTGAATCATTGTATTTGGCTTGCTGTAATTACAGCTGTGCGTTGGTATTTCTTTTCACTCCCTGATTTGTTTGCTGAAACCATACCTGTTGATGCTGTATTTCTGTCCCACCTCTCTATTTCTTTTGAAAATAACAAACTGCAATTTATTTTAGCCCTTGAGGAAATGAATGTTTTGCTTTTCCTCCCCTGCTTCAAGAAAAGAGTTTCTTGCAATGACCTGCAAATATTATTTTGTAATGAGCTTTGCTGTCCCCTACTGCAAAATATGAGAGGAATTCAATATCTGAATAATTTTAAAATAATCCCTTTAAAATCAATTACAGTAAACCTTGTGGGGTGGGAGAAACCCTTTTTCTGCCATTCCCTTGAAGTACAGTTTCTTTCAAAGTGCCCTGTCAGGGTGCATAATTGGCATTAGAGTAGCAAAGGCACCCCGCTTTCAGCACAAAGGCAGCCTGTCCAGTGTCAGTTGGTGCCTTTATAAAAAGCCCTGTATGCTCACCACGTAGGTTGCCTAAAAGTTTCATATCACACTGCAGGTATTTGAAAGCAATTATGTATTTAGCAGACCTTCTGCAGGACTCTTGCATGCTTCATGAAGGTTTTCTGGTAACTGCATTGCCTCTGGCCACGGCAAAGGCTGGAGGTGCCATTTCCTGGGGAGTACCCTTCTTCCTGCTCCAGGGGATGACGGAAGAGGAGACATTTGTGTGCGGTGTTGTCTCTCTTCCCTGTCCTTTTTAGAGTGTCTAGCATCAGACTGTGCAGGTTTTTCCTAGTTAATCTGTGCAAGTCGCAACCCTTTTCATATCAAATGTTGTCTGTGCTGTAGTGTAGTCTCTGTTGTGCCTTTGGTCTCCATGGACCCTAAACCCTTTTGCACATACTGCTGATGACTGTAACAGCCCTGCTAATACCGATAAACAAATTCAGCGTTGCAAACAGCGATAACTTGATTTATAGTAGTAAATTTAACTGAAGTTTCCCAACAAGTGGAGGAGGGCTGAAACAGGTACTAACAGCTGTGGGAATCACAAAGTGATGGAGCTGTGGCTACTTAGTAGACAAGTGTTTCATAATTGTTTTGGGCAGAAAGAGGAAGAAAACTTTATTTGATTGAAGAGGGGTTTTTATGTTGACAACACACAACTCCAGAGATTGCCACAGTGCAATCACTGTAAAACTGCTTGTTTTACAAACAAAATATGTTACATTCTAATTATAAAAACAAAAATGTGTGCTTTAATTTGACATACAGACAGAATTTCTCTTACTATTTTGCTAAGTTTTAAAACTGCCAGGGTTTCTTTCTGGAATAGTAGTTATTCAGCATGCACAACTGCTACTCTAGATGTCAAAAATAAAATATTTATAAGTGTATTTGATACTGTGTTCTGGCTCAAGATATGTATCCGTCCAACACTGTGCTGTGATGTATAAGTAAACTGGTCTTAGAAAAAACATTTGTTCATATCCAAGGGTGTTCTTGCCAATAGAGAGATTAAATCAAAACAAGCACCACTTGTTATCTAATTTGCCCATTTTCTTAAAGTTTACCTAAAGTTTAAAAAGAATATATTAATGTAATGATATGGTTGTGACAAAAGCCAACGAAATCGAGGAAACAGGCATCTGGAGGTGGCTGTTTCCCACACTAAAAGAGGCAATTGAATTAAAAGATGTAATTCCTGGCACTTGGTTCTATGCTGTATGACTAGTTTCTGCTGCTCTTTGAAAGTGTAAACATGAACCCTCGTGAAACCTCTGGAGAAAAGCACGTGAACATTTGCCTTGTGGCTGCAGAGAAAGAAACGCTAAGGTGGCTGATTAAGAAGAGGTCAAATGAGCATGGTGGGGAGCAGAGGGAGAGAGAGATGTGGGAATAAATGCATGTTTCCTCTCTGCATCCACCTTACTAACTACTGTGCTTATTTTACCCACATTTTACAAGTCTCTGGAGAGAACTCTTTTACAATTCACGTGAGAGAAGAGGAAGAAAAATCGTAGGCAGTAGCCTTGATTATGCCATATAAAGACAAGGCAGCTAGTAGACCGAGGCATGCCTAGTGCTTGTCTGTTAAAAGCTGTTTGCTCTTTATAAGGTGACACCAGAAGCAAGGTGTAGGAAGGTGTTAATCCTCTGAACCTTAACGCTTTCCAAGATCATAGGTTACCATTGTCTTCTGTTACATGAGAATTTGCCTAATGTTTCCTTTTCTCCTGTTGGACATCTGGTGTCTCCTCGGAAATATTTGAAGAGCCATCGTTTAGTAGTTTACAGGGAAAGCCTTGAATAATTCACACAACAAATGATTAGGCAAGCACTTCTCTATCTAACTGAATTATTCTGCATGTTTGCTGAAGCAGTTAAACAGGAGAACAGCATTTCCTTCTCCGGAGGGTTTACAGTGGTAGTATTGACCCACCTAGTTATTGGGTTTCAGCCTTTTGTTGACACTGTTGTAAATGAAAGCAGCCTGGACAGGCACTGAGCAGCTGGGCTGGATAATTGTGAAGGATTCATGCTTGTTGCTGTTACCCCCAGTGTTTGTAGTGGGCTGTTTGCTTTGACTTTTGTTGAACTGTTGACAAAAGCATTAGATACAAATGGGAACAAATAAAGTGGTGAGATGCCAGGAGGGCTTGGCAGTAATGGTGGTTTTCATTCCAACTTAAATGGGGAATTTCGACATTTATCTGGATGGGAAATGGAAGGTGTGTTCAGCATTTGTGTGCTTCCCCCCTCCCCTTTCCCTTCCTTTCCTTACTGCTAAATATGTTTTGGCAAACACAGGTGAATAAAAACAGAGTGGAGGCAATTTCGCCATTGCCTTAACGCTTTGGCACTGCATTTTTGAAGCTCTTTCTGACTGTGGATGTCTTGCTGGGCAAATCCAGTTCCTGGCATGAAAGGATTAAGTATAAAAAGGGAAGTGGAGAAAAAAAAAAAAAAAACAAGAAAGAAAAGGAGGGGGAGGTAGAAGGGGTAGAGTTGAGAAAAGAGAGGATTAAATAGAACAGTATACACTAAGTAGTATAGCCAGCAAAATTGAAGTCATTTACTGGAACGCTTTTAATTTGGTTTAAACAAAATACTCTTTTGTATATTCAAATGGGGAGTAGCTCAGCTGTTGTGAAGCCAGAAAATTAATGGTATTTTTAGTGAAATAGCAAAAGCATGTCAACAACATAGCTGTGGATGATAATGTTGGCATTTTATTCATGAGGAATTATCAATGCAGGTTACTGGACAACATAGTGTGACTGGAATGATTGAGCACAGGGGGGAAGCGGCTGTCCTTCTGTAAGATGATTTCATTTTGCATTTAGTCTTTCAGGAAGAGAAGGAGAGAGAAAGAAAGCATTTTAAAAAAAACGTGTCTGAGATGCCTATCCTTGTGGTCTCTGGCTCCTGGACACTAACCTTTTTACCTCTGTCTGACTCACGGTTTTGTCATTGCTTCTTTTTGCCAGGTGTCCTTTCTTGAGGGGAGGCAGAAGAATAGAGTCCTGTTAGGATATCTTTGCTGAAAAGACAGTTTGGCGCTGGAGGACCTGCAAGTTTGTTCTAGCCATCTCTGGGTCTTGAGTTTTGTGACTGAGCATTGTTTGCTTGGGACCCTTAATGCATTTGATGTGTTGTGAAATATGGTTACCTTGGCCGGTCATGGAGGAAGTTAGTGTATGATCTGGAAGGTCTTATCACTTGGCAGGAGAGATACTTCATATCTGTTATTCTGGCTATAGTTTTCTTTTAGCAATCAACCTTGAAATGTTGTGCAGGTCAACTGGAAAGTGGCAAATAAAATTCATATGGGTGAAGGCACCACTGCAATGAAATGAGTAGGCACAGTTTTGTATTGCTGTCTGATGGCATACAAAGGTAGGTAGGTATTTCTTGCCTCTGCTGTAATGTGTGCATCTGGTGGTATCTGAGGTGCCCACAGGGTTTCAGAGCACCGCAGTAATCATACACAGGTATTTTTTGTTGTTTGCCTTCATGCAGCTTCAAGTTGTGCTAAAACCAAATGCCATAGTAGCAGGGTAATTGTGGTGTTTATAGACCCACTTTGAGCAATCATCCCGCTACTGTTTTCTTTATTCCCCTTTGTTATGGTTGCCATATTGTTTCTAGCTTCTTCACAGTAAGAAAAGAAGGGAAGCACAAAAAGAGATAAGGAAGAAATTGCCTTTTATTGCTGCCATTGCTAAGGCTTCTTGTAACATGCAGCTTGTTTGTTGTGCCAAACCACAACCCTGTGGACGTCAGCAAGAAGCGTTTCGCCCAGATGTTAAATACTGTGGGATCAGGGCCTGAATTTGTTATTAATCCTACAAATATTAAAAGAAAGTGAAGAAATATCAAGCTATTTCCAGCAAACATGTACTGGGATTGGTGTTACTGTAAATATCAGCTTGTGCATGATGAATCCCCAATTCTTTTTGACTCCCTCTTTGGGGAATACCCTGGACAATTCTACAGGGGGGCTAAAGAAATTCTCATAGCAAATTTCAACCTTGAATGAAGGAAAAATGAGAAATCTCTGAAAAGCAGTGACTTAAACCCCAATCAAAACAAGTATATTCCGTAATCATGTCTGCATAGCATTTGGGAAATCCAGTTTTAGATCATCTAAATTGTGTGAGAATTCAGAAAAAAATAACTTGCAAATGTTCCACGGCATTGCCTGGATTCCTTTTTAATCAAGCTTGGATAGTTTTCTGATTTCATGTGAAATGCACTTTCCACTGTACTTGGTCATACAGCATTAGCTCTTTAGGCTAATCTGCTTTGCTTGCAGACCTGTAAGGGCCCCAAGCTGTGCTTTGCCAGGAGAAGGCATGAGTTTCAGGAAGCCGAGAACTAGAAGCAGGGAAGTGCTTCTGGAAAGAATTTGCATTGGCGTAACAATAGTTTTGAATGATTACAGGAGCAGGAAGGAGAGAGAAAAGTGGCATACTACATAGGCTGAGTTTGGATTGGACTCACCCAAATTGCAAAGCAATTATGCATCACAGCGCAAGACTTTTTTGCATAGTCTGGTGTCAGATAGTAAGAAAATGGAGTGTAAACTGGCCAGGTAGGAATAAGAGTGGAGATGGGAAAAAGCATACAATATTGTTGCACAGGAAACTGAAATAATGAGAGAGAAGTAGAAGCATGACAGGGAGGTGATGCCCTAAATCAGTGGTGCAAAACCTTTAGCACAGAAGGTCTTTGCTGGCAACTTGCCATGAGCCAGTGGGCTGCGCCTATTTTGCATATAATTTACATTGGATTTTAATCAGATAAGCACACACCCTGTTTGTTTTTCTTATTTATGGAGTGCTGTAAATGCAAGCACTGCGTAGCATAAAGCAATAAAAGACTGTGTACATGGTGGGTTATAGTAAAAAGAGTGATGATGGGAAGACTGGCTCTGCATTTTTGAGATCAGGGAAGTTTATCTGACATCTGGCTGTCTTTGAGAAGGCCTAACACATTCTGAAGGTTTGAGATTATGAGGAAGCTGCAGGTTTGGCTTTGTTCACATTTCAAATGCATAAGGTTAATTTGAGGAAAAATTATTTCAAAGACAAGCTTGCAGCTAGCACATTTCCTGGTTAATTTTGTTATGCATGCGTAATTTAAAAAACAACAGCAACAACCACCAGCAGTATTTTCTTCCTGAAATTTTGTTCAGAGTATTGTTAGTTACATCTCAGATGTAGTGGCTTTAGGGTCTCGAAAGTTTACCTGATGACAGTTTTACATATGATGCAGAAGTCTTTCCTCTTTTACATTTCCTATGTCTGTGTGATACCGATTTACAGAAACTAAGAATGGGCTACAGTTATTATTTGTAGACATACTAGTTTCTGGAGTTTAGTATAGGCAGTCTGTTACAGTAGTTGGATTGCTCTAGTCATCTAGTTGTGTTTTTGCTGATATAGGGAAGACTGATTCTGCCCCCATCCCGCTCCTCATTTTTCCATTTAAGTCTAGGATATTTAGTGAATCCATCCCTCTGATACTGGAGTTACCTCCAAATCTTCGATGCATTAATCCTCACAACAACCCTGTAAGGGAAAGAAACTCTCTCTAGGCTTCTGAAATTATCCCTATTTTATAGGTAATGAACTGAGGCATGAAGAGGCTTAATTGACTTCACACAATCAGATGAAAGAGCAGACTACTGAACCTAGGTTTCCCAAATATAAACACAGTTTTCCATCCTTCCCAGTTTTAGGTTTTTTGCTCAGGCATCAGCACTGCCTTGGGATCCGTTTTTACCTAATTCTTCCTTTTAAAACCTATTAGTGGATTTGAGTCCCATTCATGGCAAGTGCATACATGCTTCTTTCTGGTGATAGCTCGTGTGGACTAGTTTGCCCGCTCAGTCCTTTTGGGCTAATTCCGGTTTCAGTTGACTACCTCATCTCTGTATGTTTTTGTTGGTTTTTTTTTTTTTTCAGAAGAGAAGCTTTGGTTGGATTTTCATCCTTCCTCGGGGTTCGATTACATTGCTCTTGTGTGTGGTGTGGATCCCTCAGTTCCGCATGGGATTGTAGGTGTAGCAGAATGGGTGGAAGCCCACTGCACTGTTGGGAGGGTCATGCAAGTGGAGCATGCCTGCGATATTCCCCCCCCAGGCTAACCAGCCATCACGTAGCATGATACACCATGCCGTGAAGCACACCTCCGAAACATCAGGGTTAATGTTAAACCCACCTTGGTAGCCCACCACCCACCAGCAGCATGACTGAGCTGTTACCCATCACGTTACCTCTGGCCTGGGGCCACACTAGCAGGGATCTGCTGCTTTCCACACACGGAGAAAGACTGTTCAGCCATACAGACCAGGATTTTCGGCACAGTGCTCTGCTGCCAGCTAGCAAGGTGCCCAGCGTGAGCTGGAGGACTCCCCCAGGCTTCCTCTGGTGCTGCTGTGCAGCAGGCAGCCCCAGAGGTGGATGTGGGAATGTGGGTTTTGTCAGTAGTGAAAGTGCCCTGTGAGCAGAGCATGTAGGCAGGGAAGAAGGATTTCCATCTGCGGGCTGGAGCTCCGGATACAATTGTGCCTGCTGTGAAAGAACTTGTTACACTTTCTCACTGTAAGGGCTCCATCTGGTGCTCTAGGTGTCTTTAAATGGAAATTTACGTTTACTGTCAGAACTAAGGTCTACGCACAATGAGCACTCTGAGGGTCTTACAGTCACAAGAAATGCTGAAAGCCTTTCCTTCACCTCCCACCCTGTAATATAAGGGGCAGGGAAGGACAACCTTTTAATATAAGGGGCAGTGAAACGGAGGGGGGACGGACTGGGGAGATTCAGAATCTATCCCCATCATAGTAGGAAGCAGCAATGGAGACCCACTTTAAAATTCAACATTTTCTCTGTCTTAGGGCAGGATTTAGCTTATCACTGAGAATAAGGAAGGTGGCGTTGCAGGGAAACAGTCTGCTGTTGCTCAAGCAGCCCAGATGTTGGTTAGTAAACAGTGGTGTGACTTGCAACTCAAACTCTTAAATTCTAGCTGGAGACTTGCTGGTGGTGCTTTGTGTACTCGATGTAAAAGTTCCCACTCCCTCATCAGGACAAGCATGCCCTACATTGTTGACAAATTTGAAGGTGGTGTGTGCAGAGATCATCATCATAGTTAAGCCTTGCATTAGGAAACACTTTGCTAGCTATTCTGACCTGCTTTGAAAAGTCCTTGTCTTGGCAGCTTCTAAGGAGAAGAAATGCACTGACAAACTGCTGCAATCTGGGATATAATAACCCTTTCCAACTGAGAAACCCATTTTACAAATTATCCCATGCATCCTTCCCAGCTCCCTTTTTTGCCTTCTCACCATCTAGCTGCTTCAGTCTCATCTGGATCAGTCTTTACAACTGAAATAATTTCTGACTGTGCGTAAAATCAAGCTGTTTGGTTAGGTGTCCATTAAAATATGGGTGTTGATTTTTAACGTACTACAAAGCAACTCCAAAAATGCTTGTCTTTGGTGTTGCACTACCCGAGTGAGTGGTGACTAGAAGAAATTTTCCATATTGAGGAAAGCTTGAGGAGGCTTTCTGGTAACCCTCTAACTCCTGGTTTTATAGTGCTGCTTGGGCCTTTGATCTTTACACTCTTAATTGGCTCAGAGGGAGGTTATTTACAGTCAACAAGAAAACTACCTTGAAGTTGTCATTTTAATAAACTTGTTACTTGCCAGCTTCTCTAGAGGCATCCCAAATGGAAATAAACATCTTTCATTTTGTTTTATAAATAAATTTTAAAAAAGGTTTCCTAGACAACCTTGATGAAATGTCAACTTCTTCTCAGATCTAAGCCCACACCATAGGTATTGTTATCTCCATCCCTGCTGGGTAATTTGTACACTGCAATAGTTTGTTTGGAAACATGCCTGTTGTTCTTTAAAATGTACTTAATGCTAGATTAGAGAACATAAGACTTTTTCTTTTTTTTTTTTTAAGTCTCCTGTTTCTACCAGCTCATTTCTAAACCATTTAAAATAAAGAGCTTGAGCATGTATGGTATTTAAAAAACCTTTCACATGATGTTTTTAAAACAGATCAATTTCAACATTAAAGTGTTAGGAATTCAGCCAAGGAAAATTCAACTCAGGATTGTATAGCTATAATGATAATGTATTATACCCGTCTTCCTTGAAAATGATTGTAACAGTAAAGTTGAACCTAGTGAATTACATAATTTAGGAGCGTTTGCCAGAATGCTGTTTTAGAGGGATTACTGTAGTCTTCCCTTAACAAAAGCAAAGGGAAAGATGGATCGTATTATGAAGTACTTAGATGAGAGAGAACAGTCTTCACAAATTATCTAAGATAACTTATTTGAATAGAACAGAAGGTCATGTGTGTGTCTGCCAGTTACCACACTTAACTACTTGACAGGATGTAGGGGGGGAGTACAAGAGGGAGATTTTTGCTTTTCTTGTCCTCTAGCCTGAATTAAAAATGTATTGCCGGTTCATTGCTGACATCAAAACATTTCCAGCCAGGCTGAAGTTAGTATTTGATTGTGCTTTTAACGTTTAAAAAATTAACAGCACGACCTGTCTAATGTAAATAATGAAAGGCCCAGAAAAGTAAAAGCTACTGCTGCTTCTTTTGGCAAAGCTCTAGGATGTTCAGGAGTTGTAATGCATCTAAAAATCTGGCAGAAGGGAACTGGGTGTTTTATTTTTCCAGTCTTCAAGGTAGGTGTTGTACATATAATGTGCTATTATATACTGATGTAACTGCTTTAAGGCTTGACTGCAGGACCTGTGTTCCCACTACTCCTCCATCCATTCCGTTTTACCAGAGTCCTTGATTTGAGGAATGAGACTGGGGGACAATTATTTTTGCAGCAGGCTGATGTCCAGATTCAGGGTAGCGCACAGTAGGCTTCTAAAGTTCAGCACATATGTACATTCCTCTGATTTCTTTATCTGTCTGCCTTGTTACTTCCCTGAGATCAAAGTGTGTTCCTCAAATCTGGCATCTGATTGAGTGCTTTCCTGGATAGGATATGGGATAATTTCCTGAACAAGGGTCTTGGGAACGCTAGTAAGTGAGTGTAAATAAAGTGAGGCAGATATAATGGGCTTGGATGTTATTTGGACAGAGAGGCAAACAGTAGTGCTCAAAGATTTCTTTCTGAAAGATATTTTTATAGATGGTTGAGAGAATGTTTTTCTTCAAAATCAGCATGACCTGGAATTTGCAAATATTAAATAGCACCTGGCCATGTTTTATCCACCTGCCCAATTAGGAGACTGGTTGGATAATAAATTCTGTTTTCACTCGGGTGCTTAGCAGTGTCTCTAGCTTCCTAAATTACGTAGGGTGCTAGAAAAGCATAAAATATATCAAGTCTTCAGAAGCCACACAAGATCTGACAGGGGAGGAGATGAGCGAATTGCCGGTCTCTTAGTTAATACCTGAGAAAAACATGTGAGCATGTTTCTGTTGATTGAAGCAATTGGGATGTGGAGTGAATGTTTCTGTTGAATTTTAGGGTGCTTTTTGTAATCATGGTAGCCTCTTGAATGCTATGTCGTTTGCCATCACTTTTCTACCAACCAGGTCAGGAACAAATAGGATTAAAAATGAGGGAAGAGAGGGAACAAGTCAGAAACTGTGGAAAGAGATCATCATCTCTATCTGTGAAGTATTCAGTTAAAACAATAATTTGCTGTGTTTTCTTATGGTCTCCTAGGTCATCTCTGCAGCAAAACAACTATAAGATCCTTTAAAGAAAAACAGGCAAAAGGAAAGAAAATGAAAGTGGTTTTCCCCGAAGGGTTGATACATATGGATAGATTGGAAGGGAATAAAAATGAGAAAACCCAAAAGTGATGCCTTTGCCATCAATATAGCCTACGTTAGATGTAACCAAAACTAAAAATGTGGGGCACTGGAGCACAGTACCTGATTGAAAGCAGCTAAATGGAGTGTCTCATGGGGCTGTTGTCAGACATGGTCTCTGTGGTTTTAATGCAACAAAAAAAGGCTAATTAGTGCTAGGTTATATCCTTCTGGTCAAAATGAAGAATTAGATAGGGAACGTAAATCCCAGGAGAAAGTTGTTAGGACCTGTCACATGAAAACCGAATCCACTTAGCTATCCACGGAGAACGAAATGCTTAAAGTCTGATCATTACTCCTTTAATATGGAAAATCTGGGGGGCGTGGGTTTTTACCTCCTAACCTCTGTTGCCAGTACTGATGAGATTTTTATAACCCCTGTGGCTTAAGCTGCTGCAGGAAAGTGTTTGCGTTCAGCTTGGCTTGGTGCCGTACAGTCCATTTTAATCACTGTGCAAAGTGAAAGGATAACAGTTTTACTGTGGTGCTCAGTCTGAAAAGAGGGCTCTAAGCAAAAGCCGGTTATTCTTCAAAGGGATTTCGTGATTCTTGCAGATATTTTTTAACAAAGTGTAAAGCATACTGACATAGGCCTTTAATGCAGATATTTTTTAACAAAGTGTAAAGCATACTGACATAGGCCTTTAATGGCTATCATAAAACATTCCCTCTTTAGTGTTTTCTTACTTCTCTAAAAACTAACCAAATTACCTTGTGTGTTCTGTTTAAATTCAGTTGCTATGAGAATGTAATTAGTGTTAATACTCTGAATATATGTTGGATGTTGGGAATTTTCTGTGCATGTCCGGCATTGGCTTTTGAAGAAGGCTTACGGAGCACTGCTGCTGCTTTTCCTTGCCTTTTGGCACACCGCTGAATCAAAGTCTGTAATGCAGGCTGGTGGTTATCCTGCTCTCTCCCGTTCATGGTGGTGAGCCCACAATTAAATTGCTGCATTGAATGCTCCGGCTGGTTGAGCTTTTTCTCTTGCCCTGTGATTGCGTGCTCTCCCTTGCTCTTTCTCCCTAGTTAACTCCCAATACTCTCCTCTCTGTTTGCTGTTTCTATTTTGCTAGAGCTGCTCAAACTGTTTCAGGTCTCTGCTGAAGGAAATAGCATGAAAGATCAGTAATTGGAACCCCAAATAAATATTTGAGGAGAGGAGACCTGTAGTTCCATGTTTCCTTGGCACTACTCTGTTCCTCAGATTTCCGAAGATGATTATATTTACCCTCAGTTCTTCTGAATCTCTGTAACTCGGTGGCCTTTGGCCCCTCCGTTTCAGTGTGTCTGATTTTGGATAAAGTAACATTTAGGGGCTCGTGTGCTGTGATGACCAACATGCAGGTTTGTCCTGGATTTGGGTGTTTATTTTCTGAAATGGCAGCAGCATGGTTTTCTTCTGTCTGGAAGCATTTCTAGGCTTGTGCCATTGTTATCCAGCAGTGCTTAATCTTTCCTGGGATCATTAGGGATGGAATTCCTATGCAGACTTCATATGCCCTGGGGCTCACCCACTGTATTGCCTATATCAGTTGCAATTTGTGCCTTAACACCTTCTTGCAAATCTTTTCACTCCATCCAAATTACCTACTCTGCTGTGTGCCGAAGCATGTGGTCTTAGTTTGGGGTCTGTTCAAAGGGGAGGAGATTGAAGTGCAGGTGGTGAATGGAGAATGGATCAGGTGAATTGCTCTGTGGATTAAAGGGGAGGATGTTTGACAATGCCTGGGTTGTGTTACCATCAATTAAATTCAATATTTACGAGTTGGCAGATGTGAAAGAGAGCAGACTTGATGGTAAATGTAATCTGTGAACTTTGAAGCTTCTGTAAACCTATCAGAAGTGTTTAACTCCGTGTCCTGCCCATCTGTTTCTTTTTCTTTTCTTCCCTGCTGAAACCAGGTCCTTTGTTCAAACTGTCTTACTTACCAAAGGGTGCTTGTTATTCTAGCCACACTCCTTGATTTCACTACCTTGATGTGCCTGTGCTAAGATATACTTTAACCTAAACCTGTCTTTCGTTTCTGCCTCACAGCTGTGTTCCTCTACTGCTTCACTGCTTGTACTTAAGCTGCATCGGTTCTTCTCTCTATCCTTTGACCCTCACAGTGTCAGTAGTGATTAGGCCTTATGTGTGTTATGTCCTTCAGCCAGTGATTACTGGAGAAGCTGTATTTTAAAGGATTTATTGCAAAAATCCATCTGTGAAAGGCTAGCCAGAAGCCCTCACCATTGCTTTAAACAACTACTTTTCTTGCCACCAGCATGCACCTGTACACCAGGAGGGGCCGGAGAAACAACAGCACATGCTGATGGGATTATACGTCAAAATTGCTAGGTATCTGCAACTTCTGCTGTGTGGCCCGCTTTGCTTTTCCGGCAAATTGATAAGTGTATGTTGGAATACATGACTGGAATTAACGTGTACAACTGGAGTCGTTTATTGTGCATTTTATCACCCATTTCGTAACATCTAGACTTTGATGCTTTTAATTAGCATAGATTAAATATTGCAGTGGTACCGCCAGGGCAAGCAGATCACCAGTGTAAACAGTTACACAGATATTTTTAAAGAAAGTACACACACATAAATAATGCACATACATATCTATATTTCTGTGCACATAAAACTTTTGAGAACATTTGTATTTTGAAGACTGGCTGCTGACCCTACACTTTCTCTTTATTCTGGACTTGTTATCAAAATCTTACTGCTCTTGCAGCAGCACTGCACATCTAGACTTTGATGTTTTTTATGACACTCTTATCCACTAATTAACTTCATTAATTTTGCAATTAGTGAAGTTAATTAGTGGGTAAAAATGCTATATAAAACTTCAAAGTTTGCATTTTAATCATAGTTTGTATTAAAAATAATTATCACACACTTGATTACTAAAAATCAAGTTAGCTAACTAAAAATCTAGTTAGCTCAGACAGGGTCATGTGATAGTAAAACCAGCTTTTTCTGTATCTTTCGTATCTAGTTAGTAGCATTTTTCACTAACAGTTACTGAGAGTTTGTCTGGTATCTGAAAATGCAGCTCCAGGGGAAAGGCAGTGAATGAGGAAAAAAAAAAAAAAAATTGGTCATGGTATGGCTGAGTGGAAGTTGAGTTTCAGCTTGGGTAAGTAGAGATACAAGTTGGAAAAGGGGGAGCTGAAAATATTAGAAGAAGTTCACTGTGACTGGTGGTATATGTGGCTACCAGCCTCCCCTCCCTCCTTTGGTGAGCCATTTCAGAAGAGATGTGCTCCGGGCTGTACTATCTGACTGTCAGCGTGATCACAACCCTCTGCATATACCTAAGGGGAAAGGCATGGTAAGGGAAACCTACTTGCCTAAGTAAGGACAGCAAAGTGAGGATGTTGGAAAATTAAAGAAAAGAGCATAAAATCCGTGAGGAGTGGATACTGAGATGTAGTAATAGCAGTAATAGCAACGTAGTAATAGTAATAATCGTAACAAAAAGGCATAGTAGCATTGTAGGTGTGGGTGACCTCAGGAGCACAGCCATACGCCATATGGTGCCTACAGAGCAGCCCACAGCATTTCACACCTTCTCCCTCAGTTTAATAAATGTACCTATGCCTACCTGTGTATGTAAATGAATGCATTTTTTTTTAGATGGATGGGTGTTTCTTAGAGCTATGCAGAAGGTTTCATGTGTGGGAGCTCTTGGTTTTCACATGGTCTCCGTGGGCTGTGCTGGACTGCCCCTTCCATAAGCAACACTTTCCAGGTGTTTCTTGTGCTCTGTCATGTCACATCTTTGGTGGGATCTCTCCCACCTCATACCACTTGTTACTCACCACAGCAGTCTCCGTTTCATCCCTGGCCCGTCAGAAGTTGCAGCACTCTTTTTTTTTTTTTCTTTTTTTTCTTTTTTTTTTCCTTGTGTTTCTGATTTAAGAACACAGTTTTGTCTTAGAGAGCTCAGTGCTTCAAGCCTGAGCCTGGAGCAGTGCCTGAGTCCAAGCTCCAGTGCTGGTACGTCCATCTATAACATTGGCACCAGCCAACAAAGCACCGTTACTGCATGGTCGTTTCCCTGCATTGCATATTGTATCCATTTTTATAGTTTCTTTTATACTTTCAACAGACTTTATAACAGCAATAATGTCATTCAGATAATTATACCGTAATTGACCTTAGCGTTGAGCATCCTTGGCTTTTACTGCAGTTTGCTTAATACTTCAGGATGGTCAATTATCTCGTAATTCCCACTTTGTTGGGAATTATTGTTTTAATTATTACACTCCAAATACATCATTTTGGCATAGTAGTAAGGGTACGCTGGGGAATGGTCATATTCATGAATGCTTTAAAGAGGTACCAGCTTTATCATGTGGGAGGGCTTTTCATCCTGTCATCTCTAGTCATTACTTTTAACACTGATTTCATTTAATTATCACTTCGTCTGCTCAGGCCAGGTCTTCATCTGCAGGAGCTAGCATATGGGGAGTTGGAGCTTGCAGGATTTGAGAGCAGTTGGATGGCTGTACGATCTGACCATATTGATTTCTTTTCTGCCATGTTACAGTGTGAGTCATCTATATTAATGCAAGTAACTTCCAGTGGAAGTTTGGGGTAAAACAGTGAATTTTTTTTTTCTTTTCCTAGCAGTCTGAAGTATTAATGATTCCAAATAGATAGCAAGCACGCTGATGTTTGCCCCATTACTGGTGAGAATTTTCAGCTGCATGAGAGGCTTGTATGGCCCTCTTTACATTCACTTAATTTGTGCCTGTGTGGCACTTTTACTCCACCAGGAGCAGTGTCCTGCCGATGTTGGAGGGAAAAAAGTATGGTCTTTGTGGTGGGAGATCTTTTCAGTTAGCACTGTGCTCAGCACTGCCTAAAACAGATGCTGAAGCATAGCATACCATGCTTTACAGCCTGGTGCAAAGTACGGTGGGCCCAGCGCTAGAAACACGCTGGCCCACTTCTTACGCAAATTATGTGAACAAGGCAAAGTGCTCCGCCTTTCTATAAATGTTTATGTTCAGTTGGTTTTTGTCAGCATTTTGTGGTGTATTTAACATGCATAAAAATGTTCTACCTAAGCAGAATATGAAAAATGGATACGTTTTACTAAAACAGAAACTAAATGTAACCTACTTTCACCAAAGAGTATTTTTTCCTGTGTCTGATCTAATTATTGTATGTGAGCAAACTCAGCGTTCGTTAGTAGGAAAATGCTACTATCTAGTAGATTAACGCATTTTATTGAAGAAAACAGCAGTGTGAAAGGACTTTATTTCTCTATAAATTTTAATAGTTACTAAAATGAGGACTCTGGCCCATTAAGTTACAGCCTGCCAAGTCATAATGCTAAATCACTTAATTTCTCTAAGTAGCTATCCTATTCCAGCTTCTTAAAGGCAGCTGTTAGGAGAGCACCGATGTTTTAATCAAGGAACAGGGCAGAGTCTGAGAGCTGAACAGTGTGCTTCGATGGAGGTTTTCTTGCACAGTCTGCAATTATACGGATGTCTCTTGGAGTATGTAGACTTGCACACCCAGGAACCAAGGTGTGGGTGGGTACAGGATTATATGTAGGCGTCTGATGTCAGTGGAAACCATGAGGACATTGTTATGTCCCAGTGTTTCTCACTGAAGATAGATCCTTAAAAGTGTTTACAGGCTGAAAAGCTACTGCAAACAATAGTGGGAACACAGTATGGGTAATAATAGTGTGGTCCCGCGCACACTGAAAATAGTAGGTGTTGGGTCCATACGAAGATCTAGAGCACAGCGCTTTGGCTATGTGCATGACATATCTTTATTACTTAGCGTAAGAGATAAATTTAGATCTGTCAGCACCAGTATCAGAGATCCCATGAAGTCACAGATCTTTATGTGGCAGATGCGTTACGTTTTCAAGGGAAAAGACACTAGTACTGCAGGGGTATTGATTGACTGGCTCCATGCAAAGAAAGGGGTACGACAGATAAAAGTGAGAATGTTTAGATTTATTTGTAGTAATAGACTCATGAGGCAAAGCGTTGATCCTAGTACACTGGCCAAATTTCAGTTTGGGAAATGAGATTCTGCCTGCTGTCAATAGGCGAGTTGTCTCTGTTTTTCTTGTAATGTCAGATGAGATACCGTAGCCAAATCTTTTCATATTGGTATCAGGTCTGATCCATTTGTCAATGCCTAATGTGGTGCTCATCCTTTATGTGCTAGTGATAGTGATAATTAGCTGCTTTTTCATTCTAGTAGGGAGCTTTAATTTATTACTTTATTAAGCAGTGAAATCAAAGATTAAAATGGTATCTATAGCACATAGCTAACTAGATTGTGAAAAATGAAACTATATGGTTTCAAATTTATGAAAATAAATATTTCTGTTTAAATAAGTGCAGTAGTTTACTTTAATTCTTTAGACACCACTCTAATTTGTAGTTTACTGGTGATTATTTTTCTTCATTTTAAAGCAAATTGCTTTCTGTAGGTTGAAGTTGAGAAATAATGAATTGAATTCACATTACAAGTGACTGCCTCCCAAATTATAAATGAATATAAATGTAATAGGAGCATACTATTACAATCTTTTGCAAAAGACTGTGCTATATCATTGCAGTAAACAAATACATTTTTCAAGCCATCAGTTCATTTAATGTTGCATTTCTACTTGGCCTTTAGTTTAAGGGCTTCCGTGCCTACTGCCACTACTGTCTCCAAATGTCTTAACGTGTTGTCTCTTCAGAGCAAAAAATAACATTGTTAGTTTGTGTCATTTGCTATAACAGTTGATTAATTATCTGCTTTAAAGCTAAATCAGTGAACGTATTTTAACGTATATTTGCTCAGGATGGGAAATCCTTGTTTACCTATTCCGTACTGTCAGGGAGAGAGAGAGAGGGAGGCAGGCGGGCAGGCAAATGGGAAAGGCACAGGCTGTGTTCAGCACTAACTTTGTTCTAAAATTTTTATTTCCACTCAGTGTACTTAGAGGGTAATCAACAATTACGGATCAAAAAGATGGAAGATCTTTACAAATTCCACCACTCATTAATCTGAGCTGCTGTTGACAAGAATAGGAAATTTTAGAGAAGTGGAGAGGAGGATCTGATGTCCCAGCAGGGCGAAATGTTCTCTCATGTGACTTGAGCAGCAACCACAGCTTAACTTCTGTGGTTAAGTGTTCTTAATCTCTACCAGAAATTTGTTGTGTAATAAGTTAAGGAATAGAAGAAGTTCTGTAATAGCAATGGAACAGAAGTTGCACAATGTAAATGCTAATTTCTTGGTTTGTGTTCCTGGTAGCAGCTATAAAATAAACCTAAGGAGGTGTGCACTGAAAACCCCAAAAGCAAATTGCTGTGTTGTACAGTTTTATGCGGAACAACAGCTGCCCATGGTGTGTGGAGGAAGAACTCTGAAACCAGTGTTTCTGGATGAGTGGGAGGATCTAAAATCTAAATCTAAAACTTTTTTGGTTGTTGTTCCTCCCACCCCTTTATACGAGGATGACGGAGAGATGGAAACAGTCAGCAGGGTTCCAACTGAGAATTACTTTAATCTTCATTCCTGTCAGCTCCAATTCTGCAAAATGCCCGAGCAGATCCTTGCTTATGTATGTTCAACCATCGGCTTCAGTGTGAGATACAGTTTAGCGCATGCTTAAATGCTTTCTTGAATTACGTCCAAAAGCTGCTGCTAAAATCAATCCCAGAGGGAACTTTGCATCTTTCATTATTTCCTTTCTTGTGTACTAAGATACCGGCTCCATCAAGCTTTGGAAATACGGTAGGAGTTGATAAGTGTCGCCTGCCCTGTTTAAAGGAGTAGAGGAGAATTGTTGGATGACAGTGCATAAAGTACATATTGTATCCTTTCTCTCCTGTCCCATACGTGTGCTCTTTAATGATCATTACTAAGCCAGGGTTGCAGAATGCCAAGAGACTCACGGGGCCACTGCGTTGTGTTTCTGTCTATTGCAGGCATAGCCTGTAATTGTAAAAGGTGCCAAAATAAAATGAGTTGAGGTGTTTTCCCCTGTTCTTAAGTGCTTTGAGACTGTTCAGAAGCTTGCTTCCTCCTTTGCTAGAAATCTTCCTTCGAACATTTGCTGAAGTGTGATTTACCTTGAGACACCTTGTTCTTCTTGATTTATACAGGCAAACACCCACCCCCACCTCTTCTGGGAGTATTGATTTAACCCTGTATATTTGTAGAGGAAACAAGCCAAAGCCAGGCCAACGCACAGTAGGCATAAAATGGTCCCAAGAAGCTCTATGTTCACACCATTGACACTGCAGATAGAAAATATGATCCATCGGCTGATTGCCTTTATCTGTCTCTTGCAATGCATTGTGCACTTTTAATACAAGACACTTGCTGAGTAGCTATCACTGATTAAAACCCAAAGTGCTATGATGAGAACAACTCCAGATCATATTATTGGGCTAAATTGTATTGAGGGATAGTGACAAATGAACCACTGTTTTGAACGAGCATCTGATGATGTTTTCTTCATCTCTTTTCTGACTGCAGAGCTCTTCTGTATCTCCCTCAGCCAGTTTCAGAACAGCAGAAAAGCACAGAAATTCAACAGATTATTCTTCAGAGAGTAAAAAACAGAAAACAGAAGAGAAGGAAATAGCAGCTCGTTATGTGAGTATATTGACTACAATGTGCATTTTCAACTTAAGTATTCCTCTGTAATTTCACCTGATTCCTGCTGCATAAATAGTTTTAAAATTGAGGGTCAAATTTTTAACATGTTCTTACTGCCTGTCTCTGATGTCTATGCTGGGTGGAAGGTTTCAGTGTCTAGGATTGATAGTGTTTTTAACAATATAAATACAGAGTACCTCCAAGGCGTGTGACAAGAGGACTGAGCGTTAATTAGGCTGGGACTTGGTAGATCTGGACTCTAGCTTGGCTCTGCTTCAAAGTAGCGCAGCACAACTTTGGATGAGGATTTTCATTCTATGTCCCTGTTCACCAGTGTGAAAACTGGGAAGAATGCTGTAGCTGTGGCAACATGTTAAGCACAAGCCCAATAGATGACCTAAATTTTATAATTGTATTACCACATAAAGCTTGGTAAAAGTAAATGCTATGTTGCATTGTTGTGAGCAGCCTTGCATTTCATTGCTTTATAGTTTCTTAGTACTTACGGGATGTTTGGATATTAAGTGAATGTTTTTAACTCATTGTGACTTGTTGTTGCAGGACAGTGATGGTGAAAAGAGTGATGACAACTTGGTAGTTGATGTTTCCAATGAGGTATACACAATGGTGTTTTTTCTCCCTTAGAGTGGTAGTGGTAGGGATGTCTTCAGTGGTTTCTGTGTATATTGGGTATATGAATAAGATTACAGCGTTTGCCACCATGAAGGAGCTTAGAATGCCTGAGGGAATCCAATCAGGTTGTCTTTCTTTAGAATGCAAATCAGTTCTGTAACACTTATTTCTACAAAGAACCTTTTTGTTTCTTGTATGAACCAAAAGTCCGCTTGAGATATGTGAAGCCAGCACAGCACAGCAGATAGGGTGCAGCTTGTAATTGTATCTGTGTTTTCTTTCACTCTGGCCATGACTTCATTTGTGAACTTTATCAGGTCTGCCAAGTGCCTCAAACCTTTTCAATCTGTCACCTGACAAAGGATATTTACTTGCCTATTTCAATATCCATAGATTTTTAACATTATTTTTCATAGTTAATAGCATCAAATTTTAAGACTTTCTTTAAAAAAAAAAAAAAAGTTGTCTTTCATTATCCATCTTGATCTTACAGTTTTATCAGTTAAATCAATTAAGAACTGAAGGAAGATGTCACTTTTTATGACAGATCTTCATTCCAAAGTGAGAATTGCTCAAGACAAGCAATAGTGTCTAGTATGGAGTTATTATACTAATCCACGTTGCTGATGTTTAGGATCCTTCCTCTCCCCGGGGGAGCCCAGCACACTCTCCACGGGAGAATGGCTTGGACAAGACTCGACTGCTGAAGAAAGATGCACCGATTAGTCCTGCGTCTATTGCATCCTCCAGCAGTACTCCTTCCTCCAAATCCAAAGAACTTAGCCTTGTAAGTGCTTCAAAATGCTCCTGACGCATGATGATACGCTGAAACAAGTGCTTACTGGATTTCTGTCTAGACACAATTTGGATGTCCACAGCTATCAGTAAAGACCTATGAACCATCAATTTAAAAGTCGTTTAATTTATCTCTTCAAGGGGATTAAATAAAATAGTGAGGAGAAAGTCCACAGCCTTTCTTTTTGGGATAGGAGGATGTTATTTTCACTGGTGGTGTGGGTAGATGATAGATGTGCTGTGCTGAGAGATGTTTTTCTCCTCCCCCATATGAAAAACTGTCATTCTGAGAATAAATAAGAGTACACAGGGGTTCCTTGAGCTGTTTTCCTGTGCTGTGGTTTATAGCAAATTCACTTCCCTGCTTGGATGCAATTTGGTTGTTAGCTTTGTTTGAATTACCAGGCCATATACAGCAACAATAATTTTTATTTTCTATCTAAAAAGTGATCTGTCATTTACAAGAGCCTTCCTTGACTTGCATCACAAATCACAATGCCAAAAAAAAAAAGAGCTGCCTGCAAGTTGGGGGTGTTCTTTCCTTTCCTGTTTGTGACCACAATTAATCACCTCCCTGAGCTGCACAGTA
Organism: Limosa lapponica baueri; assembly: GCA_002844005.1. NCBI lineage: Eukaryota > Metazoa > Chordata > Aves > Charadriiformes > Scolopacidae > Limosa > Limosa lapponica. The sequence continues at coordinate 20,262 of KZ505883.1, read as the reverse complement.
ACTCCCTTCTCAGTTCTTCACAGGTCAGGGTATGCGATTATTTAAAGAAATAAAATAAATAAAAAGAAAGCTTAAAGTGAATGTAGTGCTCAGGAAGGGTGGATGGAATGACAGGTTCAGACCTGGGAGTCAGTGGTTTATCTGATGAACAAGCTTGTCACTGCACAGTTCCTGACTTTATACCTATCGATGTCTCCATGCTGTGTTTCCAGCACCAAATTTGGGCGTGAGTTGTTGGTCAGTTGTGGCCTTTTTTTCTGCTCTTCTCCCCACAGCAGTAGCCTCTCACAGAAACTCATAATCACAATGGGAGCGGGTCCACCATGAGCTGAGTGAGACTACCAACAAATTTCACATATGCTGCCAATGTAATTGTCAGATGGCAGTGATTTTCAGTCATTGACCTCATTCTGAATCATATGGATGCCCCTGATGAGGAAAGCTTTGAAGGCTCTAGTTAGTTCCCAAAACCATTATGTCTTCTTCAGTGTCTCTGCAGCTTCTCTTCATTGCCGGGGACTGTTGAAACCCAAACGTGAAAGCTACGTATCACGAATCACGCACACTGTGATTGTTGTTGGCTCTCTTTCCAACCACTGGCTAAAGTAAAATAACTAACAAGCTGTCTTCCTTTTTCCTTTTTGGTGATTAGAATGAGAAATCTACCACTCCTGTGTCTAAATCAAATACCCCAACTCCACGGACTGATGCCCCAACTCCAGGCAGCAACTCCACTCCTGGACTGAGGCCAGTGCCTGGCAAACCCCCAGGTGTGGACCCACTAGGTTAGTGTCTGTATATATCAATGGTGTGAAACAGGCTATCTTTAAATCTACAGTGATGAGGCAGTATATTACAGCTGCTTAAACTGGATGCTCAGCTGGTTCTTCAGCAATCTAATACAGCGTATACATATATATCTGTATGGATATTTTACTGTTTGGCGAAACCATGTTTAACCCGGACTGGGCTGGCGGTGTGACTTCTCTCTTTTTTCCCCTCAATAGCTTCAGGTTTAAGGACACCTATGGCAGTGCCGTGTCCTTATCCTACTCCGTTTGGGATTGTGCCACATGCTGGTATGAACGGGGAGCTAACCAGCCCTGGAGCTGCCTACGCCGGTCTGCACAATATTTCCCCTCAAATGAGTGCAGCAGCTGCAGCAGCAGCAGCAGCGGCAGCTTATGGGAGATCTCCGGTGGTAAGTGTTTGCCGTGAGTGCATTGAGTGTTGAGAGCAGTTTATATTAGATGTAAGACCTGTATCTAGTTCGGTCTCTTTGTATTTGGGGAGTATGCTATGGAAAACATGAATTAAGCAGTCTTCCTTTGCCTAACTCCATCTTTAATACACCTTTTTCTTCTGCTTGGGGAAAACTATAGGTTGGTTTTGATCCACATCATCACATGCGAGTCCCAGGCATCCCTCCCAATCTCACAGGCATCCCAGGAGGAAAACCGTGAGTAGCAAACATTCAACTTTAAAAGTCAGTCATCTGTTGAAGTTGCGTTCCCTTGCTGGTTGGAATTCCCCTTAGCTACTGAAAACTATTGTGTGAATGGAAATAAATATAGCTATTTGGCAAGGGCAGGAGAAACACTGTTTAATCTTAACGTTGCATTTATAAATTTGTTTTGAAAACTAATAGCAGCTGACAAGGACTGGTTGATACAGAGTAAAGGAGACAGAAATAAATGGAAAAAGGAAAGGAGCTGAACTTCGAGGTGTTACATGCTGAATCTGACTGGTTGCTCTTATATGGAAGAGTGAACTGGAAGGAGATCTTGGCTTTCCATCTCTACTGAACTCTGCTTCTCAGTTTTAAAAAATGATTTCTTTGTTCACAAAGGCCTTGCAATTACTTGCAAATTTACCAGCTGCAATAAACAGCAATGTGCAGAGAAAGGAACACTGAAATGTTTTGTTTGATTGAAAATACTGGAAAGAATTATTGTGTTGTAATGTTCAAATTCATCCTTGATGGAACTGACCGTAAAAGGTGACCTGCTCTACCAGGCTTTGCTTGTTGTGAGCCTTGGAAAAAGATTTACACAGATAAGAAGAACTCTCTGCTCACATCCCTCTTGAGTTAGAGAGGGGGAAAAAATAAAAGTGATGCAAACCATATTGATCCAGATTTTATGTAAGGGTCCTCCAATTCCACTTGTTGTGTGACATTGTGGAAAACGGTGACCAGCTAAAACTGGAGAGTTTGAAGGGCAGGCGATGTTTGTGCCATTCCTTCTCTCTCTCTCTCGTATGTATGAACGTGTTTGTGGAGGAGTGGTTGGGGGGTACTCGCATGGTTGCATATATGTGAGTAAATGCATACGCTTATCTGCCAGTGAGCGTGTCGACGCACAAAATTAATAACATATTATGGTGACAAGCAATCAGTCCTAGTGCCTGTAACTCCTCTTGTCCGTATGTGTCACACAAATCATAAACCATGCCCAAGTCTTTCAGATGTCAGACACTAGTTACCACCTCAGGTTGACTTTCCTGCTAGTTGCGCTGTTAGCTGGCCGCATAAGGAGAGTACGGAAACTGGTGTGCAGCAGCTTCTGGACCAGCTACTTGCATTGAAAATTTTGTGGGGTACAGATTTTCATCCTACACCTGCAGCAGGCATGGAGAAATGTCTTGCCATAATGTTCAAATATTTGCTGGGTTCAAATTCATCGCTGGTGGAGTTGGTCTCCCGGAAGGAAGGAAAGGTGATTGGCTTTACCAGGCTTTGCTTGCTGTGGTCTGAGAAACAGCAATACCAGGAGTGCGGAGACCTCCCTGCTTGCATCTCACCCGTGTTAGAGACGGGGGGAATAAAATGTGAGGCAAACTGAAATGAAACTGGTTCAATTCTGGTGCATCTCCAAGGTTTTTGAGTGTTATTGACGTATTGATGACTGTTTTAAACATTTGAATGTAACTGTCATTTGTCTGCTGTAGGGCCTGAAACCTTTGAAATCTGGTTATTTTAGCATGATTGCATTGATTTTTCTTCATCTTAAGTGCAGTGCTTTTCACAGCTATCATTCAGGATTGTTGCTTTCTCATTTACGCTTCCCTTTCCCTTAGAGCAAAAGTTGTGTAAATTCTCTGTGCTGTTGAGTGTCTGTTGAAATGGAGCAGGCAGCATGTGGCACATCAGGGATCTGGCCCCTAATAACTCTCATTTCACTTTGGGGATATGTCAAAACACTGAGGATTGTACAGTATATAGGTAGAAAAGGTAGCTAATGTGAAAAGAAGAAAAAAGTGCTCGCCAGGTGTTTATAGTGTCAGATATTTGTAAGATATTTAGAGTACTTCAAATAAGCAACATGCGGTGTTAGTTCTCAGAGTGGAAAAAAAACCCCCACCACTCAACATCCACAAAATCAAACGAAGCCACAAAGCAACAGTTTAATCATATGTGCTGATATGGAGTAATGAATAGAGTGAGAAAATGTAGTCACAGATCACTCCAGATCTAAGCTTCATTTCTGTAATTGTTACATATGTTCTTTATAAGCATGCTAAAAATCACTTTGGCTTGTATAAGTATCATGGCTCTGCAAAGAATGACTGCATACAGAAATTAGAAAAGATGATAATGAAGATCCACTTGTTTTGTTAGATATTTCAGGTGACCATCGGCTGCTTTTTTTCAGTACCTTACTGCACCAAACAGGAATTAGGGAGATAATGAGGAGGATAGTTCAGATTTCTGCAGTGATAATCAAACTCTAATTCTACTTATATAGGCAGTTTGCTGCTTCTGACAACCACAGAAATCTCTCCTATCTTTCCTGAATGTGTTTAATGTCAAAAAATGTAGAATGATGATATGATCTGTCACTCAGACCTGCCAGAACACGAAACAGAGCGCAGGATGGGAAAAGTGTATAAAGCTCTGGGAGTAGGGCAAAAAGGTGAAAATGCAGTTGCATTTTGTCCCACTGAAAATAATTGTTCTACTGTTAATGCACTATGAATCTTAAATAACAAATTCAATAGTTGGATTCTGAAGAATGCCTTCTTCAGTGACTTTGAAGCAACAATAAAGGAAGTGATCTTCCTAAGTATTCTTATTAAATGACTTTTCCTATGGTCTTTTCTCATCCTACCACTGTGACAATGGATTTTTTTATCAGTACTGTCATGATTTTTTTAGGTCTAAGGAAATTAAAGCCTTCTGTTAAGCATACCTTGGTCTGTGTAGGTGAATCCTCTTATAAAGTTTGTGCTCTTGTAATAGATGTGATATGTCAGGTAGCATCTCAGAACAAGACAATTTCACAACCTAACTGTTCTCCCTGGAAAATATTTTGAGATGAAGCTGTTGATAGGTTATTCACAAGTGGCATAACTGGCAGTCACACAACACATTTTTTCTGAGTGAGAGCCCTGATTCTGGCAAGAGAAATTGGGATTTGTATTTGTTGTGTCAGGTCCACACAAAAAAAAAAAAAGGAGGAGGGGGAATAAAAAAAGAAATGAAAAAAAAATAAATAAAATAAAAAAGACAGCAAGCCCAAAGGAAGGAAAAAAAATTCCAGGGCATTTTTGCTGGTCTGTCATGTCAGATGTCAGCAACCATGCCTTGAGGACTTAACTCCTTCACGGTGGAGGTTTCACTGCACCCTTAGGTACAGTGGTGGGCAGTTTCACTCGAGGGTCATGGGACCTGCGGTGCAGACAGGACAGCATGGCAGCAGTCCAGCTGAAGTTTGCACATTAGAGTCAGTAAGGGAACAACCAAATGTCCCCTGACAGTCAGCTACCTGCCATGCTTTGCAGGAGCCAGCCAACTATTTCTGTCTTCCAGGAGGCCCTGACCCGACCTGCTTTCCCTTCTCTGCATGTGGTGGTCTCCCTGTGCCCCAAGTTTAAGAGTAGTGTTATGTATCCTCACTCATGCCAGAAATCATAATTGCATGAGCTGTAACAGTTCGTTTGATTGGTAGATGGTGTTTGACTTCCGACATTAAGAGTAGTGAAGTTTATGCATGGAGTGCCATGCTGTAGATAAACAAACAATTTCTGCTTCACATGATTAAAAAGATTGCAAAAGGAGCTGAGTGCACAATATGAATGCCTGCCGTGGAAAAACACCTTTAATTCTGTTTTCCTACATAGGCTTGAAGAAAAACTTCATAAATCACCCCCCGATCTTTTTCTTCCCCCCCTCAGAGCGTACTCATTTCATGTAAGTGCAGATGGCCAGATGCAGCCAGTTCCTTTCCCTCCTGATGCCCTCATCGGTCCAGGAATCCCCCGCCACGCCCGTCAGATCAACACTCTGAACCACGGGGAGGTCGTGTGTGCAGTTACCATCAGCAACCCCACGAGACACGTGTACACAGGTGGGAAGGGGTGCGTCAAAGTCTGGGACATCAGCCACCCTGGGAACAAGAGCCCTGTCTCTCAGCTGGACTGCCTGGTGAGTGAACAGCAGCATACGACAGCGGAATAAGATAGCAGGTTGTGTTAAGATTGAAATGATACCTTTAAGGTACAAAAAACTAGTGGCTATTTGAGTGCTGTCATTGGTGTCAAAGCGCGATACTTCATTTATAATCTTGTTGTTTCTTTTAGAACTGAGTTTGAAGTATGTTCCTTGTCATACTTGTGGTTTTTCCCCCCCAGTGAATGAAAACATCTTTAATATCCTAAAATTGTGTTGGTAGGGAGAAAGATCAAAGACAGCACAGCAAATATTGTTTATAAACTTTGACATTTGTTGGCAATCTTAAAGCTTGATATCCTATCCTGCTAAAAATTGCTGTCTTGCTGCTGTGTTCTCTGAGAATATTTGAAGATTGTGTCACGTATTTTGTGTCTGCCTATGTGTGTGAATGCATTGCCCTGTCTTAATGTGACAATTAAAAATATCCTTGAGTGTTATTCACAAATTATTTGAATGTGATAACAAGATGAACCATTGTTAGCAGCTTTTCTCATGTCATTTACCAGTTCTTGGTAAGATGTTGCTTGTTACGGAGGCAGTAAAATGAGATCTGTGCAGCACATGTAGACATATAATGAATTGCTACACAAGTTGCTACACAAATGAAGGAAATTGCCCAAATATTTTCCTCTGACATCTCCTAGATGGTGGCAGCAAGTCTCACTGGAACAGGGGGGTGGGGAGTGTGCAGGGAATTTGGTACTCCCCCATGCCGAGAGGTTAATGTGCTGAAATAAACAGAGTATGAAAATGTAACTTTCTACCCAAGCTGTCGAATACAGCTATCTTGAATTGTTTTGGGCTGGGTTCAGGTCTTTGCATTTTGATGCTAATTAAGATTAAATATCTCTCACTACTAAATTTTGTAGATCAAGTTTAAGTACTTCCCTAATGTCATGTAATTTTCTGGCATTAATACACTTTATCATTGTCATAAGTATAAATGGCTCATTAAAACCAGGAGGGAATACAATACTTTTATGGATTTCTGCTCTCATGTTAATGCTGTTTTCCTTTCCTCATGAGTAATCTCTTGATGGCTTCTGTCTCCACAGAACAGAGATAACTACATCCGTTCCTGCAGATTGCTCCCTGACGGCCGCACCCTGATTGTTGGTGGGGAAGCCAGCACGTTATCCATTTGGGACCTGGCAGCTCCTACTCCTCGCATCAAAGCAGAGCTGACATCTTCTGCTCCGGCTTGCTATGCGCTCGCTATCAGCCCTGATTCCAAGGTCTGCTTCTCTTGCTGTAGCGATGGGAATATTGCAGTGTGGGATCTGCATAACCAGACTTTAGTAAGGTAGGTCAACAGAACTGGATCATTGGGTTGTAAAGAGTTAATTAGACACGGCTCTTATGTGCCCCCTTATGTGCTCTTCTGTGTACGTAGGCTATTTTCTTCGTGGTGTCTGCATAGCTGCTTCTAGTATTACATAGCCATAGTAATACCTTGACAAAAGTCTATATATTTGTTTATAGGTTTACAGTGTTTCATAATTCCAGGCCTGTTGAGCAGCCCATAACTATAATTTCCTAAGATCAGCCGGTGTTGACGCTGATGTAGGTTCTTTGAACAGATGGTTTTCTTTGTGTCCATGCAATATACTGTGGTCACACTCCAATCTCTTTAATCGGTGCTCCATCAGATATGTCTTGGGTATAGAAGTGTGTAAATTACTGCATTGCAAACTTAGCATCTTAGGAGTATGGGCTGTTGCTCAACACTGATGTACAGTAAGCTAGGAACCAGCAGAGCTGCTCTGTTCACTGCGCTGTATGTTGTTATATGTAATATATCGCTATTGCGAGAAACGGCCAGCTTTACTCCATGATGTTCCCATTTAGAAAGCTCTTTTTTCCCAGCTTTGTCGGTGACATGCAGATTCTTCTTAAACTAAGTGAATTCTGATGATTGTGCTACATTCCTTTGTGGGGAGTGGGGTGTGTTTTCAGTCAAATAGTGGGTATCACACAGTCAGCAGCAAAGAACCCCCAAGCATCTGACTTGTAAAGTGTGCTTTTTGAAATCAAATTAGTGCTTAGCTGTCTGGCCTGATTGCTTCATCAATTCATCGTAAAACTTATGTGGCTGGCTGCGTGTCAGGTACTGAAAGAAAAAGGAAGTATTTTGTATACATGCTGAGAACCAACTCTTTCCAGTGTGAAAATGTGCGTATCTTCCTTCAATATTTTCAGGCAATTTCAGGGCCACACAGATGGAGCGAGCTGTATTGACATTTCTAATGATGGCACCAAACTATGGACAGGAGGCCTGGACAATACAGTCAGGTCCTGGGATCTCAGAGAAGGGAGACAGCTACAGCAACATGACTTCACATCGCAGGTTCAATCTCAGAAGCTTTGGCATGTTAAGAAAAATCTGTCATGGTTTTCAAAAACAAGCACTTCTGGTTCTTGGTTTTATTTTAAAGCAAAAAAAAAAGCATGCTCAAAGAGAACTCCAAGGAATTTTTCACTTGGTCTCACACCTTTTTTTTTTTTTTTTTTTGATGTGGCAGCTAAACATCTTTCTGGATTATGACTATTTGACAGATTAGAGCTTCTCCCATGAGAGTACTGGAGAATCCTTTTTATAAAAGAATTGCCAGATTAAAGCGTTCCTGTGTGCAATCTGTTCCTGGTTCTGTAGATTCTTGTTCAAAAATATTTTACGAAAATATTTTTAAATGCTGACAGATAAGCTAGGACATTAACTTTTATATCTTGATTCATTGCTTTGCTATTACAGTTTTAATTGAGCTTTGTTTACATGAACTAATTTATCTTGATTACTATAGTAATTGGATTATCATGTTTTTAAAACTGTAGTAGACCAAAATGTGTTTTTGCATAGTGTTAATAGTGTAGCAAGAGTAGGGTTTGAATATCTCAAGCTCATTCCTTTACTGTTTGAAGCATGTGCTGTGTTAATTCCAGATCTTCTCACTGGGCTATTGTCCAACTGGTGAGTGGTTGGCAGTAGGAATGGAGAACAGTAATGTAGAGGTGCTGCATGTTACTAAGCCGGACAAGTACCAGCTGCATCTTCATGAGAGCTGTGTGTTGTCACTCAAATTTGCTCACTGTGGTAAGCAAATCTTTCTATGCCAGCCTTTTCCCTCCTGAGAAATTCCTTCTAGATTACCTTTAAATGAAAATAGGGGAATACTTAAAAATTCGATGTTAAATTTAAGTATTAACATTATTTTGAAAATTCTATATGACTACTTTTTTCTGTGACCTGCTTATGTTTTGATTGAACATCGTAGTGCAACCAGATGAAAATGTGACTGTTCTTTGGGTGTGTTTTCCATTAATGTGTGAATGCATTGTTTTTATGATCAGTCTGTTTCTTGGGGTGCATTCCTTGAAGACAAAATGCAACAATAACACTTAAACAATCTGTTGCAGGCAAATGGTTTGTAAGCACTGGAAAAGATAATCTTCTTAACGCCTGGAGAACACCTTATGGAGCCAGTATATTCCAGGTAATAATCTCCTAAAATATATTTTCCACATACATTACAGTGCAGTAGAACTGCACATCTCAGGATCTGTCATTAGCTTAAAGAGTTTTTAAATTAAAATTCTTGGCTAATTACTATATGTTCCTTTAAGACTTTGTCTGTAATTAAAGAGAGATGTGCTTTTGTCCTTTTCTAACATTTGAGTAATTTAGCTCTTACAATAAAGTAGCCCTTTAATTCAAAATTGTTTTTAATACCCTTCTTTCTTACCTTATTCTGTGTCTGGCTGTAGTACAGTACCCAGGTTGTGGTGTTAGGTGAGCATTCACTGAAGGTCAAAAATGTAGCTAAAACAGTGAAAGTCGTACTCAACAGGTGTATTTTTCTTGGATGAGATGCGTAAAGTTAGTGGACAGACAGACTCCTGAGCTGAAGACTGTATCCTTACGGAGGAGCCCCGTGAAGTGCAACTGGAAGTTGTAGCCTTTGTATAGTCTTTAATGCCTCTGTGCCCAATGTTAATGGCACTTCAGGGCCATCAAAAGCAAGTGTGATTTTTGGCATGTCCTTCTCTTCAGGTACCTCTAGACTGCAAATTTTTTGAGAATTAAGTTAACTGGTATCCCGGTTTAAATGGTCAGGTCTCACCCGTACTGATACCTGCCGTGTCTCTGCCTTTGGGGACAGCACAGTTTGCCTTGTGAGAAAGCTGAGGTCTGAGTTTTCTTAGTGGAGGCTAATCAGCTCTGGAACCGCCTCCCACAGAGAGCCCAAATTGTCCTAACAAGAACACATCGTCCTTTAAAGTGATGTTAAAAGCCCAGAGCAGCTTTCTTAACGAGAGGTAGAGAAAGAAACTTCCTGCACGGTGCAGCAGAGGTTTCTTGGCAAAACCCCAGCATGACTGGGAAGTGTTTAGCTCTTGCAGAGACAGACAGAAAAGAATGTGGACATATGTACAGAAAACATGCACTAAAACAGCAAGTGGAATGTGACAATACACATCATCTCAGAAAAGGCAGAAAAGCTGGGAGAGACAGAGCTACTGCATCCTGGTGTGTCCTGTCTCCCGTTCACCTGCTGTACACTTGCACATCATATAGCACCACTGTGTCTTTTCATATGTGCATCCTCGCTGATACTAGAAGTTCCTTTATGCAAGACTTCTGTGTTGAGGAAGCAGTAGGAGAAGATGCAGTTACTTCTGTGGATGCTCTTTGTTTCATACCTGTGAGTGGGTAGGGCTTTTGTGGTGCTTCTCCATATGCATTTCTGGCTTACAACAAAAAAAGGAAGGGAAGAAGAAGAAGGTGGTGACTTTTTATACATTTTTATGCAAAAGCTAACATACAAAATATCAATAAATGCTCATTGCTCATAAAGTGTACAGAAAGGACTGCTTTTTGTTTGATTGATGGATTATCTGTAGGTTTGTAACATTCACTTTCTGCTACTGTTTTTATTGCTGTAGAACTTTAGGTAGAACAAGTTTGAAGAAAGTCTTGTAACAAAAGTTGCCACTACAGTACTGTTATTTAAATGAGCTTTTGGTGTAAACTCTTCCAGTTCATCTTCAAGCCCTTCTGGACTGAAGGATTGGAAATACATAATTTTCTTTCTTCTTTTTTTTTTTTTTTTCTCATAGTCCAAAGAATCCTCATCTGTGCTTAGCTGTGATATCTCTGTGGATGACAAATACATTGTCACTGGCTCTGGGGACAAGAAAGCTACAGTCTATGAAGTTATTTATTAGAGACAAATCCGAATGCAGACAGAACTCCTTCTCCTAGCACTTTGCTGTATATTCCTTTTTTTTTTTTTCTTTCTAAACTGAGAACTTAAATGCTCATCACAGTCTTGGAATTTATTTTTACCTTCTTTACTTGCTATTGATTTGTGAATGCTCATTAAGAACTTGTGATACCAAATTGTCAGATACCTACTTGGAAGAAGATGGAATAAGCATACTTAACAGTGAACTTGGCTCTTTAATTATGTATTATAGCTGTAATGTATTTATTTTGTTTAAAGAAGGCTTTCTAACAATGAACTGACTAAATAAAGCTGTCTGGCCCGGCTTTAGTTTAAAATGTGCATTGTATACTTTGTGTTTTTGCAGGTGGATAAATTGGGGATCTTGGAGAAGGATGTTCAGGAGATAATTAAAGTTACACTAAATAGACTTGTAGTTTCTATTTAAAAAAATAAACTTTGTTATATTTTTTAGTCCTGTTCTTGGATGAGACCTCTAAGTGTTATTACAGTATAATTATTTGGTGGGAAGATGCTGTATCTTAACTATTTTAGACAGTCTTGGAAAATTAGGAAATTGCAAACTGTAGCCAGTAATCTACATGCCTGTTATGAATGGCAAATTCAGTTCACATCTAAATTAAATTGACTTTAAGTAAGAATGTGCTAATTTATATATTTGCAATGTTAATATAGCATCTTGTGTACAGATTTGTTCTCAATGCTTTTCTGTTGATAAACATAAAGCATTTTGGTGTCAAGCTAGGTTTTTTAATATAAACACCTCTCTTTGTTATATTGTAGAGAGTACAGTAAGTTGCCTCAAAGAATCACCTTTGTTACTTCTGGAAACTTTTGCAATGTTTCCTTGAAAATGGGGATATGTGTCTTTGGGCAATTTTTCAATTACAAGAGATTATGAAAAATATTTGATATGTTCTTTGGAAACTGCACTGAAATAAGAATGGATGCCTACCAATATACAAACTACAAAAGCAATGACCTCTGAGGTAGGATTTACAAGAGTACTCATTCCGACATACAAAAAGGAATGGATTCTCACTGGGATAAGGACTTGCTTTGTTCGCCAGCAGTTCAATCCAAGTCTTGATTGGATGTCCCTAAAACGGACACAGACTGAGCCATTGTGCCAGAGACAACGTGTTATCTTTTTATGTTGTTGTTGTTGCTGTTAAACTATGATCTGTGACTTTTTTTTTGAATGCTTTAAAAAAAATCTTTAAGTCTGTGGATCTGCTGATGTACAGTGCCTTTGCTGCTATGGATCAAAATCAAAAGACCCGTGTAGATAAATCTTATTGTATAAGTAGAAAATTACTTAATTTCATACTAGAAATGGATTGATGCTGCAAGTTAAAATGGACTGTTCATTGAAGTTCCAAATGTGGTAGCAAAAAATGGTGTCTTAAGTGCTTAGTGTTTGATGTCATTAACAGTTTCGTAATACTCTACATTGTAGAAAGATTTTGATACTAAACTGTGTCATTGTACATAGTTCTAATGCATTGTATTGACCACCAGTACTTCTATAATGGTAGATTATTGTTTGTGCATTCAGACTTTTAAGCATTAAACATAAGTAACTTCTAAGATGAATTTTTCTATTTTTTTTCCCTCTCCCTGATTCTTTTTGTATGTGATAGTCTTGATTATGTGTGCTGAATGCTGTCTGTAGTGGCAACAGGCATTCAATTGCAGAGTGTGCTACTGCAGATACTTTGTGGTTTTGTTACTCAGAGGCAATGTAGAATTTCACAAAATTCTCCAAGCTAGCAAAATAAATGTATTTTTAGTTTCCCAAGTTACCTGACTGCAATGATTCTGAGCTCTTGGAGGCATCAGCCACAAGGCTTTGCCATCTCCCATTTGCGTAGGTTCTGGTATGATGCAAATCTTTATGTTATCCCATACCTGAGAGGGAGTGAAACTGGGGACGATTCTATGCCTGCTGAAGTATGCGGAGCTCAGCAGGACATGGGAAGTGGTGTTGCACTGCAGCATCACACCTGGGTTTCCTCATCCAGAGCTAAAAACTCTTCATGCCCATGGAAAGGCTTCTCTTGACTACAGCTGGGTTTAGATCAAGAATTTAACCCAGCTTCCATTGAGTTAAGACACAGGTTACAGTGAACTAGGGGAAATTAATTTACACGCTCTTGGGGGAGGTGGGAAGGGAGGGGTGGGAGGAATTGTGCTATTCATAATAGGAGAAATGGAAATGGAAAAAATCCAAGAGCAAGTGGGAATTAAATCTTTCTCGGGTAACCCATTTCTGAAAAGCAACATTGTGCATGTTGGAAATTTCCAGGCATGGGAGCCTGTTCTGCTGTGGTGTCACTGGCGGTGTGTGAATCCAGGCAGAGAAATCTGTTGGGTTTTTTTGAAATGATAATGCAAGGCTTAAGCTGATGAGCTCATTTACCTTTACTGTGACTGACTGGGTAATAGTTGTTGATGGAGGAGGGTGTAGAGGCAAGTTTCTCTCACAGCTATCAGTTTCCTTAGTGTTAACGGTGAAGAGTTTTCCAGATGCCCCCCAGAATAATCTGTTTTCACTTGTATTGAGGTTCTGTGCTACTTAGTACAATAACACTTCATAAAGGTAAACATGGTACAGATGCTTTTTCTTAATTGTTACTCTTGTCTGAAGAGATATAATTTACCTGTTATAAATATTATATTGGAGACACCTTTTATTTTCAAAGACATTCAAAAATTTAAAAGGCTAGGGTGTACTGCATTTGCTAACAAAAGAGAAACCACCTACTTAATGTTTGCAGAGGATGTTATATTTTTATGTAGTACTTCAGGCATAAGAGATTATTTAAACCCCCTAAGATAAAGCCTTCTTTTGAGAAGGATAAAACATTGCATACTCCTGAATTTGTACCAGAGCTAGTTTTGACAGCAAAGTAATACACTTTTAAAGCAGCCTGCCATATATCTGCTTATTAGTGTTTGTATTGATGGCTTGTAAACAGTCTAGGAATTAAATGCTTTAATCCAGGATTACTGTAGTTAAATGTGTAATCATCCTAATTTTTTCCCCTTCAGGGTTCAGTGCAAGTGAGAGAAGTTACAGAGCTACTTTCTGTTTTTCAGTTAAGCATACATAGGGTCACCTTTCTTTTTCATTCTTTAGTACCACTGCAGAGCACAACTTCGTGCAAAATGTTTTGTTGCAGATGGTTTTTGTGCCACAAACATGTGGCCAGCATACTCCATATTCAAGGTACAGCCACTGCTTTCTCTGTATTTTTCTTCCCCTCTCAAATGTAGTTTAGTGCAACGATAAGTTAGAAAAGCCATTTCTTTCTAATTTTTGTATCCTTTTTGACTGGCCAGTATAGACATGTTTAAGGGGAGCACTTTCCATCAAAACAGTATTTTCTAAAAATATGCAATTTAAAATTGTATTTCTCCTGCTTGTTCTTAGCTGAAAGTGATTTTTCTCTCTTATTTCTTTGTACTCAGTTACATAAAAATAAAAAATACTTATTTTACAGGTTGTGATTTTCCTGTATGAGAGAATTTTAATTCTGCACTGGAATAGTTCAGATTAGATTTTGTGCTTGTTTTCACTCTGGCACTTGAAACACATAGGAAATTCATTCTTCCTGAAATGTTGATAGGTGTGTAAGAGAAACAGGGAGGTATCTGTGCAGGCCTACATATGTCTGGAGTATCTTTTACAGAAACAAAGGTCATATCCTGTGAACAAATGAGCTCATCTGTGCTGAAGACATCAATGACTTACACAACTGAAAATCTAGCTCAGGAATAGAGGAGACCAAATCAGCCCATTTGGCCTGGGTTTTTTTGGTCCTTTGAGCCTCTTCTACTAGCATGTTTATTTATGGTCATCCCTACTGAAATCTGATGTGACTTACTTCTACTCAAAGATTTATGCTCTGAAAGAATGAAAAGCAAAAAAAAAAAATAAAATCATTAAATAAAATATGCTCAAGTTTTTGTATGTGCAGAAGTCAGGAAATTCAAAGCAGTAGCTGGGGCTGAAACTTCCTCATTTACATGGAATATACTACATCTTTGTGGCACCAAATTAGCACTGAATACAACAATACAAAATATGCTTTAGAACATCAAGTATGGCTACTGAGAAAAATGTCACTTTGCATTTTTCAGAGCAAATGCACTCTGAAGAGCTCAGCCAAAGAACTGCTCAAATGTGGGGTATGTGGGAGAAGTAGTTGCATTCAGTACTGAAGACCTTTTCTGATATTAACGTGTCGTAGTGACCATAGTGGTACTGAAGAGGGTTGGACAGTATGGGCTTGCTGTGCAGCCAGCCAGTTCTGCCATGTATTTACATGAGAATCCCTTTCCCAGGCATAGCAGGAGATGAATTCTGGAGTAGTGTGCTGTAGAAGATCATCTCTGACAAGCTCTTAAATAATGCACCTGCCACGTCTGCTTTTGAACTGAGAGTTACTGAACATAACCCTTGAGATTTCACGTTTCTTCTGGTATTTGGAGTACAGCGTTTCCACCTCACAGCAAGAAATTTTTATGTCAAAACCAATAAATGTTCTTACTCTTACCAAATGATTTTCTGTCCTGGTTACAACGAAATGGTATTATAGTATCTTTTTTTTTATTATTAAAAATGGTGTAGCCTGACATTTACAACATGTCCATAAACCTGCCTTCAAGTGCAAAGAAGCTCTTTTGGGGGGCCACTTTAACTCACATGGTTACATTCTAAAATGTTGTTGCAGAAATGCATTTTTTCTTGTTTTGGGGGCAATTATGATATTGTATGCATAGCATACACATTAAGAGGGACTGTCTTCTAGTTACTACTGCATCTGTGGTTTGGACTTTGCCGATACCCCAGAATGTTAAAATGCATCTGAAGTGTAAAATCAGTAAGTACAAATATTTAAGGAATTTTAAAAAAAATCTGCTGTTCTACAGTAATTATATTGACCCAAACTGTCTTTTAATGTCATATCAAGGTAAGCATCTGTATTACACCTTCTTTTCATATTCAAATAGAAGAAGGGGTGGAGGAATTTAAAGCTAATCTTTACCTTTCAATCAAATCTGTTCTTTAAAAAAGTACCCCAATGCTAGTGCTTGGGGAGTAATTGTCTTGGTTTTATTGTCATTATTCTTGAAGAATTTTATAACAAATGTGCTGTGGCACAATCCACAGTAATTCTGTAAATTGAGATAGGTGATATGGCTGCTATTAACGGCCAGGTTTTAGTGCTATTGACATGAAAAAATAAGCGTGACTTGACGGTCAAAGGTGTTACCTCATTTCCTGAGCAAAAGCAATGTGGGTTTTTTGGCAGTATATTTGAATGCATTTGGATGTCTGTCCAGTATGGCTTAGGGAAACTTTGAGGGGTTTCAACAAGTCTGTCTTGATTTTATTACTGTAATTTAGGATGTGTTTGATGCAAGAAAAGGCGCATAGGGATGAATCAGGTCCCAGGGCCACAGGCAGGAAGTGCCATGTGGAATGGGCTGCTCCGCTTCTGGTTCCACGCTCTGCTCTGCGCTGCCTGGCATGTGAAATGATTTGCGTGAGCCCTGTATAAAGTATTTTTACGTTCCTTTGCATGAAAGGCTTTATCTAAAGGCTGGCTATCCGTTATTTAGAAAAATTTTCACAGCTGTACTGAAATGCAGGGAGACATTTTCTGTTGGGGAAAGAACAAGGAGGATCTCTGGGGAGTCAAGCATTGCAGCCCCTTATCAAGCACTGTAAATGCAAATGAGGCAGTTGCACCGCTGCATTATAAACTGTCAGTCTTCTGCTGGAGCGGGAAGAAAAAAAAATCCTAAAATACATGGTATAAAGATAATAGACTTCCTTGTGTTTCAGTATGGCTTTAAGGTATTAGGTATGAAGTCCAATTTACCTTCATTTTAGAATAAACAAACATGAATACTCTTGTGATATGAATGATGGCGTGGCTGGCCATCTTACAGAAAATAGTGACACTGAAAGAATGAGGATAGTTACCAGGCTTTCTCCTCTCCCACACATGAAGCAATATTATACAAAAAAATCTGCTCATTTTATATGCAATCTCCCAAGTGTGGACAGTCATATTAGTATTTCAATGAAAACATTTTTTTTCCAGAGCAATATTAATGTCATCCTGCCATTTACATATGCACACGTCTTTGCCTGATTAAAAAAACAGTCCCACCTCTCTTGCAAATTAGCTTATTTCATTCAGGCTTTTAAGAAACAATCAGAATAGCTTTTCTACATCATAACAATTTTAGAGTTTTCTGGGATTGTGTGTGACTCCACTGCTATTTTCTCACTCCTTCCTCCCACACTGAGAACCTTCCTGAAGGTGGTGTTCAGCTGTCAAGAGATGCTGTTGCTTGTGGCTTGGTCTTGATCTCAGGGTTTGCTCAGCGAATGGGAATGGAAAGCGTCCACAGGATTTGGCTGGCTGTAACAACTGCTGTGACAGCTGTTACAGACTCATTTATGCCTCTTTCTTCCTCTGAGCAATCTTAAATAAAGAGATGCAGTAGGAGCAGCCCTCTGTCTAGCTGACCCTTCTGCTTTACCACGTTTCACAGGTGCTCATCAGCCGGAAATGACAGAGGAGGAGAAGGAACTGGGGGTCCAGCTGGGCTCAGTGTGCCAGCAGGAGACAGCCATGAAAAAGACAAATGTGATTTGGGATGTGTCAGGAGAGGCATTTGCAGCAGAGATAGGGAAGTATTGCTGCCATTATACAAGGCACTGAAGAGACCTCACCTGGAATAGCGAGTACAGACCTGGTCACCTATGTTCAAAAAACTTAATTGAAAATGGGACTGATAGGGAGAAGGGCCTACTAGGCAGGCTGGAAAATCAAGGGAATGGAGAATGTGTCATGTAAGAAGCGCCTACGTCCTTTTAATTTAGCAAAGTGGCAGACTGAGAGCAAATATAAATGCTTCAAATGTCTATTCATCAGGGGTGAAATGCCATTACAACTGAAAGATAATGCTAGCACAAAAAACAAGTGAGGAAAACAGTGTAACTTGGAATTAAAGAGGCTCCCGTTAGAGCAGGGAGGCCCTGAAGTGGGTTTCCAATCCGGAGACCACCAAGAAAAAAGCAGACTGCTTTTAAGATGAAGTACGATATATTTATGAAGAGGTCCATGTGACAGCAGGGCATTGATGTCCATAGCCCATAGGTCTCTTCCAGTCCTTCCTATGTGCCTGACCTGCATATACAAAGGATGTATAATGGTAGTGGAATGAAGGAATGTTTATTTTGAAAAAAAGTTTGGTGTGAAGGAGGGAGAGGGGGAAGGTGCATGAAGAGAGTGGGAGAGAAGGGCTGTCAAACAGAAAACGCTCATTTGGAGTGTTTCTCTTCAGCTGAAAAACGAGCACTTCTTCCTAGGTCTATTTATTATGACATTGCTTATCTAAAAACAATAGTTAAAAAGAAAACTGCACATTATTCAAGCTCTAATGCAGCATGTTCCAGCCTACTTAGACTTGCTGGGTTTGTACTCCATCAGCCCAGGCAGGTGATCTGGTTTCTTTTATAAGTCAAAGCACTTGGATTTTTTTAAGCTTGGAGATATGGCAGAGGCTTCTCCTCCTCTTCTGTCACAGGTCATGTCTGTAGCACTTGGGTTCAGTGGAGTATCCTAGACTGCGGCTATGCAGACTGATAGATGTAAGCTGCTCTGAATAACGGCAAGGGAAGAGAGGGAAGGTGATTTTGGCTGCACAGGAGGGAGGCAAGATGATTATAGTTTGGCTTAGTCAGTTGTACTGGTGGCTACTGTGCAGTGCTGTGAGAGATGTGGCTTGAGGACAAGGATTTCTGGGAATCCCTTTGCTTACCATGTCAAGAAGAGTAGGGGAAAACGGTATTAAAAGCCAAATTGTTCCACGTGAAATGCAGACAGCCTTCTCACATCAGCCTGGTAAAATTTACCAGCATCTTCTAGATCAGGCATTTCTTTTCTTAATGCCTAGGAAAAGGAAAATTTCTGATCCTGTCACAGGTATTTGTGTACTGCAGGCTGGAATATGAACATGCATGTACAGGCTTGATGGATCACAATGAGAGTTGTTTCATATCAGCTAACTTTTCCTTTTTTGTCCCCCTTTCCTTCCCCCCAGCCTCCCTTTTTTCTTTCTCCTTTTCAAACATAGTATTTTCTGAAGCTGATCATCACTCCACCAAAGAAATCATTGTTGGGATCCTGCATAGCTTTTCAAAGAACTTGTTTAATGTACGAATAGTAATAACACAAGAAAATTCTGATCTGAGTTCTATGTGGCCTCACACCAGTTTTAGGTATTAAAAAAAAAAAAAAAAGAGTCTGATGCAGTTGGTGCGGTTGAAGTTAGGTACTTGGAATGGTACTCAACTGGAATGCAGCAGGTCAGTAAGGGAACACCCAGAAGAAATGAGACAAATGGATGGCTGAATTTTCTTATGCAGAAAATAGTCATGAGGCTGACTGTAACTGCCATTTAAAAACAAAGCCACAACAACCAGCATATCAAAAGACAAGAACTGTCTTCCTGCACCTTGACTGTACATAAGAGAGCACAGGCATCTGTGCTTGGTCACTCCTGTGTAAGTTTTCATCACTCTGTTGCAAAGGCTTATGAAAGGAGACTGCTGAATACTTTTCTGGGAACCCAAAAGGATAACTGCTAGCTATATAGTCACTCCTGTTGTTACTCCTGATGTCATTTACAGCAGTTTTGCCTTAGGGAATCACCTACAATAGCTACTGACATTTATATAGCACCTTTGTCCAGTGCACTTGACAAACCACAGGCACAGTCCAGGGAAAAATTTATTGCTGAATTCCAGCCATTGCTGGACTGATGGGAGGCAGCTACTTATCAGAGGAAGCATACAGACTAAGGGATAAGTAACTCCATATTATTTTGACGATACAGGACAGTTACTTCTTGTTGTCAGTAAGGATGTGTTCTGTGATGCACATGGTCATGTGAGCAGGTTTTGGTAATCCCTTGTGATTATCATCTGTTTCCCAATCCAGTTGTTCACATGTGGCAGGAAGATTTCTTGAGAAGGAAGGATGCAAAATGATCATGGAGCATTTACGTTTCTCTTGCTATGTTTTACTGAAAGATTTACCCACCTTCATGGCACTGAAATATTTGAGATTTAAGGAGCGTACTGTCAGTCTTTTCTGCCTGGCAGTCCTAGCTGTCTGGGTACAGAGGGACTCTGACTTCAGGGGCATACCATATGGCTTTCACCCTCACATGTTCTGGTGATCTCTCCCTAATGTATCTCACCTGCAGCTCTATGAGTTCCAGCCTTAGGCTATTCTCATGCCTGTGGTAATGGCATGAGAGGCAAGGAGGTCTGCCTTTGCCCGAAAATATGGCTTGGACTTGTTGGAGTGGGAGACGGACCCGGAGTAACGATGAGTCTCAATATGAGTATGATCGTTCTCCCTTTATTCAAGTTTTTACAGAGTATATATAGACAGGCAATAATAGCACGCGCTAGCGGAAGCGATACGATTTGCTTACAGTCTCTGTTCACGCGCCTAGAGCGCTCACACAATT
>KZ505882.1:662630-690183 GCA_002844005.1 Limosa lapponica baueri | reverse complement strand
CCAGTCATCGGTCCCCAGAAATGGAGGGACAGAGGAGATCACAATTTGTGCTCCTGAATCCTTGACTAGCTGTCCCAAAGCCCTGAAATCTTTTTTCATAGCCCTGAGACTTCTCCTTACTAATTCGTCATTATCTACCTGCAAGATCAAGAGTGGGTAATAATCCAAGGATCGTATCAGGCCAGGAAGCTTCCTGGTTATATCTCTAACACGGGCCCCAGGGCTTCATTGACATTTGTTCACTTGACCTCCTTTGTGTATGGGTTATTGCTTAAAATCATAAACTTTTAAAAAATACATTAAACCTTGGGAACTTTATGAACACTTCTTTTGTTTCTGAATATTTCAACACCATTGAAATATTGTGGGAGAGGAAGGAAAGGAGGAGAACATAAAGAAGGAGAGAAGGACATGGGGATAAATGACAATGGGAATAAGTACGTAGGAGCAAACTTTTAAATAATAGATATTTGCCCATGATAAATATTATTCTACTAAAAAAGGAACAACCAGCATTGCTGAGGTCAATGATATAGCACTAGAAGTAACCTTGGTAACATCAAATTGTATGTGTGGGAATCATATGAACAGTTTCTCTTATTCTAATGTAAAATATGAATAGAACATCAGGGACTTGGACCAATTTGAACTCTAACCATTGAGAAGCAGGTTGAATCATACTAAAATTATCATATTTAAAAATTCTATTTTTAAATGTGATAGAATTAATAAATTTTATTAAGAAAATTAAATGTTTTATAAATAAAAAGTTTCAATTAAACGTGAAAGTCTGTTAAAACCTAAAAATTAGGAATTGCTGAAATTGTTGAGGTCAATTGTATATGACACCCACCCTTTTGATGTGGATGGCAGAGGGATTTATGCACACAGTTTTCCATGGGAACTTATTTTCAGTGCTTCTAGTGGTTCAACCTCTTAGGAAGCCTTCTAGTAAAACTTCTGCTCCTTCAATCTGAAAGACTCTTTCTATGTTTTTGTCTCATTTTCTCATTCTTGCTGTGTCCCTGAAGAGACAGATGGGGGGAGGAAAAAACCTTTTATCCCTTAAGGTTTGCAGATACTGACATAAAGGTCTTTGTTTTGTTCCCAAAACAGCTTCTTAATATCACCCACACATGCCCATATTTAGTATTGTTTTCTTTAGCCTCTCAAGCTTCATCTTAAAATAAAAACAAATGAAAATGGAAAAATACTTTCCATAAAGTTATAAATTTATTAAAATTTATAAAATTTTTAAAATTTATAAAGTGTATTTTTTGTTTAGAAATTTATTTCTGGATGAAGAATATGTCTTCTATTTTTTATGCCAAAATGGAGTATCAAGTAAATAAATTTATTTCTCCTCAACCTAAAATATATATTACTTTGAAGCCATACTGAAATGTTTTACAGAAATAAAATATTCATGTCATGTTTTTTAGACATTTCAAAAATCTTCCTTCTATTAAATTGTAGTTGTTATACATAAAAGCATTATAGTTATACATAATAGTTATACATAATAGTTATACATAAATAGTTATACATAAAATTCCAAAACTTAAATTCCAGAAGACAAAAATTCACTTTTAAATAAAATATTCCAATTCCATGGAACATTAAAAAATACTAAACCAGTCCTTTTCAAAATCTTTCCTTAAATTTTTCATAGCCAAACAAGAGTTTAGCAAATTTAATTTGAGTAAGTGATTTAGTTCACTATGAAATGCCATTTGGAGAACTTTCTGCTTCCTGAAGACATTCATTAGGGTTTCTTCATAATATCAGCTAAATGCAAATCAATGTTTACCCAATCATTCAGAGATTCTGTACAATGAGGAATACTCTAATCCCAGCACTTTAACTTTCTCTCTCCCACTGTTTTGCCTCTGGAGGTAAAGAAAAAAAAAACCACCAAAACCAAAAGTGGTTTAGCTTTCTAAATAAAACTTAGTTTGGAAAAGTTAAATCTAAGAGTGAAAATGTTATGAAGGATGAAGGGAAAGGGTGAGGATGAAGAGGGTTACAAATGTTCTCACTATAACACTCTCTCTGCTTCAAATTTCTCCTGAAAGTTTATCTCTGGCATCTCATTTTCCAGAGACAAGAAGGAGGTGATGACAGATCATCATTACTAATAGAAGAAATGCATTCATTTATCGTGAGGCATATTTGGGTTGTATGTCTAGTTTTATATACGCCATTTCATGATGATAAGAAATGTCATACTCTTCTCCATGCTGAACGCACACACATATACACACACACACACAAAATAGCAACAACAAAGCCCCAAAACCTCCCAACAAACAAATTAAAACTGATGTAATAGCAAAAAAACCTCAAACACACTACCCTGAGACAAAATGGATCCTAAAAGTGGGCAGGTCTAAACTAAGATTAGAAGAGAAAGAGCATAAAGGAATGGAATTACTTTATTGAGATAAATACGCAGTGTAAAACACTAAAATGCAAAGAACAAAAACAAATCTTAACAATATATCCTTGACATTTTCTGACTTTTCTTAACTGGCAAAGATGCTGTATATCAATAAGCTTTTAAACAGTCAATAGCTACAGTCTCCCACTTTCTATGGTAGCTTTCACGATTTGTAATAAGAAGTTAAAATGTATGTTTGCTATTTGAGATATGCTGTGGTAGATTTCTCTGATGCAATTCGTAATACCTTCTAAAAATCTGTCTAGCAGCAATAAAAAGTCATTTTAAAAAGTGATGATTTTTTAATGTCCCTCTAACAAAATGACATTTTATATTAAGTAATAAGAATGAATCTAATGAGAGTAAACAAGAGAAATCTCTAAAGATCCTTCTGATGGATCTTGGATAAGGCATGCAGGAGAGAGGGGGGAATGGTGCAATATTACATAATATTATCAAGGCTGCATTTTGATAGATAAGTAGGAACCATATGAACAACTTTATTCCTCACAAGATTCACAGAAATTTGTTTCAGTAATTGCCCGTTGTCTTCAAAAGCCTCACAAGAAATATCCAAGGATCATTTTAAAATGCATTTAAGATTGTTTTGGAAAAACTGCCAGTACTCTGACATGCTGAAACTCAGCCTGTTATTGTCCCAGCAGCCAGACAGTGCTGCAGCACAGATGTCATGGTGAAGAGAGAAGCATTCAAATGTAAGGGAGCTGGCTCAGGTCTGCACAGGCAAAGAAGAAAGGAACAATAGATGGAAAATATTCGGGTAAATGATGCCTTGATGAGATGTTAGTAAAACAGAAAGGAGACTGGTTTGGAGGACATGCCACAGGCTGAGATATTTGTCATTAGGAGAATTTTCTTGAATCTGGAATGTAAATCAGAAGGACTAACTCTACGAACTTCTTCCAGTGAAGAAAGGAAAGGGTACGTGGCAATATAATAGAGATAAGGGAAAGAACGGGACCAAATGAAAGGATACAATTCCAGTACCCAATTACATGATCCTTTGGCATCTAAGTCTGCAGCTTGCACTGGTCCCAAATGCACATGCTTCAGCCCCTATGTGCTGTTAAGTTGTATCTGAAAGCGTAAGGCAACTTAGATCTTAATCAGTATTAGCAGCAGTATGACAGGCTATTTTTTTGCTTGACACTTCTGCTAATTCCTAGACTTGATAATAGCTTTCTTCCCCTATGACACAGAATACTTTTAAAATGATTGACACTAAATGTTATTATACTGTTAGTGGACTCAGAATTAATTTTAATCAAAAGCTGTAGAAATGCTTTAGTTGTGTTTCCAATACTTCATTCCAGATTTCAGTGATATACCAAACTGGTAATTTGTCCAATTTTACTGCATATGCCAATTGACACATTAATATTCAATATCTTTGTAGCAAATGTAGAAATTAATATCAGATCTGAAACAATAGTTCTTACAAATGTTAAATAAAGTATTTAAGAACTAAGAAAAAATTCCCATCTTTGATAGGAAATCTACAAGTCAAAAAGTGATCTACCTCAGAGAATGAAATAATGTCTATTTAAATGTCTTCTGGATTCACTGGGCTGGATTTTTCATTCTAGTTAAATGATGTTTAGTACAGGGCCAGTCAGCAACAGAAGCCAGTTGCTTTATTTTTTCTTTTGTTTGGAATCAGCTGGGGTATGGACCAATCTTTCATGAGCCTGTTCCAGCAGTGGGGCGTCGGCAGCATGATTCACCTGTGGCTTATATTAGCTACATCTACTCTACAGATTCAGCAGAGAACACCACAAATGTATTCCCTATGCCATATTCATACATCAGTTATCTCTGCAAGAACACTGTAGGGAAGGTAATTGCGATTCTCTCCAAGAGTAACTTCTTTCTTTTCCTTCTCTCCTCTATATTTGATATAGATCAGTGATCTGGGGATTCAAAAATCTCCACTGATTCCTTCAATTTAATTTGTTTGCATTTTCTCTACAAGAGGTAGGTTAATAAGACAGGGAGCAGCAAAAATAATGAGACTTCATTTTGTACATGTGCTTAGTGAAACTATTGCTGCATTTGGGAGAAGAACAACTCTAGCTGGTGTAGATTCTCTGTTGTCAACAGATGGGACCTTGCCCTACAGACTTTGGGCAAGTTCCCATCTTCCCATCCAAACAGAGGGCTCTGTTTTACCAAAAGTGGTGAAATTTGTAGGAACATAGCATTTTTTGAAACCTCTGTTTCTCTGTTGAGCTAGATGGAGACTGGCAAAGTTTCTAAAGAAATCAAGAGGAAAATGCAGGTGGAAAGATAGAACTTGGTCGCCTGAATTGCTTGTCCCTGAGAAAATGGGCTGAAAAACAACTACCTACCACTTATTTTCACCATAGTTGAGGGGTTAAAAATATTAATGAAATTTCTCTCTTACTTTCAATTACTTGCTAATTTTCAAGTTGTTGGTTTTTGTTTGGTTGGTTTTTTTTAATTTTCCAAGTTTTCACCTGAGAGTAGAATTTTCCATAATATGAAAAGCCAGTCAGGATTTTTGGCATCTAACTAACTTTTCAGGGACAACCTTGACTCACTTTACTGTGGCTTTGACACAGTGACAGCTGAAAATATTGAGCATACTTCAGTGAAAGTGATATTAAAATAAATAGCATATGGAAATTTTAAATTATGTGACATTATTTTACATTGGTTTGAAATTTGAGTTCCATGATTTATATATCTACACCCAAAAAGCTCTCACTGTAGTAGTTACAGCCATCAAGAGGGGCACAAGTTGACTTAAATCTTATAAAGTCTCCAAAAGGAATGTATAAAATTTCTGAATTTTTGTATCAGTACGCTAACAAAATTCTAAGCAGAGAGCTCCCAAGCTCAAAGGGACTTACTGTGGAATTTCTGAAAGTAGTATTTCAGAAGAAAATTTTCTCACAAGGGCAAGAAAAATTATTATTTATCTACTAGTCTCAGATGGTGTACACTGTGTGCAAAAAGGCTCAACATTTGAGAATAAGGGCAGATAGAAGCATCTCTCATTCGCTGTATGTGACTTAAAGACGCTTTTGTTTGGATGTGGATTTGCTAAGGAGGCTTAATACCATTTGGTTAGACTAAAATACGATTTCTAATTTTACATGTTAAGAATTATTACCTGACAATTGTTTTCTCAAAGTGTTCTGACCTGCTAAGTATTGTAATATTCTCTTCTTAGCTATCTACAGTCACTTGCTTTGCCTTATACAGTGTATTTGAAACTTAGTCATATTAACTATAATTAAAACAAAGATCGCAATATAATGTTGTTGGTTGGGCTGGGTATTTGTTGTTTCTGAAGTGATTCATTAGAGAATCTTCTCCAATAATATTTCCCTTTAGAGAGAAATCTCAGTAGATATTTTCAAATATAACTGAAGGACAAATGTAACATGTTTGTTCATTTTATTTAAATAAAATGTTTTCTGGTGGGAAAGTATCTGAGCAACAAGTCTGAAAGTTAATTAGGCAATTCTGTGACAAAACATTTAGAGAATCTTAAAAAAAAAATCCCTCTCTGGCATTTAGAAGACTGAATAAGAGCAGAGGGAATTTGTGGATTGTTGTCAAACTTTCAAAGTAGCATAGTAGAACATTTAAAAGTCTTCTGACATTTGAAACTTTTAAGACCTATCCACCAGGGTTACTTGCTGTGGTAAGGAATACATTAACCAGAATAATCCTTAAAATAAATTATGATAGTCAGTTGAATTTGATTATAGTGACTGAATTAAAATAATTAATTCAAAGGAAATTTGCACTTCAGAATGCCAAGAGGAAACTCAGAATCACTATATTTCATGCAACAAAACTGAGTTTGCATAAATATAGCCCAACTTTACATAAGTAGAATATGAGAGAAAATGCAGGGAGAAAAAAATATGGTTTAAAATATGTTTTAAAATGCCTTCTAGTTGACGGATCAAAGAACTGATGATATTTAGACCATCTGAGAGGCTGAGAGCTTATTAGTGGTTACCCAGATACTGAAATTCTAAATGTGAGGAGATTTATATGATTCACACACCCAAATGAGCTGAATATTTGTCTAGTTTTCAATATAAATATTAGGAACAAAGTATGCCATCCTGATCACTTTCAGCCACTTTGGCCTGCATTTCATGCACCCGCATTTTAGATTGTAATAATCTCGGGGGAGGAACTGTCTGAACTGAATTGAATTGATATAGACCATTTCTGACAATGAAACAGGGTAGATCTTCTGAAACTCAGGGAATGAGTGATTCTCTAAAGAGTAGGGTATTATTCAGGAAATATCAGAAATAAAGTGTTAAGGCTAAACCATATTTTCACACACCGAACCCATCCATCGTGTAGCCTCACCCCCTTCACAAGTAGTGGTCCTTGAAAAGAGCACTGATGAACCATATTCTCAAATACCCACACCGAGTGAAAAAGTGTCCATTGCCATTAGCTTCACTTGTGCTGCAGAGACACAAGGGACTCTGCTGTGTGCCAGGGAAGGAGAGAGGAATGAACTCTGTTTTATGTCAGGGAAATGCTCTATTCAATAAAATTTGCCTTGTATTACCCATCCATATGTATAACCTTCAATACTGCTGAATTAAATTTTTTTTGACAGATAACCTGCAGGTTAGTCACATGAAAATATGGCACTTACAAGAATTACTCATTTTGCAAACATAAAACTTCTTAATAAAATCCAGTTGCAGCTGTGACTTTTTAGTACTCTGCAAGTTCACAACGTAACACTTCAGTTCTCAGAAGCCTAGGAAAATAAAGGCTAAGAAACTTTAATATTGCAATGCCATCTTATGAGATTAATATCCCATAAATTTTGGAGCACTTTCTGCTTCAGATTGGGTGGAAACTCGCAGATGCTTCAAACCTGCCTGTGTGCTATTGCTAAACTTGGCTTGAGGCGTGGGGGCACACATTAAATTAGAAAGCAGGAACAAAAAGACTGTCTTTGAACCAGAAGAAAAGTTTTGGTCAAGTAACTTACTATTACTCTAAAGTAAACTCCAGAAAGTTAGTAGTTCATGGGTCTTATGGTATTTGTGGAAGCAAAATTTCTGGGCCTATATGGTTCCAGATTTGGCTGATCTTTAAGAATGAATTCACTGGCTAGTTTTCTTGGATTTCTTCTGTAGTCAGAGGAAGGAGTCTTCTTTAGGAAGTAATTCAAAGGGTAATTCCTATTTTGTCATTATAAATCAATGAATGGTAGCCCACAAATAGGGAAATAGCCAGCTAAGCTTTTGTAAAGATGGATACCAAAAACTTTTTAAAAAAATTCTCCCTGTAACATTTAATGGTAGGGAGCAAAGTTAAGGTAGCAGGATAGGAGCAAAGTTAAGGTAGCCAACTGAGGGATATAAAAGTCTTCTTCTGTGAGTTGTAGCTTGGGTGCTTGGCCCTGCAGAGCTGGTCAGAATTCCTGCAGTCTTCAGGCAGCAAGAGAGGTTGTTTGTACTCAAATTCCTCTCACACAAAATTTCTCATGGGAAAAACAACCCCTCTTGACTGTTCTCCCCACATGACCAATTGCACAGTTGGGTCAAGCCTTAGCTTCTTGTTTGGTCATACCAGAGGAACATTCATCATATTGAGGTCATGTGTGGGTTCACTAGCAATACCATAGACAGGGTGATGTGGTTTGAATGGTAGTGCAGTCTGACAACACATTATAAGTCAACCTTTATTAAAGCAGTAAGAAAGATGAACAACAATGCACCTACATGGTGACTCACCCCATCACTGATAGCAAACACAGGATTGTAAGTGACGCCATAGCTCTGATGAACTGTCAGACACACTTACCGTCCAGGCATCCGACAGACAGAGCCAACTGTGCAAATACCTTTTGAATGCAGGTAAGAGTTGCAGCACCCCTTGGCTCTACCAATGGTAGTGTGATGTGAGAGAATCAGTCAGCATCCTGCCTACATGTCAATGTTGGTCAAGGGGCAGGGTGTCAAGGGGCAGGTTGTCAATACTTTAAACAGATATATATATATAATACAATTTTAGGTTTTGTTGGCCCACAGCTACCACGCCAGTGCAGAACTCCCTAAATCCAACTTCTAGCTATCAGCCCCTTGTAGATATTCCGCATGTACCAAATAGCTCTACTCATCTGTGTTAAGACAAATGGATCCTATCTCTTAACTCCATTTCTTAAGAAACTAGATAGTATATCTTTAGAGAACTGAACTCTCATGGCCATAAAGGAACAGAAAAGCTAATGAAAGGCTTAACATGCATTCTGTTCAGCTTTCTGTATATAAATTGGTGCTTGTTTATACACAGTCATAGATATGAACATTACACAGGCTTGTCTTTCTCTTGGAACATCAGCTACGGAACTAGAAAATGTAACCTAGGATTCAGAGTACCTGAAATAGCTTTCCAGCCATCTTTATCTTATGTGCTGATAACAAATTTTCATTTTTTATATTTATATCTGAAACACTTAACTTTATCCCAAATAAAGCATTGCATTTTTATTTCCAGATTGTTTTCCAGATCTCATGAAAAAACCCCAAACTTTAACTGCTCAGCCTACATTTACTTCAGCAGCAAAGAGGCAGACTTGGCAGTCTTTAAAGAAAAAGAAAGATTTACAATTTTTTGAAGGCTTTCAAGTTGTTATATAAAGTGCTTGGTAGATTAAAAGGCTTTCTTGATTCATATGCTGAGAGTAAGAGACTTCTTGCACAGCTGCTGTGCTATCAATTGGTCTGACCCAATTTACTGCCAAATTCTCCTGCAGTTCAGAACCTGCACTTTTTCTCTTCCTTATGGACTACACCTCAGAAAAACTCACTCACAACTGTAGGCAGTTTTCAGATAGTGACACTTTACTGGTGTCTCTGTCCATTCACAACTGTGAACCTCAAAAAACAAAGGAGCACTTGTACTGGCTCCCAAAATATGCTGCCCACATTAGACATGTCTTGCAGAATTGAAGGTAACTCTCTGGAGTATCATGGCTATGAATGCAGTGTTTGAATGACTTTAAGAGTCTCTGCTACTGAGATGACTGTAAAATCAATGGACTTACACTGGAACTCTGTCTATTGCAACTTCATCTATAGGAAACAAAGCAAAAGGCAACCATTTTATCATTTAAATCATTGAAATGAGCAGCTGGACAAGGAAGGCTCTTCCTTACTTCCTTACTGTCACTGTGCCAGGAGGTACAGTGCAGCCCTTGAAGCCCCATCAGGAGCTGGATCCCATCTCTGTGCCCCAGCAGAGGTGCTAGCTCCTGTTTCAGTTTATTACAGATTTAGGACTCTGATGTGAACATACACATACTTAAAGCTTTCCTTCACTCATCTGAGCCCTACTTTGTATGTTTCCATGTGCTGCTCCTGGGGAGGCTGTCAATTCAAAACAGAATTCACCCTTTTGCCATGGACTACCACCATGGATAGTGGTAGATGCCCCATCCCTGGAAACATTCAAGGTCAGGTTGGACGGCGGTCTCAGCAATCTGATCTAGTTGAAGATGTCCTTGCTCATTGCAGGGGAGGTTGGACTAAATGACCATCAAAGGTGCCTTCCAACCCAAACTACTCTATGGTTCTATGATTGTGTGATGGTAAATGCTATTGAGTAGGTGGTGCTGGGGGACAGCAGAGAGCAGTAGGGAACAGAGGGGTTAGGGACTCCTCATCCATCAGCTTCTCTGTGAATGTCTCCAGAGTTTCCTTCAGAAAGGATTAGGAGAGGCATAGCTCAGTCTTTGACCACAGACATGGCACTGTGTGGGTTTTCCTGAGGCTCAAACCCTCAGTTTGGGCATGTGGTAGCTACATCCTCCTGTCTCCCTTTGCTGAGAGGTGGAGAACAACAGTATAAATTTCTTCACTTTCCTGTTTTAAGGAAAAGTAGTATAATTTCCTCCAACATCTTCATACTACTAGGTTTTCTTGAAGTATTTTGCAATTAATAAATTTCTAAATCCATCTGGGATCATTGTATATATCACAGAAACCATCTTAAAGTACATACATAAAATTGAATTGTCAGCATATATTGTGTTACAACATGAAGCATGTTATTTACCATTGCCCTATTCTTCTTTTGATAATTCTGCTTCCTGCTGCTTTTCAAATAGCTTTTAGATACTTGCAATTGCCAACTGCAAATTGAAAATATATGCATATTGATATCGCAGAAATAAGAACACAATTACATTAAAATCCAAGCTATTTTTATTGCCTATTGCTTTCTTTTCCTCGTGTATTGCTTAAAAAGAAATATTTATGCTTTAGGCATATTCAGGCATAAATAGACATGTTTATACATATGTGTCCTCTTGCAATAATTTTAAGTGGCATTACAAGACCACAAGATTTGGGAAAAGAAGGAATCTCAGCAAGGAAATATGCATAAATAGCACTTCTTTTTGTTTTTGAGAAATTCACACAGTCTTACAAAAGTAATTGGATAACTAACATGCTTTGTTTTCCATTTTTTTGATGGCACTAGTACAGTTTTTCCTTGAATAAAAATTGGGTCACATTCATTGTTTGGTGATTGCACAAAAATTCCTAGGTTTTGATTTTTGTGGTTTTTTTTTTCTTCTCCACTGAATTACTAACTGATGCATATTATGGAACTGACAGGAACACCACTTGCAACATAATGGTAATGGAAGTCAAATAAAGCTATTATTACTTCCTTCTCTTTTGTTCTTTTTCTCTTAACAGAAACCAGCAATATTACTTAGAGCACTGGTGAGCTCTTTGCCGCAGCCCTAGGAAAACCTTTTGGCTTGTGTGACATGCCATAGGTTTATCTTTCCTTTCACTTATTAGAATCACCTCTTCCATAACTCATTTTATTTGTTTGTTACTTACCAATAAATCCAGTGCCAATGCAATGTTAAGCTCAGGTTTCCAATCTCAAAGCATACAAAAAGTGCTCACTCTTTCTGAAGGAGGATGCTGAAGCTAAAGAAAACTTACTGGAGTGCAGTGTTAGCCTCATTCCTGTGTCTGATCTCACAGTGAACATTGCCAGTCCTCCTTTAGAGCAACTTCTAACATAAAGAAAAAGCCTCCTTACTGAACGTCTGTACTCACTACATCTGTAAAAGGGAGTATTTTTGTCCCCAAATCAGGAAGTTATCAGTCCTAGAACTGCACAGAAGGGTAAGGATAAATATGGTAAAATGAAACATTGGTTAATTTGTCCTGCACAGTAGCCATTAGCAGGGATTTATCAAGTGTTCTGTATAGAATCAAAGTTGCTGTTTCCTAGAATAATACTTTAAAGAGAGTGGAGATATAACACTGCCTACTGTCAGTCAAGGATTCATTCCAGTTGAACTTTATTGGCAGAGAAAGATAAAATTTTATCTTCATGCATGGTAAACTTAAATTGAGGTGCCTAAAACCACAAAATGAATTACACATCTAGGCATCACCTCAGTGCCAATTTAAGCAGCTAAGCTCAGTAATGACACTGTAAATGCATCATCTTCAGAGCAACCTAATTCATATATTCCCTTTCCAGCCATTTATTACGATGTTCATGCATTTTACATTTCTGTATATTCTGTTCAAACCATAATATTTTCCTTCTAGTCTTTCAAAGAACATGTTGCAGTTGCATTTTATATTCTTGCTTCGGTCCCTTAAGTTTAAATGCTTCTCTTGTGTGTTGAATAGGGCATTACAAACCTAGACAGTAAAATACAAACCACAAACACTGTAAAATTCAACTAGTTTTTATACTTAACTCTTTTCCTCCATTAAAAAGCTGTTTTGTTGACTATAATAAACTTTTCCATTCTTACCACCTCTGTTTAAATTCTTAAGCCAAATTATTTGGAAGGCAGGTGTTCTGATGCATGAAACAAATGACACTTTTCTAACTCATGCAATGGAAGAAGTCATTTAGTGTTCAAATGCGTCTAAGGTAGAAACTTCATGCCAACATTTCAATAGTACTACTGGATCGTCTGGGCTGAAACACTCTACTCTTTTTCATTGGAAATGCTGTCTTTAATAACTAGGCTGAAGACTTAATGTTGGTCGTAAATGCTCAGTAAACGTTAACTGTTTTACATGATTTGGAACATACTTAGTACATAATTTTCATCCTTGCCATTTTAGACATTTCTTTTCATTCTCCTGCTCTTGCTCCTAATGTAATTAACATTGAGGAGATGTTTGTCAAGGATACAATATTAAGAACGCCTTCTGCCGAAGAGGCCTCATTAAGAGCTTTTGAAATATAGAATACTAATGAAAGCCTCTTGTGGCAAGACATTTAGTTAAGGACCCACGCAGCTTAGGGTGTCTCAGTTTAAGATATTACTGCTAAAGATGCAGACAGTCTCATTTAAGGAAGTATCAGTTCAGTGTGTTCTGGTGGACTCAGTTATGGCAATAAAGATG
Source organism: Limosa lapponica baueri (assembly GCA_002844005.1). Taxonomy (NCBI): domain Eukaryota; kingdom Metazoa; phylum Chordata; class Aves; order Charadriiformes; family Scolopacidae; genus Limosa; species Limosa lapponica. Next base: position 677,304 of record KZ505882.1, on the reverse strand, counting down.
AGACCAAACAAAATCACTCTTTCACAGGAAAAGAAATACCTCAAAATAACCTAACAGGAACATTCATATTTTACTTTTTTTTTTTCAATAAATGAATTAACAGAGAAAATAAAGGAATAACATCCTTACACTGGGAAAGTATGCAAACTTACAGTATCTGTTTTGACTTCCTGTTTATTCTGCTTTCAAGCAAACGCAGATCAATTTATAGAATCATAGAATCGATTTGATTGAAAGACACCTTTAAGATCATCAAGTCCAACCATTAACCCAGCACTCCCAAGCCCACCACTAAACTGTGTCCCTCAGCACCACACCTACAGGTCTTTTAAATACCTCCAGGGATGGTGACTCAACCACTTCCCCCGGCAGCCTGTTCCAATGCTTGACAACCCTTTTGGTGAAGAAATTTTTCCTAATATCCATCCTAAACCTCCCCTGGCACAACTTGAGGCCATTTTCTCTCATCCTATCACTTGTTACTTGGGAGAAGAGACCAACACCCACCTCTTTACAACCTCCTTTCAGGTAGTTGTAGAGAGTGATAAAGTCTCCCCTGAGCTTTCTTTTCTCCAGACTCCAGACTTCTCCAGTTCCCTCAGCCACTCCTCATAAGAGGAGTGTTCTCTAGAACGTTCTAGAGCGTTCTCTAGACCCCTCACCAGCTTTATTGCCCTTCTCTGAACATGCTCCGGAACCTCAATGCCTCTCCTGCAGTGAGGGGACCAACACTGAACACAGTACTTGAGGTGTGGCCTCACCAGTTCCGACTACAAGGGGAAAATCACTTCCCTAGTCATGCTGACCATGCTATTTCTAATACAAGCCAGGATGCTATTGGACTTCTTGGCCACCTGGGCTCATATTCAGTTGGCTGTTGACCAATAACCCCAGGTCCTTTTCTGCCAGGCAGCTTTCCAGCCACTCTTCTCCAAACCTGTAGCACTGCATGGGGTTGTTGTGACTCAAGTGCAGGAGTCAGTGGCGCTTGGCCTTAGTGAACCTCATACCTTTGGCTTCGGTCCATGGATCCAGCCTGTCCATATCCCTCTGCAAGGCCTTCCTACCCTCAAGCAGATCAACACTCCTGCCCAACTTGGTGTCATCTACAAACTTACTGAGAGTACTCGATCTACTCATCCAGATTGTTGATAAAGATATTAAACAGAACTGGCCCCAGTATTGAGCCCTTGGGAACACCACTTGTGACCAGACACCAACTGCATTTAACTCCATCCAGTGAAGGTACATCCATCCAAGCCATGAGCAGCCAGTTTCTCCAGGAGAATGCTGTCAGAAACCATGTCAAAAGCTTAACTAAAGTCTGAGAGTCTAGGTACACAACATCCACAGCCTTTTCCTCATCCACTAAGCAGATTACCTTGTCACAGAAGGAGATCAGGTTAGTCAAGCAGGAGCAGCCTGACTGGGCCTGATAGCCTGGTTGTCCTGTATGTGCCATGTGATGGCACTCAAGATGATTTGTTCCATAACCTTCCCTGGTACCAAGGTCAGGCTGACAAGCCTGTAATTCCCCTGATCCTCCTTCTGGCCCTTCTTGTAGATGGGCATCACATTTGCTAACCTCCAGTCAACTGGGACTTCCCTGGTTAGCTCGGATTACTAATAAATGATGGAAAGTGGCTTGGTGAGCACTTCTGCAAGCTTCCTCAGTACTGTTGGGTGAATACCATCCAACCCCACAGACTTGTGTAGTCTAAGTAGTGTAGTAGCTCGCTTGGTGTAGTAGCTTAATGGAATAAAATTTCATGGTCCTAAGACTAGTCTGTTAGCACTACCTGTAGCATTTGAAGCCTAAATAGCCCATGCCTCCTCATGACAGAGCAGTGCCTTGATGGGACAAACATGGTATGTGTTTCTGGAAACTGTATTCTTGATACAGTCCTGTTGGTTTTACATCTATAACTGGTCATTAAAACCACTGAAGAGTAGGGCTGTATGCCTACAGGGCTAAGCAAAAGGTAAATGAGGATTTTGAGGATACTAGTGCAGCATAAATACAAGACAGCCATTCTTAAGTGCCATCTAATGTATTTCAGTTGTGCTTGTCATCCTCTGGCCAACCACTTCCATGACCACTGTCAGTCTATCAAATCCCATGTCACTGCACGCTTATACTCTTTTCCAGGTATTTCCTGTCAGAGATTGGGCACTGTCAGAGGCAGGAAAATAGAGCAGCTGGATCCTTCATCTGAAGGCATGGTTATCTCATGTTATTTTCTTATGCTGGTACTCTTTTCTCCTGTGCAACTCATGCCTCAACAACCATAGCCCCTTTATATAATGGCTTCTGATAAAGAGACAGATATCTGACTACAGATAGTTACCACAGATGGGGGTCATTCCTTACAGACAGAGAATAAATGGACAGTGTTAAATACCAGTTTGCTATACTTATTGGATAATGCTGCTGTACCTATTGGTTAAACAAACACTCTTTTTTTTTTTTCTTTTTTCATATACCACCTAAAGAACATTCCACATTGCACCTCAATCTTGTTTCAAGTTTTTTTTTTAACTTCTCAGTCAATCTCAGCTGGCCAAATAATTCAGTTTTCAAAAAATATACTCACCCTGCATAAAATGGAAGCATTTCCTGTGGATTAAAGTAGAAAACAGCATAAGCAGAATGATTTACTCTGTTATCACTAATAAACAGGAAATACTTTCAAAAAACAGTAGTTTCTGAGAGGCTTGTCTAAATGTATATATCATCATTGTACCTAATGATGTCGCTCAGTTTCACAGGCATTTTTTTAACTGCTTTTTGTGCTGTCAGATAACAAGCATCAATTGTTCCACAGTCATATTTAAGATATTTTTCTCTTTTTTTAATGAGGCCAAAGCAAGGTCTGTTCTGTACTATTAGAAAATTAATCCAGTGTTTCCCATCAGTGTTGAAATGCCCTGTAATATTTCGACTCCATTTCTGGGCATCCTGCCTCATCTGGAGTGCTATCTGTGCTTCACCTCTTTCAAGTTCTTCTTGTTCCAACTGAAAATGAATTGTAGCCAAGGGATGTTTGAGCAATTGAGGGAAAGGGGACAGAGGAAACCTGAGAGATGGGTGTGCAGTGAAAGTGCATATCTAACTGTTGATGCTTGCATGACTCTCTTTCTAAAATATAACAGTCGCTAAATACAAACATATTTCTGACTATGTAATGTATAGTTATTTATGGATGCAGGAGTTCTCTGTCATTCTTGATCAGCCAGCTAGGGTCAAATTGAAGCTAACATATGCTGGGATTGAACGGTCATGCCTCAGTAGTGTCACTCACTTTTTTTCCAGAAGTGCAGAAAGTTCAGGAGAAGTCAGAAATGTTAATGCTCCTTGCTGCCCCAAAAGAGCCAAAATACAGGCCTCTTGCTCGTTAGCAGGAAATTCAGATGGGTTCCCAGATTAGCTCAGGGCAATAAACATGCAAATTCAAGACTTAGAGCTATGGGAGTTTTAAAAAACAGGTTTGGCTTGTAGGTCTGGAACAAACATCTGAAATGTTTTGGGTTCTGTCATCTCCAACAATCACAGAGAATTTGTGAATTAGGTATGTTTAACATTGTTCAGTTCTGATAAATATGTACAGAGCAGTTGTATTCAATTTCACAAAATTAGGTGGCCATTTTAAGCCAAATATGTTAGTCTATTTTATCGTGTTAATAAATTCAGAAACACATTATCTCCTGATTTATCATGGTGCTTGGAGTTGTTCTATAGTTTATGACAATTTACTTACCAAATAAAGCATGCATATTGTTTTCAATTTCTTTGTGCTCCCAGGAGAGTGGTAAAACTGTATTGGGTGATAGGCTAGTAACAATAAGAGAGTTAAAGCTGGAGGGTTTCTGGAGTTTTTTTGGGAGATGTGTTTCAGCTTGAACCACAACAATAACCTCTGGCATAAATGTACTAACGTGACATTTACATACAGTGTGGGTCATTCAAAAATTCTCAAAACCACCAAAGCATTGATATTTGAATAAACTGAAAAAATGCACACAAAAAGATACAAACCTTTGCATTTAAATGTCAGCTTTTCTGAATGATTAATTTGCTAGTTTAATTACTACAATTCTGTAGAGATCTTTTAATCAGTGTTTCCCGCTTCATTTTGAAAAGTGTGTGTCTGTAGCACTGTCACTTCCATGCTTTCTGAACAGCCTGACCATTGATTGTAACCATGCTTTCCTAAGAGCAACAGGGTTTCACTGTGACTTGAGCCAAGCCGGATGCTTTGGGGAAGGGTTATGTAGTGATTTATTTGTCTAAATTTACCTTTGTCTCCTCAACGTTCTTACTGTGTTGGTTTTTTTGTTTTTGTGGTAGGAAAGGTGATCTCTTATCACTTCATGCACCAGCTCCCTTCCTAGACCTGCCAGCTTTAATCTGATCTGTTCGCTTTCCTCAGGGACTTGTGCTCAGAGGGAACATGCATCAGCTGAAACTCTTTCCTTAACTGACTTGCAATACAGCTATCCTCTCCTGGACCAAAGACTCTGCCCTTTCTCACCAGCTGCTATCCACAAGGTATAGTAAGAGATCTGCCTGACATAAACAAACTACTGCAGGGAGTTTCGTCTCCCATCCTAGCTATATTGCAGGTGGGTACAATCTGAAAGGTACAAAAATAAATGGTGCAGTTTTGCAGCAGCTCTTTGGTATTTCCATGTGAGTGCTTCTGGCTGTATTAAAGTTCACTGGATTTTGCAAACACAATTAAGCCAAGTTTCCCTAGACATTGCTGCTGTGCAGCAGCTGTATGCTGTATCACATTACTCATTTGTCATTTACTGCCTGTACATGTCTAGGGAGCAGTAGATCAACTCGGTCTTTTGCAGAAAGATGTACCTAGGTGGCCAGATATGAGTCAGCTATGCAGTGCTGCAGGTTCTCAGTCGACAGGTCTTGAATCAGAAGCCATGCAGCTGCATTACTGTGTTGTTGTGACTGACTTAGCATGGCCACAGACACATCCACTTTTAGCTGATGACTTATAGCTGGTTTGCATCCTCTCCCCCAGACATACTGGAAAAGCAAATAAAGACTCAGTCTGAAAAGCATCAAATAAAGGTAAACCACAGCCATATAGATATATTTTAAATACTTGTATTATGAGTGTACCTACTAGGAACAAGTGGAAAATTCACATTCTGGAGATCTTGAAGTTCCAGAGCTAAAAGCTCTCGATAACTGAAGTCAGAAATGGCTGGACAAGAGGTAGCATGTGGCAACAGGCTCTTTAGAGAAAAGAAATACATTCAGCTTCTTTTCCAGAATATTATTTTTCTTCTTTTTTTCACTGTACTACTAGTAATTTCTAACCATATCAGTGGGCAAAACATTTTGCATTATTGGGCAGTGAGGTTGCACTTTGCTATTTATATGAAAAATAACAACTTTAGTCGGGCTTCCCTTGAAAAAGAATGAGGATGACTTTATCACATAAAAGTATAATTTGAAAAGCAGAAACTTAAAGACCAAGTAAAATCTAGTAGACAAGGCTATAACAGCAGCTGGTTAAAAGTGACTGAATCACAGAATCATAGAATTGCTGAGGCTGAAAGGCACCTCAGAAATCAGCTTTCTGTCAGCCCATCTCTCCAGCCTGCTGCAGTCCCTCTGAATGGCAGCACAACCATCTGGTTTATCAGCCACTCCTCTCAAGTTTGTATCATAACACTTGGTGAAAGTGCAGCCTGTCCTATTGTTCAGGTCATTAATGAAGATGCTAAACACTATGAGCCCCTGAGGTACACCAGCAGTTACTGACTTATCAGGTTGGTCAGGCCTGACTTCCCAGTCAGTCTATGCTGACTACTCGCAATCATCTTCTTGGTGACTTAGTGACTAGACCTTCTTGATAGGTGGGGAAACGACTTCCAGGATTATTTGCCCCATCACCTTCCAAGCAACCAAGGTGAGGCTGACCAGTCTGTAGTTCCCTGGATCCTCTTTGTTGCCCTTCTTAAAGATAGAAGTCTTTGAGTCCTCAGGAACCTCCTTCAACTCCCATGAACTTTCAAAGATAATCAAGAGTGGCCTAGCAATGACGTCAGTCAGCTCTCTCAGCACTCATCATGGATGTATCTTATCAAGATAAAAGATACATTCACACTGTAAAGAAGGAACTTTCTGAAAGTATATAAAGCAGACTCTGTTAGAAAAAAATATGGAAATTGAAACAAAATGTGTTTTGAAAGGAGGGGTTTAAATCAATCACAGCTGTTAATATTAAAATAAGAGTTATTATGCCACAGTACTCTATAAAAATCAAGTTTTCCCTTAAAATTAATAAATTCTTCATATCTTATACAGAAATAAACTGCATTTATGCCATAAAGACTGAAATTGCTTGGAATTTCAGGTTAATGCAGAGTGAATCTGGCTTCTTGGTGAGAGGTCTCTGACATTGATAGCACTGATATTGAAAGAAGTGTGTGAACTTCTGATAACTTTTCCAATAGAATATAACACTTGGCTTTTGACCCAGAAGTGCCAAAGTGATTTTGATTCCCTAAAAGAAATTCTTTCTTCATAGACTCTACTGCCACAATTCAGATCCCTGGCAGTTTTTGAGTAGGAGCATTTGAAAAGAAGTGACTGGGATAGAGACCAAAATGGCAGTTGATACTGGTTTGTTCCTTTCAGGTGGAGTAAGGACATGTCTGTGAACTCCCGATCTGTATCTCTGCTTGCTGCAGGTGTCCTGAACTTCCTGCAACTATATAGAAGGTACAAATTCTTTTATTCCCTGTATGAACTGTTACCCAGAATCTGTACCTGAAATAGAATGAACCACCTTGACATTGGTAGACTGATTCTAATATCGTTCTAGTCAATCTACTGTCACTCACTATCACTGGCTATTGTCAACTTTTCCCAGGAAAATAAGGGTCTTAACATCTTGGGTCACAATGGTCTGAAATATATCATTACCATAATTTATATGTGTTTGACATCTTACACCCACAGCGCATGCAAAGCTATCTGCTACCTGGAATGATAAGAGTAAGCAATCTATCACACAGGATGCTTTGCAGCTCTTGGAGAGGACAGGTCTAGTTCAGTGGTACATAAAGGACTTCATGTGCTCTTTTGTATCTGTATATGGTCAATAGGATCTAATGTAGAAAATCAGAAAAAAAGTATTGTCCCTGAATTACCTCAGTAGTTTAAAACATTTAAAATCATTACTGTCTCAAACACTGTTCTAAAATGTCTTTCATCCAGCTGGGAATAATTCTCTTCTTCCTTGCAGTACCACACTCTCAGTCAGAATTACTGCCACTGAACCTGGTAATTTTATGCTAGAATAAAAGTCGTATTAAAAAATACAAATATCTTCCTAGAATGACATTGGTCTTGAGCCAGTCCAATGAAAGCACTGTTGGGTTCCTAAAAGAAACACGTGGATTATCTACGTACCCAGCAACTTCGATATTTTCTAATGAATAATTTTCTGTGGAATCAAATGGCGTCAGTTATCCTAGGACTGAAATGACCCTGTAGAAATGGCCTTGAGAAAGCCTTAATAAATGAAGAGTTGTACATTGGCAGCCAACAAAAGAAAAAATGTTCTTCTCAGTATGTGGCAGCTACTCTCCTTACTGCTGGGCAAAGATAACTTCCACAAAATTACCCTACTCAGCTCTCCTTTCACTTAGATGCAAAGTGTGGCTGTTGGTTGCTTTTGTTTCCTTCTACCATGTGGAGAGATAATAAACTGCACTTTCTTGATCTTCTTTCTGCTTAATATCTCAAACCCTCAGCCTACCTATGAATCATTCTCCTCCAGCATCCCAGGGAAAGAATTGAATCTGCTTGTTGCCGAGATCTGTTTAGGTGATATACACCTTTTGAAAACAATGGCAATGCTTTCTAAAATGATTGCTTCTAAGAATATGACAGTAGCCAGCCTGGTAATACTTGCCTACAGGTAAGAATGACACCATAACACCCACAACACTGTAAATTTGATGACTGACATGATCTCTCAGCAGTTCTTAGATAATGGAAAAACACTAGCCTAGCTGAGAAAACAATTCTGTACAGTTCTATATATCAGTTTGAAATATGGCATTGCCTCTACACACAAGGTGTTGTGGTTTGTTTACAGAATAATTATTCTGATCTCATAAACTACATGCGACTGTCATTTATTAATATCAGATCACCTTATATTCCATGACAATTGCTTTTGAGTTATTGTCTTGTTCTCTGCTGCATGCCATCTCCTTTAATGAGACAGTAGCGCCTTATTAGAATGCACCTAAGAAAGTGTCACTGTGGCCAGGGCACTTCTAAAATGGTTGAGACAAATTAATATTGTCAAACCCAAGAGAGAGATTATAAATTCCCCTCTAAGCTGCCTTTGTGTCTTTCAAGGACAATTTACCCCCTGCAGATTGAGCTGATGCTTTAAGTACCTCACACTGTCATTCTGTAAAGTGTTCTAAAATGCTTTTTAAACTCAGATAATTTTCTTTTTTGCTGCTTACTATTTCTTTGTATATTAAAAAATGTAACTCCAAGCTTTAAGTTGTTGCTACAGATAACAAATGCAGATGTAAACAGCATTGTCAAGGGAAGAAAATAATTTCAAGTAATCTTAAAGAATAATAGTTACATTTAGCTGATACATCTAGAAAACAGATCAGTTGAATCAGTCACCATTCAGGTTCATTTTTTTTGCCAATAATTTGTTTTGAAAGTAGCAGACCTATAACGTTGAATATTTATTTCATTTCAGACAATTATTTTCAAATTCAATGTATAATACTCTGAAAGAATCCTCATTTCAATTTCAAGGCAGCTTTAAGGATTCTTGTATTAAAATTCATCATGGATATAAACTACAATGTCCAAACACACCTCCTGCAGTGATAGAACTCAGAAAATTTCAGGTTCTTACCTCAGACAGGTCCAAACTCAAATGACCTTAATCATTTTCACAACTCACCTTTCCTCTTGCAGCTTCCCAAAGTGAGTGCTCTGCAGATGAGATTAACAAGGACCCTTCACACACCACGCCTCACTCAACAAACTCAATAGGAAATGATTTTGCTCTTTTCTCCCAATTAAACCTCCACTTGTGTCTTCCCACCAAGCTTGCTGAAAGTCTCCCTGCTTGTAGATGGAGGACCTGCTCAGTATACTTTGCGACTGCTTGGGAACAGTTTTCTTGTGCATTGTTTCTTACCCCATAAAAAGCTGTCCCACAAAAATGTGATTATTTAAAAACAGATGAGGTCTAAAAAGATCCAGATCATTCATGAGACTGTTGTATTTGTCTTCTGGATTTTTGATCTTCAATGTGAAAATTGATTTCACAACAGTAGGAATTTTTAAGTTTCTTGGTTCCACAGCTCAATTTTACACTTGATTACAATATTTGAAGAACTGGGTCTTGAAGAAAAAACTAAATTTTTAAAGACTTACTATAAATGTTTCAGCCAAAAATCTGGAACAAGTTCATAAAAATCAAAACATTACATAGGAATGTGACAACCTGGCAGAAATTCTACTGAGGAACAAATTCTGCCCTTCAATTATTTTTTTTCTTCAAAACAACTATTCCTTTCTATATTTAACATATTGTTAATGATTTATTATTTTTTTAATTTGGAAACAAATGCTTCTGTTGATCTGAACGACTTCTTTTAAAAAATATTTAGAGAGAAATTTCTAATATCTAAGAAAGTATAAAAATGTATGCTAATTTGGGATATCATTATATTTCAAAAAAATCTGAATTTTGAGACGACTATACCATGATAATATTAGGCTGCATTTCTTTTCTTCCTTCTTTTTCTTAAACAAGTTTAACACTAGCTGTCATGGTTTTGTTTGGGATAAAGATAACTTTCTTGCTAGCAGCTGGTATATTGCTGTGTTTTGGATTTGGGATGGAATAGTGTTGATGGCACACTGGTGTTTTTGGTTGTTGCTATGCAGCCAAGGCCTTTTCTGCTCCTCATACTGCCCTGCAAGTGAGTAGGCCCGGAGTGCACAAAAAGTTGTGAGGAGACACAGACAAGACAACTGACCCCAACTGATAAAGGAATGTTCCATACCATATGATGTCATGTTCAGTATATAAAGCTGGGGGAAGAAGAAGGAAGGGGGCGGGCATTCTGAGTGATGGCCTTTGTCTTCCCAAGTAAGCAGTTATGCATGATGGAGCCCTGCTTTCCTGAAGATGGCTGGACAGCTGCTAATGAGAAGCAGTGAATTAATTCCTTGCTTTGCTTTGCTTTGCTTTGCTTGCCTGCTATGGTTTCTGCTTTACTTATTAAACTGTTTTTATCTCAACCCACAAATTTTGCTCACTTTTCTTGCACTCTTCTGATTCTCTCCCACATCCCATTGGGGGACAATTGTGTGAGCGGCTGCATGGTCCTAGGGGCTGGCTGGGGTTAAACAACACCACTAGCTAAAGGGAATAAAAGAAGATTCAACCAAGTAGGCAAAAACCTTACCTGAAGTAAGGTAATCAAACTTATTCTGATTGCAATTGATAGAGGTACCATATTTCATTTCCCCCAAATACTTGTCTTCATCCAATATCCCATCTCTCTTACACTAGCACATAATTTCAATGTAGATGCAGAGATCCAGAAAATGACCAAAAGAAGAATTCTCTGAATTACAATACACAACAGAAAACTGTATAGGGAGTGATCACGAGGTCTAAGTATAGTGCAGCATCTTCTTTGAGCTATATCCTTTGCATTTCATATAATATTGATTTATTGAGGTCAAAAGTTCAATAACTTTTATGGGTCCTGGTCTTCATCATGCTCCTGATGGAGCAGTTTTACTGATGGTCATACTCCCATTTACACATTTCTTTGGTTTTTTACCTTTGTCAGCCTCTTACTTATTTGAGTCAATCTTAAAAATATGCACCAATACCATTAAGACTATTTAAAAATATTTTTGATTAGTGTTTACCTTTGCCTCAAAGGAGACTTTCAGCTAATTTTAATGTCAGCCTAATCTTGAAATACAGCAGCTCTAATGTACTTTACACTAATGTGTTTAAATGCAAAATTAAAGCAAACTTACAAGCTCAGTCAAAAAGAAAACTAACTTTAGCCTCCAGAATATTTCTTCTGTAGAGAAGGATTCTATATTATTTACATACAAATCCTATGAAAGACATTGTTTGTTTAAAAAACCTGGCATTTCATAACTGTTTTTAAAAATAATTCTGCCCCTCTACTCCGCTCTCATGAGACCTCACTTGGAGTTCTGCATCCAGATCTGGGGCCCCCAACATACAAAGGACATGGACCTGTTGGATCAAGTCCAGAGGAGGACCACAGAGATGATCAGAGGGCTGGAGCACCTCTCCTATGAAGACAGTCTGAGAGAGTTGGGGTTGTTCAGCCTGGAGAAGAGAAGGCTCCAGATAGACCTTATGGTGGCCTTCCAATATCTGAAGGGCACCTATAAAAAAGCTGGAGAGGGGCTCTTTATCAGGGAGTGTAGTGATGAGATGAGGAGTAATGTTTTTAAAATGAAAGAGTGTGGGTTTAGATGAGATATTAAGAAGAAATTCTTTACTGTGAAGGTGATGAGACACTGGAACAGGCTGCCCAGAGAAGTTGTGGATGCCCCATCCCTGGAAGTGTTCAAGGCCAAGCTGGATGGGGCTTTGAGCAACCTGGTCTGCTGCAACATGTCCCTGTCCATGGCAGGGAGTTTGGAACAAGATGATGTTCAAGGTCCCTTCCAACTCTAAACATTCTATTATTCTGTGAGACTGGCAATGAGAAGATATTACTAGAAATAGAAACCAGAACCTTTGCTTCAAATTCAAAGTTTGGAATGGGGTAGACCTATGTCCCAAGAAGAGGTGGCTGTCACAGGGAGGAGATGGTCATGGGAGTTCTGCTCTAAGTTTCAGCTGCACGAGAGAGCTGCATCTTTGTTTGCTTATCTTTGCACGTGAGCCTTAAACTGAGCTGAGTGAAAATGTCTTAACCTGATGAAGGACATTCATCTTAACTGCCCTCAGTGTTGATGTCTTGCACCACCATGAATACTGGCAAAAGCTAATAAGGAAAATGACTAGTAGGTGGCTGTTGAAGCATAATGAACTTATTACCTGATACTTAACCATCTTCATTAGAGAAGATTTATGCTAGCTATAGAGAAAACATTACTAGATTATAGACCTTAAGTAATAGAAGGCAAAGTTGCTCTTTACTCAACGAAAGCACCATTGTGGAGATTTATATCAGAAAGCCACTTCATCAGCTTATGATTAATAATTTATTAACAGCATGGAGTCAATCAATTATTTCTTTCTAATATTTTCACCCTTTTTCTTTCTCTACCAAAAATACAATTCATTATAAAATGCCGTCAAAGGTTACTGCTGTAGTTGAAGATGAACCTCTTAAAAAGAAATATAAAATTATTGTTTAGAAAAAAGATGCCAACTTTTATACGTGCAAATTAATGCCTAATAATGACTCACAAAATGACTAATACTTAACATCTTAAAACAATATTTGACCACCCACTATTTCTTCCTGAAGACAAATATTGGGAATATATTTTTACAGGGATGAATAATTTTATTACTGGCAATATAATCTGTAGTTATAGAAGTGGAACTCTTAATAAGAACAGGATGAAACTAAGAATAAGAAAATTTTGTCTGAATATTGAGACAAACTTCTTAACAGTGAAATCTGTTATACAGTGCAGTTATTTATAGGAGCACATTATTTTCACATTTATTTTACCCTCACTGACCCACAGGTCATGCTGACTTCAAGACCGAAGCACTTCATGGAGTTTGACTTTAAACACAGATGACTGAAACACAAAACTTTTAAACTCCATTTGCAAAACATTCTTCCAGATGTTATAGTATTGTCAGATATAAGACAACATGCCACCTTTCCTGTCTTTTTCAAAACAGATTTTGGCATAAGAAAGGAATTTCTCTACATACTCTACATTCTGACACTTCATTTTTAAAAAAATCTTAAACACACTGGGGAATGAAGGAGGTCAGATAATAATACTCTAATACCAGTCGTTCACATATATTTTCCCATCAGTTTGGAACTGATGACACCAGGTACTAGAAAGTCTTTCATGTTCCCGGGAATCATCTTTCTTGAACCTATGAAAAAATGTCAGAAAAAAAAGTCAGAAAAAAAGTCAGAAAAAATGTCAGAAAAAATATACTTATTGTTTTATTTGGGGAGGGAAACTTCACCAATGATGATCAGTGGTGATTTCTTTGATTTATTGCCTATATGAAGCAATATTTATGTATATTATATGTAACTATAATTGAATTTATAAGAAAAGCTGCACTAAATTTCTTATATTTTGCTTTTTTCATGGTCAGCTTGGCAGATGGTGATGAGATCCAGGAGCATCTCTATTTATTATGAGCAATACCAGGCTTGTTAGTTAATTTCACACAAAGCTGTGTGCGACCAGTAATAACTCTTTATACCCATCTGCTCTTGCTGGGTATGAATAGCTTATTTTGGGGTGAGCTGTCTCTATGATTTACCCAATACTTCATTTCATCTAGTCACCATGACAGAGACAGGTATGAATAGGACATAATTAATGATGAATTTGTAGTATATAATGTTACATATTTATTATTCAGAGATTCATCAGAAGAAAACTGGACATTTTTAAATTCATAGAACTATTGGTTATAAGCAGGTTTGTACATAAAATGTTGAGGAACCGTAAGATAAGAGTAAAAAAAAAAAAAGTTTTGGAGAATTCACTATAGATACAGAATTAGAGTTATATGATACATTGCGTCTCTTCCCATGTTATTCCTCCACTGCTGAGATTCGTAATTTGATGTTATATTCATGATGTAATTTTTAATATACAATATACTGATGTCTTTAAATAAGCAGCTGTAGAAGAGTGCTCATATGGGTCAGATCATCAACCCCAGCCTCCGATCGTTGACAGTGGCCAGCAAGAAATGTTCAGAGAAGATCAGATGGCAAAGAGTGATTTTTCCTCCCAGAATTTTCTCTAAGCTTTCTATGATGTGTGGCTCAGAAAGCCCCGGGCCAGAAATGAAAGGGACAGTGATTTTATTGATGTCTATCATGCCTTCTTTCTATCACCTTCGTCCTAGCCTGAACAATCGTAGTCATTCCTTCTACAGAGGTGACACACCCATCAATAAAATGTGGAATTCCTATAAGTATATTTTGACTTGTGATGATTTCTTCATCCTTTTATGTTTTTGCTATAGTGCTTTCATGTTGGAGTAGGGATAAGATGGTAACTGCAGAAATGTCTGCACATGGACAGGTGGGAATTAGTGCCTGCCCTCCCAGAAAAATAGTGGGACGTTTAGGCCAGCTGAAGTGCATCTACATGAATGCACGCAGCATGGGCAACAAACAGGAGGAGCTGGAGGCCATCGTACAGCAAGAAAACTATGACCTAGTTGCCATCACAGAAACATGGTGGGAGGACTCACATAACTGGAATGCTGTGATTGATGGCTACCAACTCTTCAGAAGGGACAGGAAAGGAAAGAGAGGTGGTGGGGTGGCCCTTTATGTTAAGAGTAGTATTGTATGCCTAGAACTTGGCAATACGCATGAAGACAGTGTTGAGTGCCTATGGATAAGAATC
>KZ505882.1:647669-660150 GCA_002844005.1 Limosa lapponica baueri | reverse complement strand
AGCAGGGGAGTTGGACTAGATGATCTATACGGTCCCTTCCAACTCTAAAAAAAAATTCAGTGAAATTCAGTGAAACTCAGTGAAATTCCTTATAAAAATTTCTCTTTTTATAATCCAAAGTTTTGTTGAGTGGGTTACATGAGAAAGATAACTCTCAAACCATGATCTTTAGTAGTATGTACTATGTTAGTCCATATTCTCATCTTTTTTAGACAAAAGTTCTGCAAAGTCCTTGGATTATAAATTACTTATTCAGTCAGTATTTGTCAGCGCTCAACAATTACTTCTAGACTACTTCTTGATCTACAAGTCCTTAGACAATCATGGTATATTACATACTACTTTATCAGGCTAATAACAAATGCAAACCAAAAATCTAGTACGTTTACTCATGTGTTATTTTTCTCTATTAGAAACATAGAGGTGACATATATTGGAAAATCATTAGGAATGATTTATCTGCAAAACTAACTTGTTATTATATGATAATGATTTTGCTATTTTCAACCCTAATAAGGGGTGTGTTATAATTTATCAAGCTAAGCATTCCCAAAGCACTGTTGGAGAAAGAAGCTGTGGGTGGTATATTTTCTGATTTTTGAAAGATGAAATTATCTTAGCCAATAATATATTAAAAGTCTTTTATTATAAGTTGCTCCTGTGACTCTTAAGCAACCTATTATTTAATTTTGATTTCGTGTGAACTAAAGATTGAGACGCTTAAAATACTAAATCTCCAATACGTGTATTTTCTAAGAAGCTAGTTGTGCCTTGGGTGTGCCAATAAGAAACTTCCATTTAAACTAATGCCCGCATTCGCTCTGGTGTGAAAAAACAGACTTATATTTCATTCAGTGAAAAGATAAAATGTGAACATTTTTATTCCCCAAATATGGAACTGCAGTGTGAAATCTTGTATAAGGTGCTAAGGGACCCCCTTGTGCCTTCCTGCCCATGAAAATGAAAAACATTAAGCATCATACTCTTTCCTTATCCAAAAGTATTTATGTTTTAACTAAAGTTTTGTTAAAATATGAGCCACCTTTTTCACACAGAAACTTTTGTTAGCTCAGGATTTCTGCTTACCATATCACTAGTTTCTTGGGATTTTCAGGCTTCTGCTGAGACTGAAAAAGTACTTTCTGGTGACCATTGAGAAAATATATATACAAGAAAGTCAAGTCTAGACAAATGACTGAAGTTTAACACAGAATGTAGCTCGTTGGCCAGAATGGACTCTGGGAAAAGAAAGTGCTTACAAGTGAGGTGTCATACTCAGCAAAGTTTTGCTGATCTCTGTATGAGAAGGAAGAGGATGAATATTTCTAAGGAAAATAGAAAACATTTTCCTGTAAATGTTATATTTATTCAGAATTAGATGCCTGTCAGTTAAGGTCAATTTTTTTTTTTTTTTTGGTAGTTGTAATATAACTGTACCTAACTGTGAACTCTCTTTTTGTATTGGATCTTCTGCCTTGGATTGTGTCCTCCATTAAAATCATCTTATAGTATGATCTCCACTTTGGATTTTACTTGAGAGATAAGGGATACTGCGGATAAGAAGAAATTGATTACATTAAAAATTGCAGTGGACAAGAATTATGGATGTTCTGCTTCAAAATTGCCAAAATCTGTAACAGACTTGTTATATGAAATACACTTAGTATGGGTAAACATCTTTTTAATATTATTAAAACTAAATATTCTTGGGAATAGTGGGAAATCATGAGCTATCTTAACTCACCAAATGCCTGTGAAGTTGAAGATACAATTTTATCTGGAACCTACACCCAGACCTGGATGGGGAAGGGACAGAAATCAGTGAGAAGCATTCTGGTGATTATTCATGTAAAAATGGTGTCAGGATTAAGCAATACACCAAAAAAGAATGGGAAAAATGTTCTATTCAACAAAGAAACATTTTAAAGGTTAGGAAGTATTCAAATAAGATAAGAGTCACCAGAAGTCAAGCAGGACTAGATCCAGCAAAGGAAATTATCTGAGAACAGATAAGTGTGTATGCAGTGGTTGAGTTTTCCACTTTCCACACTTTTAAGAAGTAGATGTCTTCAGCAAATAATTGGCATTTACAATTTGAGATTCCAATGCATACATGGAAATTTTTGCTTGTTTTGAGAGTTTGGGATTGGGTTTTTTTATAGTTTCTTGATGATATGTTTCTCCTTCTCTGCTCTCTGGGTTACAAGTTCTTGGGTGGAGATGGCATGTAAGAAGAAAACATAAATGGCTCAGCTTCCAGGAGTAAGGCTTTGAGGCTAAGATTTTGATATCTGTGAAGTAAATTGTGTATATACCATGCCATAAAAGGGAGCTGTGGTAGTCATGACTTTGAGTACATTGGCCTATACTAAGGGACACATTCTGCCTGCTAATCCCCTTTCTCTTCAGTTCCTATCTCCTACACACAGAATTGATGTGGTGGTGAATGTTAGCACAGTTTTCTTCTAGAACCAGGCCTTTCTTTCCAATGCTTTGGAAATTCAAGCATGGCATGCCAGTGTAGGGGCTGCCAGGATTTGGGTGGCAAACGCCTGCACCATGCCAGAGAGCCTAGTCCTTTACCTACCTGAAGATTTTTGTTTGAAGTTCTCCTTGCTATTTCCTGTTCAAACATTTCTATCATGAAATTTGGAAGGTAACATAACATGACATAAAAAGATGAAATTCGGAGTGATAGATCACTATAAAATGTTATCTGAAAACCAAGAAATGAAAGGTCTTCTGCAAAATCAACATTATGGAAACAATTTCAGTATATAAAGAAGTCTTTTTTAAGAGCTATAAAATATCAAACTTTCACATCTTGTCAAACTTCACAAAGTCTGGGGTTGGTTCAAAGCTCCATTTAGCTGCCATGTATTTTTCCCTTTTATTTCCTTTTCCATCATTTTTGATTACCAAGTTTTGATGAATTGTTATCACAAAAACATAAGTACTGGCCACTTGAATCAACTTGCTTTTCTGTCAAGAATGTCTCAGCAGTAGCTTTCATTCCATCTTTGAAAGATTTCTCTTCAAGTCAGATGGAAAGCATTATTTTATAAAGAAGTACCTTACTGCTTTATAGCTCAATTTTCCAATGCTTCTGGAGAGAGACAGAAAGACTTAGGAGTTGAAGGCACTTGGCACCCTCCAGGAGGCACTCTGCACAGCAGAGGTTTGAATCATTAGATATGGTACTTTTTATAGTGCACATACTAAAAAATACTGGCTTTGAGCTCTGTTTTGTGCATCTGTACAACGTTCCTCTTTCTGGTAATACTTTTACAAGCACTGTACTTGCTATACTGTAATTGAGGGTTGTTGGGTTGATTTTTAACTTGCTTCTGTAAATATTATAGAATACCTAGCATTGCAAAATATAATATTAACTATGGCTTCTTTAAGTGGTTTCACAAGGATAGAACTTATTCTTTTATCTCTTCAGGAGCCTCTGTTTGTGATAGAGTGAATATTGCTGATTTTTTAATGTGTTTTCCAATACATCTGTAAAAAAATTACGCTATTATTATTAAATACTATTTTTATTATTTTATGTGGATCAGAAAATCAAGTAACAAAGGAGAGCAGAAGTACTATGCACTCAGGTCAGCTTCAAGTATCCTGACAAAGTAAAGTAACATGGCAAAGTGAGGTGAAATTAAACAGGATGTTGAATGATGTATGAACAGGTGGGAAAGTTACATCAAGACCAGCTGAGGTGTTAGGAATGGAAATTAGTGAAATGAGAGATTCAAAGGCTAAGAACAAAGAGGAAAGAGGTGCTTTCTAAGGTGAGCAATTACAGAAACCCTGCTGGGTGCATTACACAGCCTTAGGTAGACTGCAATAGATAACGTCTGAAGATAAGAGAAGTGAGAGCCTGGGTAGCAGTGGACCAGAAAGCCTCAACCATAGGAGCAGGGAGAACCTGGGGAGCGAAGGGTGATGTAGAGGGGAGGGAAGGATGACACAGGCAAGGAAATCCACAAAAAGGCTCAGGCCCTTTTCCAGCAATGCTTACCTGCTACCAGGCAAGCCACACGGGCTTCATCTGACTCCTCAGGAACTCTGTGCCATAAGCATCACAGTTTTGCCTGCAGCATCCATTGCCTGCCAATTTACATTTCCCAGACACATGCAGCACTGGTGCCTATGGGTTACTGGTGGTTTTATTCTCTGATATGGAACTGAAACTTGTCAAAAAAGTTAAGGTAATTCTATCTCCTTTCACCTTTTGATTTTTTTTGCTTCTTCTACTGTACTCTAATTCATGACTAAAGAATTCAGTGTAATAAATTAAACAGAAGACCGTATTCAAATATATAATCTTTTCTTAAAACAAATGAGGTAATTCAATTGGGTTAATTTGTTTCATAAATTTGATTTTTTTTTGGCAATATAACAAAATACATGAAACACTGCATTCAATTGGATTATGCTCCATTAGATCAATTAAGTGAATATAGCTCAATAATAACATGACAGAATAAAGTCAAATAGTGAGAAGTGATGAGCTTTTACTGTGCCAATTGCATGAAGAGGTGAAAATTCATATGACAAAGAACATAGTTTGCATTAGGCAAAATTGCTTTTTTTTCAATTGTCAGTTTAATATAGTGAGGCAAACATTTAAAGATACCTTTTATATGAATCTTACAGATTGATTTGAGGTGGAGAGAGCAATAAAAAGGAATGTCTCAATATATGATGTCCCACAGACACATATATGGTGCCATAATCTCACTGTATCTGTTAACTGTCAAAATCCTAATGGCACTAATGTAAATATTGTCCATTGCTTAAAGAATTAATTTTAGCAGCATAATTGTTCCTCTCTGTTGTTCTGTATCTACCAGTTCAGGAGCTCCATTTTCACAAATATATGAACTTACTTTCCTAGCTTTGTACTAGGACACCATGAAGATTACAAGACTCTTGAAACTGTGATCTAATACAACATTGCTTTGTTTTTTCAGTCCTCCCTGATTTTCCAGAGTCATTTCACCTCTCAGAATCTTTAGTCTGTAATACTGGGGTGAAAATGTCTAAGAAATAGTTTGGGTTGATTTTTTTTTCCATTTCAGTTCCTGGCACTATCACTTCTTTTCACAGATCATATTGAAGCATATTTTTCAAAACTATTCCTAGTGTTTCTTATTTCTGGAAATTAAGCTGAAAAAGCTGAAGTCAATTCTGAACTTTTACAAAAATTAAAGTTTTTACTTCAGTATTAGAAATGGTTAAATGTCTGATGATTTTCTTTCCTATGTACCCATGAAATTACAGAATCACAGAATCGGAATCACAGAATCACATGGGGCTGGAAGGGACCTCTGGAGATCATCTAGCCCAACCCCCCTGCCAGAGCAGGTCCACCTAGAGCAGGTTGCACAGGAACCTGTCCAGGTGGGTTTTGAATGCCTCCAGAGATGAAGACTCCACCACCTCCCTGGGCAGCCCATTCCAGTGCTCTGCCACCCTCAAAGTAAAGAAGTTCCTCCTCATGTTTAGGTGGAACTTCTTACATTTAAGTTTGTGCCCATTTCCTCTTGTCCTGTCCCTGGGCACCACTGAAAAAAGACTGGCCCGATCCTCTTGACACTCACCCTTTAAGTATTTATAAGCATTGATCAGATCCCCCCTCAGCCTTCTCTTCTCCAGACTAAAAAGACCCAAGTCCCTCAGCCTCTCCTCGTAAGGGAGATGCTCCAGGCCCCTCATCATCTTTGTAGCCCTCTGCTGTACCCTCTCCAGCAGTTGCCTGTCCTTCTTGAACTGGGGAGCCCAGAACTGGGCACAATACTCCAGATGGGGCTTCACCAGGGCAGAGTAGAGGGGCAGGATAACCTCTCTTGAACTGCTGGTCACACTCTTCTTGATGCACCCCAGGATGCCATTTGCCTTCTTGGCCACAAGGGCATATTGCTGGCATATGGTCATCCTATTGTCCACCAGGACTCCTAGGTCTTTCTCGTCAGAGGTGCTCTCCAGCAAGTCAGCCCCCAACCTGTACTGATGCAGGGGTTTATTTCTCCCCAGGTGCAGCACCCTACACTTGCCTTTATTGAAGTACAAGATTATTTTAAATTACTACTTCTTAAAAACTTTTATGAACAATAACTGTTTATAGAGACTACCCACATCTCCTCTACAAACAAAACAAGGCTGGTGGATATCAGTTTGCACAAATTATTTGGTCCGAGCCATAGAACCCTCTAACCAATGATGAGTTATCAATATAAGTTATACCGTACCAAGGGGGGAACATATCTTTTCAGAAAGTAAATACTTATTACCTTTTTGCTGTTAACATGGTGATTCAGAAAGCTGCTCCTACCAACATCATGTATGCAGTGAATGCCAGCTGGGCCAGGCTCTGCAGGATACTGGATGAAATCAGATGCCAAACTGATGGACCAGCCTTGCTGGTACAGAGGTTTGGCTGTGATTGCCTTGGCTTTGGAATTGTCCAAGGGGTTGACATGGAGAAGACGCTTTACCACGTTCTGATGCTCATCATGCTGGAGAACCTGAGACTAGTGAATTGTCTGCTCCTTGGAAATATTACTATCGCAAAGAGCATTCTTGTGGGCCAGCAAGCATTTGAGGGAGACATTCCCTATGTCACATCTGATCATAATTACAGCATCTCGGGGTCTGGGATGCTAGAAAAGAAGCAGCATTTCAAGAGGAGGCAGTATGTGTTTGAGTGTGATTGTGCCTAAAGCCTTGGAAACCTTGGACTGCAGGATTTGTTTTGTAGGGAGACTGGCAAGAGCCAAGGGCTGTCACAGGAGCCCTGGGTACTAGAGAGCTCTGAGAGACTCTGGACAGGTGCCCAGTGTGGATACTGAAGCATGCCCATTTTTGATAATGTTTTATATTTTCAGTATGCATTTTGGTGTTTTGTAATAAGCATCTATTAAAAAAAAAAAGAAGATAGGATGAGGCTTAACAGTTTTAAACTGAAATGTTTTTTGATTTAAATCAGATATTAGGAAGAAGTTCTTTACTCTCAGGGCAGTGAGGCACTGGAACAGGCTTCCCAGAGAAGTTGTGGATGCCCCATCCCTAGAAGTGTTCACGGCCAGGTTGGATGGGGCTTTGAGTAGCCTGGTCTAGTGAAAGGTGCCCCTGGTCATGGCAGAGGAGTTGGAACTAGGTGATCTTTAAGGTGCCTTCCAACCCAAAGCATTCTATGATTCTATGATTTATGACAAGGAAATACAAATTCCAAATTAACGATACAGTGGCAAAACACGAGTTCACACATCACCATAGCGTATGAATGCAAGTGTCTACATCTTTTTGTTTCAGTTTCATCATCTTAAATGCTTATTTTCTTATTCTTTTAAACTCAATAGATCAGAATATCAAAGACTGAAATTTTCAAACTTGCATTTGACATTTCTCACCGGGCGGAGTTTATTCCTACTATTTACTGGTGTCAACCAGGTTTCAGTCTCATGCTGAGCAGGTGCTTTACTAATGCTTTGCACAGTGGTTAGTCAAATATTTATGCAGCACATGAAGGAAATATACTTACATTTCACTGCAGAAGACTGAGTAAGTTCTATACCATTTCCCCAGTGAACAGAGTCACTTCCAAACGCTTTCAATTATTCATGTCCTAATTTACAAATATTGCAAGGAGTTCTTATCTGGCAACGCATGCAAGTCCTGTAGCTGAGGAGGAAGAATGAAATAATTCCTTTCATGTATAGCAGATATATGATAAAGAATGATTCTGTTCTCTCAGTTTTGCATGTTCAGTGCCAGCTCCTGACTAATTTAGAAATCAGTGCTAATCCATAAACATATATAATTTTTCTTTCCTTCGTTACAGCTGAAAAATTTTGATACTTTGTACACTCTCGTGTTTTGAAATGCATGGGTGGTTTAATCCTAAAATGGAAAAATCTTGGGAAAGTAATATATCAAAAAAGCAATGTATGCAATGCAATATCTTGCCTCTGCCCTCTAAAATGAGGATAAATGCATTTTGAGGAATTTGAAGTTGACAGATAGGAAAACGAAGTCCCTGATTTGGCAGACTCCTTGTTTAGGTAGTCCTTACTCATACAGTTTCATTTAAATTTTGCTGGATTAAGCACTAATACATAATGTACACTTTATTACTTTTCAGCTGCATTCTTTTTGTTGTGACAGGCAGAATGCTTGATTTGATTCCTAAGTAATACATTAAACATTAATTGAAATTCTATAAGTAATTAAGATTAATGTGCAGTTAACTGATACAGAGTATTGTGTGTATAAGCAAAATATATGTTTAAAAAAAAAGAATAAAGTATTACTTCTTAAATCTGAGCTGGCATCAAGCTGAGATGAACTGCAAACATGCTGGAGGAGAGAATTAAAAGACAAAATGATCTTGAGAAACTGGAGAAGTTATAAGGAAAGAAAAAGCAATTCACTAAGGAGAAACAACAGGCTTTTACGTACAAGTAGGGAAAATCAGGTCCAAAAAAATAGAATGGGAATTATACATCTGGGCAACCAAACTGCAAAAGCATGCTTAGAGCTGAAGATGGATCCAAACTGATCATGACTCAGTAGTGTTACACTGTGGTAAACAGGCATAAGGGCATTGTCAATGTGTCAAGCAGTCTTTCTGCTCGAGGCATTATTGATAAAGCTTCAGTTAGAATACTTTGTTCAGAATTTGGTGCTGCACTCTAAGTAAGAAATGGGCCACTGAGAGAGTCTTGAGAAGAAAATAAGAAGAACCAACACTGGTCTGAGCTGTAAGAAAGACTGAAGAAGTTGTAATTTAGGGAGGAGAGTCTATTGAATACAGATTCAACTCTTTAAAAAAACTGCTGTGTGGGGAAGTATGAAAGTAAAGGGTGTCATCTGTAGCAAGTGAGGTTTATAGCAGACATCAGTAAAACCTTCTGGAATGAAATATTATGAATGCTAGGAAATGTGGAAATGGAAGTTCTTGGGAACAACTTTGATTAACTCCTGTCAGAAATGGCTTATGGAACACTGATCCTACCTTGGGCTAGAAGATGAACTAGATGCTCGTTACTGAGCATCTTTTTATTTTTCTTTTCTTCTCTTTTCCCTCCTCCAAATTGTATTTCTATAGCTGGGAGTTTCCTAGGCACAAAGATCAACAGTGGAGACTCCTGAGGCTTTGATTTTCAGAAAACGTCACGATGAATTGTCAGCCTCGTGAAGTGGCAGCTAAACCTCTGTGGAGGGGGAAAGGTTACAGGGAGAAGGGGTTACAGTAAGCTTCTAGCCTCTTACATAACAAAATATGATCTATGAATTTTGACCCACTAAAGATGGCTCCATCTTGATCTGTGAAATAATAAATTGGAAGCACAGTGAACAAGATACAACTGTCTGTCTTAGATTCTCTTCTTCCTGGGGAAATCCTTGGACTATTAGCACTATGAATAGTCTCTGAGTTATTTGATGTATTTTACAATGAAGGAGTGAAATTGCCTGGAATGTCACTTATCTGAAATGTGATAGACTGATATCCAGGAAAATATTATTTTTTTTTCTACTGTGGAAGTCAACCTGGCTTCTTACAGCAGTGGAATTTTAAAGCAAATATTGCTTATGATTCTTGTTTGGCTCTGCAATCAAATGATTTGACAGTTTTCTGGAGGAAGATTAAAATCCAAGCTACTGACCCCTACTGTCTGCCTGTCCCTCCAACAGAGGTTGAAGAGACTTCTAATCCACCTGTATGCCATTTCCTTTCAGCTTGGTTCAGAATGGGATTAAATACCTCTCCCAGGAGTAGATGGGGGAAGGTGGCCTCTATCAGAGGGGCTGGGGTGGCAAGAGTCCCACCATTCAATTTTAAATTGCCTGCACAAATCTTTCAGAGACCTGATTTAAATTCTTTATCCCATACCCCTCCAACCTCTTTTGCCTCAGAGAATTAATGTGATAGGCTTCTGAAAGCAATTCATTAATGACTGAAAAGTCTCTAGAGGACAGAAGTTGAAAGGCTGAATTTTTATGTGCAAGAGAAAAAATAAAGGTAAATAATACACACTTTTAGAGACTACTGTATATTTATCATTGGATTTTATTCACTTCCGAAGTGAAATACCTGAATTCTAAGTACATAAAAAATTATAGTATGGAAAAATTAGCTGTTATTCTTTATGAATTTTGAGGTATGGTTTCTCTTTTTGTCTGAAAAACATTTTTCATTTCCTAGCAAAATAATTTTTCAAACATAAAAAGATTTTATTAAACAAAAATAGCAAGTGTTTGAATGAGGAAGAGGAGCTGAGACACGTAGTATGTAGCACAGCACAGATCTCATTTTCTGAATGTTGGCAAAGCATTGCTACTCTGTGCGTGTGTGTGTGTGTGTGTGCAGGCACGTGCATAAATCATTCTCTCAGGTGAAAAGCTTACATTAGCAGCAGTGGTACTGACTTGCATAGCCAGGAATATCAGAGACTGACACAAAATGGCAAATATATTGCAGCATAAAAGGTCACTTTGAAAAATTCTGACAGTCTGGAACATTAGAAGGTCAAAAATCAACAATACATTGTCCTGTTTGGTTAGACTGTGCTACTACACTCTCTCTATGGACTCTTATTATCTAAAATAATTGCATGCTCTTTTGAAATCAGACAGCCATTCAAAGACCGTATTTCCCATTTTAGTAAGAAATGAATCAAGTGTAGTGAACAGCTTATTTTATTCCAACAGTCCTTTTAACATGCAAATAGCAGAGTCTTTCAATGAACACACTTCTGTTTATTCCATTAAAGATAATGTAGGAACAATTGATAATTGTCCAGTTTAGGAATTGTGTACCTAAAGCTTGCCTGCTTTTTCACCTGTGTAATAATAAAAGATCTAACAAAATAATTTTTTCTAACTGTCCTTGCATTTCTTCCATGTGTCTAAAACAGTAACAGAATCTCTGCTGATTACTGATGAATCAGTCTCCCTATTCTATAATTTATGACTTTCAGACACACAAAACTGTGGTTATTTTCCCTAATGCTCTTGTTTTGGAAAGCCTTAAAATATTTTATGAGAACAGGCACTTAAGAAATTAAAGACTGGGAAAAGTCTTGTGGACCATTGCTGAAAGAGAAGATTATATAGAATATTTTTCCCCAGCTCACCCCAATATTTATAAACAAAATTAAAACTCTTCTACAAAATATAGAGATTCCTAGAAAGCACTTTCACTCTCAATTTCAAAAGTTGCTCTTGACAACTCTTTAAAGTAAGGATTTCTTGGAATCTGTTTCTCTTGTGGTGGTGATGAGGTGGCAAGACATAGCCCAAGAGTAATCAAAAGAGACTACAGGGCATTAGAAAGGTTAGTAAAGGAATCTGGGGTGCAGGTAATCTTTTCTTTTGTTCTTCCAGCTATAGGCAGGGACTCTGAAAGAAACAGACATGTACAGTCTGTGAATGCATGGCTCTGTGGCTGGTGTCGCCACCACAATTTTGGGCTTTTCGACAATGGGATGGCCTATACTGCACCAGGCTTGCTGGCGTCGGGTGGGGTTCATCTTTCTCAAAGCGGGAAGAGGGTGTTAGCTCATGAACTAGTGGGGCTCATTGACTGAGCTTTAAACTAAGCTTGTTGAGGGAGGGGAATATTATCTGGCTAGCTCTTGACAAGCCAAGAGATGATGGTGTCCAAGATCTGTGGGATGGGTCACTAACAAAGGTCCTCAACCTGTTGCTCTGAGATGTGCTGGGTACGCTGCAGCACACTCGAAGTCTTATGGAGACAAGCCAGGGGCTCCTGAGGCAATAGGAACCGGGGAGTCACAGATAGAACACCTCAAAGGAAGGCCACCTGAAGAGCAGCATGAAGGAAATGCAGCCACTCCAGCCAGTAAGTCAACTCCATCAGGTGCCCCACTGAAGTGCCTTTACACAAATGCAAATAGCATGGGAAACAAGAAAGAGGAGCTAGAGACATGAGCATGCCTCCAAGTTGATGATCTTATTGGCTTCACAGAGATGTGGTGGGATGGCTCTTATGATTGGAGTGTTGGAATGGAGGGATACAGACTCTTCAGGAAGCATAGGCTGGGGAGATGAGGAGGGGGTGTTGCTCTCTATGTCAATAACCAGCTGGAGTGCATGGAGCTCCACCTGGGGATAGGTGAAGACCCAATGGAGAGCTTATGGGTCAAGATTAAAGGGGACACAGGGACAGGTGATGATGTTACAGTAGGGGTCTGCTACAGACCACCTGACCAGGGTGACAGGGCGGATGAGGCCCTCTATAGACAGATAGGAACAACATCACATTCACAGACCCTGGTCCTCATGGGGGACTTCAATCACCCCGATATCTGTTGGAGGGACAACACAGCAGGGCACAAGAAATCCAGGAAGTTCTTGGAATGTGTCGATGACAGCTTTCTTCTTCAAACAGTAAAGGAGCCAACAAGGAGAGGAACCATGCTGGACCTCATTCTTACCAACAAGGAGGGGC
>KZ505882.1:612894-641754 GCA_002844005.1 Limosa lapponica baueri | reverse complement strand
ATGAAAAAGATCAGAGGGCTGGAGCACCTCTCCTATGAAGACAGGCTGAGAAAGTTGAGCTTGTTCAGCCTGGAGAAGAGAAGGCTCCAGGGAGACCTTATAATGGCCTTCCGGTACCTGAAAGGGGCCTACAGGAGAGATGGGGAGGGACTCTTTGTCAGGGAGTGTAGAGATAGGACGAGGGGTAAAGGTTTTAAATTGAAAGAGGGGAGATTTAGATTAGATACTAGAAAGAAATTCTTTACTGTGAAGGTTATGAGACACTGGAACAGGTTGCCCAGAGAAGTTGTGGATGACCCTTCCTTGGAGATGTTCAGGACCAGGCTGGATGGGGCTTTGAGTAACCTGGTCTAGTGGGAGGTGTCCCTGCCCACGGCAGGGGGGTTGGAACGCAATGGTCTTTAAGGTCCCTTCCAACTCTAACCATTCTATGATTCTATCTATGATTCCTTATGTTATCAGCCCATCCCTATTTCACAGTACGCAGACTCTGCACCTCACAGACACCTCTATAAATGCACCCTACTATGTCCACAAAGACATTGTGAGAGTCATGTTCAAAAGGATGTCAGTGTCAAAGGCCCCGCAAGTTGGAATTTTGTCCAACTTCAAACAAATTTTATCAGCTTCATGACATCACACAGTACATGGAATTATATTAGTAAGAACTGTTGAAAGCTTTGCCGTGAGTTTAACTGAATTTCTTAACATTTGAGGAATAAGTGCATCTGGAATAGATTTGCAAAATATGTCAAGATTAAACGGAGAAAGTATTGTCTGCGAAAGGGACATGAATGTTACTTCAAACATTTAAAAGCAATATGTTTTGAAATTGTGAATTTGTGAACAGTTTTCCTTTGTAGGGCATACCATAATAGAACATTAGCCAGCTCTGAATAGTCTTATGGAGATATCTTAAAGTAACCTATACGTACAGTAACTATAACAACTTACAGTTATTGTTAGTTACATTTTGGATTCAGAGACTGGACATATTTCAGTGCATTTCATCAGTTAATGTCATTTTTATTAGTGCTATGAGAAAATATTTGACTTCTTTTTTTCTAAGCAGGACTGCTTAGAAAAGAGAAACATATTCTTAAGCTATAAAACCAAGGAGACCTTTAAAGACATTGTTTGGCTGTGAAAACTTCAATACAGTCACTGGGAGTCAGAAAATCGCATCCTGATTCTCGGCTACTAAGTCATCTTACTTTAGAGCTAACCAGTAAAAAAAAAAATTAAAAATTTGGTGGAATTTTTTAAAAAAAACTTTTAATG
The DNA here is from genome assembly GCA_002844005.1 of Limosa lapponica baueri. Taxonomy (NCBI): domain Eukaryota; kingdom Metazoa; phylum Chordata; class Aves; order Charadriiformes; family Scolopacidae; genus Limosa; species Limosa lapponica. The sequence goes on along the minus strand of KZ505882.1, from coordinate 640,473 downwards.
TAATTTTGGTTATTGACATTCCTATCTTAAAAAATGGAATCTAGATTTATAGAAAATGAAAGGTAGAGGAGAAACATTTGCTAGCCTAGTTCTCTGCTAAGAGGTATACATAAAATATATACAGTAATAAAGAAAAGAATCCCTTAGGTAGTATTCCGTAACATTCTGTAATATTACCATTTCTCATAAATAAAGACTATAATAAATTGGACATCAGAAGTACCATACATTGTACTTAACTTTCAAGGTCTACAATGCAAAGTTTTACAACCAAGTTGAGCTCTTTTCACATTTGGAGAGGACTGAGCATTTTTGAAGAGTGATTCATCAGCCCTCTTTTAGACATCCACCTTAGGGTAAGAGTCACTGTGCCCTGAAAATGGTTGTTTCTCTCTAGCTATGAAGGGAGTATAGGATGACCCTTTCAGTGTAGATGATTCAACTCCATATACGACTGTATGGGATCCCACACATTCATTTGCTGAAAGACTTTGGCTAAGGTCAGAGAGCACAGTGCTTTCCCATGTATAAGACCACATACAGGTAGGTATAATTTACTACCAAGAAACTGCAATTCAGAATTTTTTAATCCCTTGACTACACAGATGTCAAGCAGTAAGGCACCGGAGCTGGATCTCGTTCAGATATTTTTTTAACCCTGGTCCCCACACTCCCCACACAATTCCTTCTGGAGGACGGATGTAGCAACGGTCCATATTGTTAGGCAGCCAGATGAAATTCAGTTACCTATGATTCAAATTACCTTAGCAATCCAATTATAGGGAAAGAAGGGGTAACCCTCAGCTAAAAAAAGCAGGTTTTGTCCTGGCTGAGAGTCCCCCACACCCAGCTCTTTTCTGAACGCCATATCAGGCTGGAGCCTTAATGTTGATTGTATCCACACAGTGTGCATGCAAGCAAAGTATTTACAATGAAGTACATACTCAGATCTGTCATCAGAATGATGATGTTTTCAATCTACTTGGCTTAGAGTCAAAAGAAGCGGCAAGAGACCCTTCTAATTTTCATCCCTTTAACTGCTGTTATTCTTGCATAGCCTGTAGCATCTTCTTAACAGTACTTTAAATAGCTTTAAGAGAGATTAATTTTTTCTTCAAATCCTCACATATTGCCTATATGAAAAGAAACCTGTAAGTTATCTCAGGTCACTTCAGTAAAAGTAATAACTTTTTGTATGCAAAATGTGTAATCACTTTTTCACCTCAGTTGGTTTTCAGTTATTACTGTTCATCAGTATTTTAAAATGCTAATCTTTAAGCACTTTTATTCTTCTGTTTCTCAGAAAAATCTGAATGAATTTTCTGAATCTTTTCAGACTGAAAAACTGAAAAAAAAAGTTTAGGAAAAACTTCAGTTTTTCTTAAAACTTCAGTTTAGGAAGTTTCAATGAATATTTCAACTGTATTGTTAGTGCTCAGAGAAAACAATAGTAAAAATCAGAATACATGCACATAACTTTACTTGTCACCTTACTTGTTAGTGAAATAAATCAGTGAGAGCTGGACAGACTTGCAGGATTTAGTCTTTATGATCATTTTATAAAAGAAGCAAAGAGCAAATCACAGAAATGTTTTCCCAATGCTAGCAATTTAAAGGCACTTTCTGTTTAACCATGGGATTCTCCTAAAGCTACATTGCCATCTTTACCTTCAAGTTAATCTCTTCCAACCAGTATGTGTTCTGAATACCCGTCTTCCCACTATGCTTGATATATCGCAATGCGTCTGTTATCTTAACAGGATTAGAGGGACATCTTGCGCATTCCCTATAGGTTTTCTACTTTTCTTAGCAATGCTTTTTTTTTTTTTTTCTGGAAGCAGTTATTCATTCACTTGGAACTAGAAAAACTTATAACAGAGTTTCCCCCTGTGAGATTGGAATATCAGTTCCTGGCAGACTCAGCACTCTTTACATAAAGAAGTGCCAAGGCTCCCTCGTGCAGGGTCGGGGAAGTATTTAAATACTGAATTAACTGAATATCTTTATTGTTGTATATAAACGCACAACAAGGTACTCCAGCATAACCGAGTTAAATAAAACTGGGAGGTTGTTGGCCACAAGAACAGCGAATGAACTGCGTTCAGCTGTAACTTTTCTTCCACATTAGTGGGAGGATGCCTGAAGCTGTCTGATCTTGCCTCAGCTTCTGAATATTTCATTTTAGTGCCATGTTTCATTCCATAATGCTAGGAAAAGGAATCTAAGTTTTCAAATGTTTTTATTTGACTAGACCCTGAGCACATTAAGCTCAATCGTTCACCCAGAGTTTCCAGGTTTACAAGGTGGGCCAGAAAAATTGGTATAACACAGAAGAGGACCAAGCAGGTATCTATGCCACAGAGATCTCCTCTTTATTCTACAAGTTTTTTCACTGAAGCAGATGTGCAGAGCAGTGAGACACAGTGTAATTTCAGGTATCTTTTATATACTGGGATCAGTGGATCCACAACCACGTCATCCTGGAGTTCCAAATGAACTAGCACAGATCCAGCAAAAAGTAGTTTTCATAAGTCTGCCACTCAGATATGATAAAAACTAACTGAAGAAGGATCATTTTTTTAATATCTATATGTAAGAAAGGAGACTGCCTTGTGTTTTGCATAAGGAGGTGCTGGTTTGTTATGATTCCAGTAAAAAAGTCAATCAGGTTCCACAAAGTATAATTTAAAATGCTCCCATGTCATGTAGAAATTAAAATCCCTCCAGACAGGTTGCTAGTATTGCTTCAGAATAAAAGTCCCTTTCAGGTACCAAACTAGAGCCTAGCTCAGCATTTTGGGAGGTTAAGGAATGTATTTGAATAATATGCTGAAACAAGAAACTTGTAAGAGTTATTCATGCAAGTGAGCTTTATCAGTCATTATTCCACCTGTAGGATCCAGTCACATAGCTCCACAACATCACCAAATTTGGAAGATAAAAGAACAGTGTGGAAGGTAAGGTCTTCCATTCCAAACTCTAGGTGTACTCCCACTTTTATCCAGATTTATGAGAATTTTGATTTATTAAATAATCTGAGACATGATCTCTAATTTGACAGCAGTCACATCTTTTTCCTGGTTGCCAGGCTAACTTCATTCAACGTATAAGCAAGCCACAAAATTGTACTTGTGTACACTATTGTTTCTGATTAACAAGTGCCTTTGATTTCCCATTCCCATTACCTTTAGCAGCTGAGGGGACAACGGTCTGAATATTCAACCTGATGATCACATTCTAAGTGTCTGCAGATTTCACTTCCAGGTGAGAAAAATGCTTCTCATCAGTATTCCTGAGATTTCTTTGACATAATGAAATCATTGATTTGAGATTTCAAACATTTGAAGATACTAAGTAAACATACATTTTTGGGAGGCTGAATAAAGAAATTTACTTTTTATTATTATTATTATTTTCATGGTAATGTGCAAAAGCATGGTGTCCTGTCTTGTCTGTCAGCCTATTTCCTCCTATTTCCAGTAGTGTTTGTTAATCCAATCATAGGGTGGCTCCAAAAGAAAGTTGGAAACTTAATTTCTTAGAGAGATATATATATTCTTATATGTATAGATATTTCCAGGTATTTTCTGAATGGGAACCTTGTGATACACCATGACCCAGAACACTCTGAGAGGAAAGTGTAGAGCTCTGAAGAAACACAACAGGTTGTCATTGCAGGAGTGAAGAACTTTCACATGGCCACTCTCTACATGTAATTGAAGGTGATGTTCCTTGTATTCCTGATGGACCAATGCACAATCAGTCTGTCAGTGTTACAATGTCAGCCTTTTGAATTTTCTGTGGGAAACAACACAGGGAGATGAAGCTTCCAAAGGAATTCCCCAAAGAAGAACAGAAGATCTCTTCATGTCAGTTTTAGTCATTTAGATACGTGAGATAACTGTGACCAGAGTTTCCCCATTTACCTGAAAGATGTTGGGGATTTCATGCCGAGGATTCTTCCCTTATCCATTACTGTACAATTAGACAATACCTGACAGAATCAGATTTAAATTAGCTACTACCTTCAATTGTTTCATATTCAGTCCTTCAACATTTTGTCTTTTTAGCCAGAAATTCTCAAGTGACGTGAATTCAGCATGAACACTGTTTCCCAAGATGTTGTGAGAAAATGAAATCCTGCAGGGATTTTTCTGGTAAGACAGTGTAACATTTTGAAAATCTCTGAAGGAAACACAAAATAGGATTAAAGACAGAAGATAAAAATAGAGAAAGGCATGGACAAAAAAGAAGGCTAAGGAAATGTAGGACATGAACAAAAGTGTAGATTGAGACACAGTACAACAAAGCTGCAGATGAGCAAAGATTAAGCAAACTACAGACAGAAAACAGAGGATGTCCAGTCATGATGGGATTATAGAAAAGGAAGAATTGCACAAAAGGAGCTCCAGAAGCTGAAAATAAGGATGATGTTCTGATTCATTTGAAATAATTGTCAAAACTTCAGTTGATGGCAGAATTAGGCTATAAATACATGGAAAAAAACCCTATACATATATATGTATATATAGGAAAATCCATATATATGTATATGTTAATCATACACATGTATAGACATACATATGTATCCACATGTATAAATTCATATGTGGGAGGAGAAGCTGAAAAAAATTACATATATTCTTACAGCACAGTTATAAAAATGATGCATTATAATGGAGACACACCTGAACATACTGAAAAATAGCTTAATTGGGCACTGTCAAGAAAAGTGTATGTGGATTCACCTTTGTCATCCAGAAGCAGTGTGGAAAAATGTCTATGAAAAGACCTTGAGTGGAGACAATATTCTATATTTTTAGAATCAGTATTCTAGTTTTAAAACATGATTCGGCACTCTGATAGCCCCTCTATCAACAGTAAATAAAGCACACTTTATGATTAACAGTGCTATTAACAGCCCACAGATTTCTATTGTTCTGGACATTGATGTGCTACATTTTCAAGTTTGACTAAAGCTTCACTTGCTTTTGCAGGGAGGTTTTATCAAACAAAGTTAAGAAGCAGAGTTAATTTTCTGTCAAGAGCTGTTATAACTAGTCAGATGACCTGCCCCAAAATGGAAACACAAAAAACATTGTTTGTAGAAAACCTGTTTGAGAGGGTATGTTGAGAAACGTGAAAGGTCTTCTTAACAAGATGAGAGGGATCTGTGCGTCAGAGCGAGTGGCAAACACAGTATCATAAACTGGGCTCTGCTGTAGTCCTGGAGCACTGCCTTGTAGAGCTTGCCGATGGGAGGCTGTCAGGCACCTCTGCAGGTCCTTCAGCCTTTGCTAACCTTATGGGTACTAAGGCAGCCTCCCTCTGCAGCCTTTCCTTCCTTTGGCTCTGTACAGCTGTGCTCTGTCTGCAGGGCAACAAAAGTAGCTGTGGAGAGATGCGCAGCCTTTCCAAGAACATCTCTTTAAAAGAAATAACTTCACATTACACTTAACAGTGAAATAAAGAATCTTCTCAAGCAGGATCCAATTTACTTAGAACAGCCTCAACAGGCAGTCTCTCCCGTGGGACAAGGTTCTGCTAGAAAATGATGTGCTGTACATGTACATGATGAAGCATTTGTTCAGAGATGTTTCATATTCAAAAGATATCAGGAGAGAGCTCTGGTCAACACTGTCATATCATTGCGCTGAAAAGGAATTGTACAAGGAATGAAGAAGAAGTGTCATTCTGGAAGTACAAACAATTACTTTGGTGTGTTTTGCAGCAAGTCATTCAGGTATAACAGTGTTTGAAATCTACAAAAAAATAACCTTATACAAACACTGATGCACAGAGTTTGTTGAAGAGCAATGATTGCAAAGAAAAACAAAAACAAAAAAGAAGCCAAAAGCAAACCAATTTGATCTAGTCACACAAGCTATTGCAGACTGCTGATTTTGTTTTCCTTTATTGTACCTCCCAATGTTTTTCCATCCTACTGAGATGGTTGTTACGTGTGTACACTTCAGAGAGAAATGATAAAAGAGATATTTTTTTTTTCTGTTTGAAAAATAAAGCTTTGTTGTTTTTATGTGCTGCATTACTGGGTAGGAGTAGAAACAGACAGCAAAACAAATGTATCCTATGTATAGCCAGAATGAAATGTACTGCAGCACGATCGAGTCTAGACCAATATGCTATACTATCTGCAAGGGAAAACAAAAACGCTGAAGACATCAGGCAAGATTTCTTAAAAAAAACACCCAAACTTCTAAAAGCTACAATGTCCTAAAGTTTCCACTTTCTGTTTCTCCTTCATATTCTTGCTATTTGAAGTTTACATTAAATGGCTTTTACAATTGTCTTACATCCTTGCTTTCTGCACATATAACACACAGGTTTTTTGCATGCAATACGCATAATATATCCTTACCTGAAAGTTCCATTTTGTGTCAAGGGAGTACAAATAACAGTTATAGACCAGAACATATACACTCATAATCAGCCCTGGAAACCTTGGTCCAGCCAAAATTGTGGTTTGGTATTTGAAATATTGGTATTTTATTGACAAGTTTATTTCAATGCATGTTTACCATGCATATTCCTCTTTACATTCTACTTGTTTGCGTGGAACCTTCCACTTGCTAAAATATTTCATAATCAACACACTTTCTTTCAATATTCCAGGGGGAAATCAAATATCTACACAATGTGTCTCTTAAATGAAAGCAAATAAGTAAAACAAAGTAAAAAAAAAGAAAAAGAAAAAGAAAAAGAAAAAGAAAAAGAAAAAGAAAAAGAAAAAGAAAAAGAAAAAGAAAAAGAAAAAAAGAAAAAGAAAAAAAACAGCTTGAAAAGATTGGTGATGCTAACAACTCAGGTGTCTGAGCTCTTTATTTCAAGCAATTTAACCAATGAAACATTTTCTTCTGATAGCAAACTGCTCACAAATTAAACATGATTTTGAAAAATGTGCATTTATTTTAAATTTCAAAAGATAGGTGTTACCAGAATATTTGTGGTACAGATGAAGTGCCTGCTTATTAACTGTAATCAGAGACAAACAATAAGGGATGCATTGTCCGTGGCTCTGAATATTCATGCACATGTGGCACCACACAAATTTTCTAAAACCTTCTTTCTTGTTGTTTTTTGCCTGAAAAGAAAATGTAGCCACAGATAATTTGAGGTACAGTTTTGTTTGTGCACCTGTTTGAGGAAAATTGCCTGGTTATTTGAGTACTTAAGTGTCTGCTTAGTGACTAAAACTGAAATCAAAATGAGAGTGATTGCATATACCATTTACCAAACAGAAGACGGTGGGCAGCTGAAGCTGTTCTCACAGTTGTGATAATTCATATTTTTATCTGTTTAAATCATTGAATACCAGACTAAATTCTACTTTCTGGCTACTAAAGGGCATAGAACACAAAGATAATGGAGTTGGCAATGGACTTAGGAGCATCAAATGGAAGCTGTCACATGGAAAAGATCAGCTGAACGTTGTATTATTTTGAATATTCAAATACTAGTATAATATAACCACATGGAAACATAGCCTACTTTGTCATACTACTTTTTTTCTATTTATTGTAGGTGAGAGAGAAGAAAAAAAAAAGCCAAGGATGGGGCAAAAAAGTAGGTTTGATTGTTCTTCTGCTACAGCAACTAAAATAAGAAGTATCTGTGGCTTCAAATTTATGAGAACAAGGTTTACTTGGAATTAAGCTGGTAGCTTCTTAAAGACAGGCCTTCTTTTTGTTTTGCATTGAACACTGATGGGACTGAGCCAGCTGGAGTGCACAAGGCTGACATTTGTGTGTTGATTTAGAGGATCAGAATAAGCAGAAACCCATCTGAAGAAAAAAACAGGACTACTACAAAATGTAAAACAGTGTAAACAGCTCGGCTTCAGCAACCAGCATCATTTAGGCTACAGTCCATAGCAACTTTCACCCAGGATGTAAGCTCTTTTCAAACACACAGGGCTAAAATATACTTCCTAAAAAACTTCGTTGATCAAAACAATGTCTTCAAAGGCCTCACAGACACATTGGTAAAAGGATGTCTGATTCCCCTTGAAGCGTCCATAAGTGTCTCTCTGGTAGCCACTAAAACTTTTCCTTTTGAAATTAAAGCTACTTGAGTAATAATTACAGAATAATGTCAACAAAGTTCATAATACATTTTTCCCTGATAAATTATCCAGAACTGTAGGGTTTGGTGTGCTTTGTTTTGTTTTTAATCAAGCCATGCTGCTTTTTTTTTTTACTTGTTGGAATACCTAAAAACACAGTAACGTAAAACAAAACTATTGCTTATAAATTTTTCCTTCCTGCCTTCCTGGACTCACCTGCCTGCTATATTGGTAAAAGCGTGGCTTTGTGAGGACAGAAGGACAGGAGCCCTGATTAGCCTCATCGTACTCATTCAGTCCTGTTGAGAAGTTCTGGCACCTTACATTGTATAGCTAAATGAAAACCAGGGAATTGTTTTCTGTCATAAATAGCAGCATTTTGTATCAACTGAATGCTTGTAAGGCCTCCTTACCAGGCTAAGACTGACAGCAGGGCATGTTATGAAATCTGAGTTTTCCCCTTGACTTTTAAAAGGCATGGATACAGATCAGAATTTCTGAAAAGTGATGCTACAGACAGCAGCAGTGAAGCGCTAGAGTGGATCCCATAAATAAAACAGTATTCTTAGTTAATAATGAGCTTGTACTTCAGTGTTTTGTTGGATCTAAGATCTTATGAACGATGACATTCCACACAGTGATCGGTAAAAGCCTAGTCAGTCGAGCTTGAAAACCATATTTCTTGTCCATATAACAGTAAAATAGGGACAAGTGAAAAAAAAAAACCAGGCTGTGATTATTCTGAAGGCCTTGAAAATTTTGTAATTGGTGCTCAGGGAAATCTGGAAGAGGCTATTATTAAGTCAGTGTAAAAAAATGAAGAAATCAGCTGTGTCACAATGGCTGTATTTACTTTCATCTAACTTTTTTGGGGACAAAGATGATGAGAAATGCCTTGATCTGCAATAAACTGAGGAGAAAATGGGATTTTTAGTAAACTAGTTAAGTATATCTTAAACGTCTTCATGTCATGAAAAAAAATCATTCAGGAAGAACAGAAAAGCATTATCTTGCAACAGAGTGTGAGTTTATGACTATGTGTGTCTGTGTAAGCCTCAACTAGTTTATTCAACTGAATGATACTTCTGACATTTTTCTGCACTACTACTAATTATTACTCTGACTTTGGAACTGTGTATACAGTATGATACTCAATACTCAAAATTTAAGTTATTAAGTAGGTTTTGCTTCACCTTTGATCCCTATCAAAAAGTTTTACTATTCTGCCAGGAGAATTTGTAAAACTAAAAGGATAAATGACCATGGGAAAGAGATGGAAATATTAGCGTAGAATGTTAACTGGCATTTCTGGACAACATACTCTTTCATATGAAAAGCCAATATAATGTGGGAATTATAAAAACGTAATGTTGCTTTGATTCCTTGATGAACATTGTAATATTGCAAGAGAAAGGTTGAGAGCTTTGTTCTCAAAAAACAAAAACAAAACAAAAAACCCCAAAAAGCCTTAAAATGAGTCTGATGACATGGAAAACTATAAGATATTAAAAAAGTAGTAAAAATCTTGTAATGAAAACTAGTATTGTTTGTTCATGAACTCTTGCCCTAGTCTACATTAACCCTACCCCTGGAGTCATGCAGCCTTCTTGCACAATGACTGACAGTTGTTTTGAAATATTTCATTTTTTGTGGTTATTGTTACGGTCAACAGAGTTTTTTTTTCCTCTCATGCAACACAGTGAGTTATACTGCCTGTCATTTGCTATCTGTGTTTATTCTTCTACATACTAATTTTATTACCTTTGCTATTTTCACACAGACGTGCAGCAGACAGAAACTGCCTCAGAAATACTGTTAATGTCTTCAGGGTTAGTGGCTTCAAATCATCTATACCGTTGACTAAGCTATCATGTTATACTGGCTACCCTATCTGACTGTACTTGAACATTAGAAAATGTTAGCTATGAATCTCAAGCTCTAAAGCCTTTAAGTGCTTGTTCATCCTTACTGCTAATAAAATATTACCATAAGGATTATTCAGTATTGTGGACAGAAGTCACTAATATATAATTAAAAAATATGTTATATTAAACTGAAAATTTACAAGGGAAGTTCTACATCTTTCTGAGGGGCAACTATGCAGAAGAGTCAAATAACCTCTAAAAGTAATTTTTAAATATGAGTGGACAGGAGGTCAACTATTACATGAATGGCTTCTGTGTATTATCAACAGTGCATTTACTACTTTGGATACAAAAGACTGTTCTTGTCCCAAGGAACTGACAGCCAAATTTAAATTGAACAGCTGATACACCTAGCTATATGTGCCAAAATGAGCTGGACATAAAATCTAAACATTTCCCAGAATACAGTTTGAGATTAATGAATGGCTCCAGTCACTTCTCTCATTGAGTCAAGTGATGCAATTTATAGATTTCCGTTTAGATCGTGTAAAACATTTTTTGAACAATGAGAAAACCGGTCTTTAATTCATTAGATGAATTAAATGTTCAAAATACATTTCTACGTGCTGTAAAAGAATTTAAACATTCATACAACTGGTATAGTAAACTAATAATAAGATAGCATAAATTGGGGTCTTTGAGTCAGTGAAAGCAAAGATGCCTTTGGAGGCAATTAGGCACATTTTATTGAAGTCTGATACTTCAATCAACAGCAGAGAATCAGTACCATGTATTGTGTGATATTTATGTTGCCAGTCACAGATGAAAGGATTAAACTTATTATGGGTATATGCAGACATCTATCTATCTATCTATCTGTTGCCAGTCACAGATGAAAGGATTAAACTTATTATGGGTATATGCAGACATCTATCTATCTATCTATATCCTATCTATATCGGTATATACGCATTTATATGGTATATGTACAAAAATAAAAAAAAAAGCGAAATCCATCCCCAAACCCAAATGACTGCCAGTGATAACGAAAACCCCATCAATGTAAACTGGAAGAAATGGTTGTCAAATAATGACAAATTTGATTATAAAAATGATTCACATATTTTGAGTCACAAATGTATAAATAATTGGTGAATTCTTATGAACTGATGAGTACCAAATTACATAAACTGCTCATTTAGTATGGTTTTACCTGATCTATTGCACTTTAGTATTCTACTGAGCAAACTTTTAAAAAGTATAATCTAGCTAAAGTAGACTATAAAGTAGAGCAATAGATTTTCCCAGTAACTAGTTAAATTTTATCATCTTTTTATATTTATGATCTGACTCCTAGGTGCTCAACACATTCGCGCTACCTTACCCAAAGCACATTAGCCTATCTTTAAAAAAAAGGGGGAATTTAAATCACATTTGATATTCTGTAGTCAATGTAGTGTCTAAATACTCATTAAGGGAAAAAAAATCACATAAAAAGGAAAAGGCACCCTGAATAAAATTGAATGTAAGGTCAGAGTTAAGATCTCTACACATAATAGAAACTCTAAGTTACAGCAAATGAACTCTATGAGTGTTAGAAAACACTGATACGAGCCTGGAAACCATCTTGACTATCAAGGGATCTGTATTTCATTTTCAATGTGTGATTTTTAATATAAATATTTAATGAAAACATTATTAAAATATTCAGTTAATGAAATAAACTGATGGAAGTACCATCAAAAGCAGCTTGCTTAATATTCACTAAATGAAATGGAAACATTTATCTTGGATATTATATCAGCCTTTAGAGAGGTTTCTTACATTACACTTTTTAGGACTATTTAAAGCATCATTATTATGAGTTCTCATGACTTTTTTGCTAAATAGGATGATAGAATTAAGGGGGAAGAAAAAACAATGTATACCTAAGAAAATAAAAGCCTGATTTATCTTTATACAGACTCACTAGTACCTACTATAAATGTTACCTTTTGCAGTATTTAAAATAACATAAATAATGTCTGCAGCTGTCATGGAAGACTGAGCGGTTATGCTTTTTAATGACCATTGTGTTGTGACCTAGAATAAAATGAGAGAAAAGTAAGACCACAGGTGATCACTTAGTCCAGATTCCTTCCTAGCTTTTCCTAGATCATTCATGCCTGATCTTTTCCTAAAGAAAAAGGTTTCCTAAAGTGTTTTAGCAATGTATGTTGACAGAGATATAGAAGGAAAACTAGAAAAATGAAGTTTATCATCAGTCACTAGAGACAAATATTTTAGAGCCTCTGTGCTGAGTAAGCTGTTCTTAAAACTGCCAGAGGAGGGATTGCATAACGTTTCTCTTCCAACATTATTAGAAGATTTCTTTTAACATCTGATTAAAACCTAACAGGAAATTAACTTTATTTTCTCCATACTCTTCCCCATATTGGCAAAGTGGACAACCTTTAAGATATCGTTCTCTTTTCTGATTTCAAGATTCCTTTAATCTGTTCTGCATCTTCTTTAAAGGACAGTTGTCAGTGAATCCAGGACACCGACTGTGGTTGTTTCATGATGAAGCAGAAATATCTGTATTTCACTTTCAATATCCTGGCATTGTTTTGTGGAAGGGCATGCATTTTTTTTATTTATTGTGTTCTATTCACTTTATGATCCACTCTAGTGTCATATTCTTTCCTGCCATACCAGCCATACCTGCTACCCAGCTCGCAATATTCTATTTGTGTGACCTAGTGGATTTCCCTTTCCTAAGTCAAGTTTGTCTTTCAGTTTATATAATTTTAGTGATTTTTGGACTATGGATGCTTTTGAAGCCATTTTCACTTCTGTGCAGGCCTTCAGCAGTGCTTGCAATACTTTCCATCTCAAAATTTTCTTCAAGTCATGTGTCACCCTTCTGTCAGGTACAGTGGGAGTGTGGGTAAATGTCTAGTGGTTTCTCCTGAAACAAAATGCAAATAGGACTGCTAATTCCTACCTGGAAGATTGTGCAGCTAAATTATAAAACCAGATTCCATAATGTGCAAAAATTAATAGATAATATATACTTATAAGAGACACTTATATGCTCACAATCAATGAGCCTAGAGAATGAAAACAAACAGAATGTTATTTCATAGCATATGGGTATTGGAATGAAAGAAAGGGAAAGGAATGAAAACAGAATATACCCTTAGGAAAAATAGGTTAATAAAACAGTATGACGTGAAAGCACTGTCTCTTGAATCTTTTTTTTTTTTTAATCAAAAACCCTAGTATCATTCTTTTCATCTCATACTGAATGGCATACTGATGAGCATTAATGCAACTGCATTACACACAGGTCATCAATCAATTTAGAAGAGCTCAGCTTTGGCAGCTTCAGGTCTTTGTCTTTTGAGCTGTGCAGTCATCTCCACAGAAGTACAGTTCTGGCATTGGGCAGAAAAGCCCCCAGTAACATACTTAACTTGGTTTACTTTTCATCATCACATATGCATCTCTACCTCACCTCCATTTCAATTTAGCTTCTATAATAACTCAGCTTTTTTCCTTTCCTTTTGTTTTATTCCTTCACCTCACTACTGCAAAATCCAATTGCAATTCCCCTGGCACATTTAACATAGTTCCCTTCCAGTTCTTATCATGTAAAAATAACAACAACAACATTGCACTGACCAACTTGTATAACTTTTAAAAAATGTCCCAAAGCATTTTCTGGCTATGAGGTGTGTCTTATTCTGCCTGTCATCCTCACTCAGCAGTAGGTGCTGGCTGAGGGATGCCTGGTCCCTGGGCCTCTAGGCAGGGTTACCTTCCAAGGCAATGCTGGGCTGCTTTTTCTGTTGACCAACACCAGGTACAAGGGAAATCTGTGATCTTTGATGTTTTAAGTCAGAAGTTACAAGAAACTTTTTTGTGCATTGCCCACATTCTTCATGAAAATATTGAGTTCAGAAAATACCCAGAACCAAGCCTAAGACATACTCTTTTTTTCATTGACTGTAGGGAAGATTGATGACAATTATCTTAGATTACTTGCTTAGATTATATCTAAGATACATGTTTAGATTACATTTAGGGAGCTAAAGTCAGTTGGGTTAGCCCTGCCCCTAAGTGTAAGCATATAGTCAGGCACACATTGATTTTTCCACCTCCCACAGTTCTGCCAATGAGCCATCCTGATATAACAAATATAGTAAATGATATCTCAAAAACTGTTACTCCTTTCAGCCAATGTGCCACAGAATAGGCAAGAAGGAAATTATATCCAATCAAAATGCTTCTTTTCATTTCACTGTTGAAAAGCTGAATGACAGAAGTGTTGGGGAAAGTGTAAGCATTTCTCATTGAAAAGGAGCAATGTATTTATACAACTGTGGTGTCTTGGTGTCAGCTGCAGAGAGCACTCCTAGAGTTTCAGGGCTTATGGGTGCTCTGGGAGGACAAACCTGTCTTGTGCTGCTGACCTCTGGTAGACATTTTCTCATTAAGCAATAAATAATGTTTGGGCTAGATTCATTCTTTTCTCTCATCTGCACAATGATAAGATCCATGACAAAGTCTGAATCAAAATTAAAGTAAGAATTACCATCTCATGTTTAATTTGGGTTTTGTGATGAGTCTCACATTCTTTCTGCCTATGCTGCTGTCGAGCTAGTCATTTTCTGTCTTATCTGTGCAGCTCATTAGTTGTTCTTGCTTTGCACTTGTCCTCTTTATATTGCATTACCTTTTTTATACTAATCTTATTCAAAATTAAAGGATTTAAACTATTCTATCTTCTCACAGTCTATTTAGGGAAAATCCTGAAATGGTGGAAGACAACTAACATGTCAGATCACATACAAACACTTCTTCTGAATAAGCCATTTGACAAGTTCTTAAATCACTGTGGCTGTTTTCCACCTGTTTATATATTTAAAGGCCAGTGATGTTTTTCCAACAAAGACAGTATGACTAATTAATAAATACCAAACCAGGGCTCTGTTTTAGGGATTTGTTTAAATTGCAGTGGTAGAAGTTTATCCAAATTAGTGTGTTCTCCCCAACCTAAACTGGAAACAAATGCTTGTGACAAATACATCTGAACTGCAGCAACATACTATGCAAAGTCCGAGTATGTTTTGCTAAACACATTACCCAACAATATAATCTATTATTGACACATTTTGACTTTGAAATGAGCAATCAGGTGTTTTGAACACAAAAGCAGAAGTCATTTGTATGAAAAAAGTCCATAATTAAATTGAGATGATGAATGCATATTGATTGCCAGAGATGAATCCTGCCCATTTTGTTGAGAAATCTCTTATTTTTTGCTTCCAGTCTGTACTGTTACTATGGATTCAGTTCTTCACATTCTGCTTTCTAGAATTATAACAACAGTGTTATAGTTAGCCTGCCCAATAAAGAAGCATTATTTTTAAAACCGGAGACCAGAATGAAATGCAATGGTAACTACCAGCCCACAACGAATATTTTACTACTATGACTAGGTATATAGAAATCTGACATTTATTATGGCCTTTCGTTCCAGACTCTCACAGTGCTCTACAAATACAGCACTACTTGGCCAGTGTGACACCAGTGAAGCACAGCCACCCTGGAGTGGAGTGTAGCAGCTATTTTGCTCTCACTTGACAGCTGTTGGTTATTATGACCTGCTTCTTTTCTACAGTTATTTTTCTGGAAAGTATATGAGGGAGAAATCCACACACCAGGAGATAGGCAGAGACCATCTGCCATGACTAATTTCACATTTATTCCAGGCAGCAGTTGTATCAAAATCCCAGAAATGAAAACCCAATTGCTGTTATAACTTGAGCCAGTGGACGTAAAGTGAAGTAATATCTTCAGTATCTTTTCATGATATTATCCAAGAATACAAATCTCCGTTAAGATTGTAAAGATTTCCGAATGACTTTCTGAATTGAAGCTGAGGTCCTTTGAAACATTTAGATTTTTTAGTCACATAACACAAGGTCCTACTTCCTAGACAAGTTAAATGTACTTAAGCTCAGAAATGTGATTAGAGAGACCTTTGTAGTACCCTAATATATATGAAGTGAAATGGGAACATGTGATCTGTGGTCAGAAAGTATAGATTATTCTATCTTTAGCTACCTAACTAAAGCACCTATCTTAAATTAATAAAATAGTTACTTTCAGTGGTCAATGGAAAGAGAGAGATACACAATAGGAAAAAATATGAATTATTCTCTGAAGACTCGTCTCTCTCTCTCCCTTTCATACTTCACTGATTACAGAAGCAGCATAGTGTGACTATGTTCTTAACCTACATTTTAGCTGATATATGCGCCCACGATGTAAGCCTATGGAAAGCCAGACTGCTTAGCTCAGTGCTCTGCATTGACTTAAATGGGCTTACATAGGTCTGCCTATCTGGATGAAGATCTTGTGACCCTCTGAATGAGATCTTGTTCTTTGGAAGAGATTGGGACTTCCTCCATTAACTTCTCTAGACACAGAATTTTATGTTTTTTCTATAAAAGCAGATGGGGAATACTTCTTGGGTATACTTAAAATAACCGTTCCCCATAAAAATTAACTTTTGCTGCTGTAATTTGCATAAAGCCTTAGTTTCCTTACTACTCATACTAGTTTACCCATCCCTACTTACCATCAAGCTGTAAGAGAAATTTAAAAAAATTCCTTTTTGATCTCATTAATTTTTTAAAAATTCTCTGCTTTAAGGCAGTACATGTCTTTGTATATGTATGTAAGAGAAAGTATTTTGAAGACGTGATCTGAATCTTACACAGCAAATTGAAAATTGATCTATTTGTTATCTAACACATTTTACATGAAGTAAATCAGTTAGAGCCAAACCATAGTCCATTCTAACTGCAGTAACTCAGCAGCTCAGACAATACATGACCAAATCAATAAGAACAAGATAAAAATCTAAGTCAGGTTGAAAGGTTCAGAAAAAAATGGATTAGAGAATGATCATGTTAACAAAGGAATGAAAGAAAAGAACAACCTTTATGGAACAACCATACTTTTAAACTATAGACCTTCTGATTCAGTAAAACCCAGGACAGCTAATAGAATTAATGTTTGGGGTTTTTTTAAGCTAATTAGGCCGACCTTATCTAAGCTACGTCTAAACTTCAGGCTTGGAATTCCATTGCCTTAATGCCACTCCCCAAAAACCAAAATTCATTCATCAGCTGGAAGGCAACAGGAAAGAGGGGAAAACTATATGGGGAGTGGATCAAGTAGATTTACATTCACATCTTTCAAGCTAGGTTTTAAATCATTCACTCACGCATTATTCAGTTCTTAAGAAGTCAGCAGCACGTGTCACACAATATTTTGGCTTCCTGCCTTTCTACAGCTAATTTTTATGTAGTTCTATTGTTATAGTTGAGCCTGGAAGGCACAACAAGATTGATAAAGCAGCAGCAGGTTTTAGGTACAAATTCTAAGTTAAGATACTTCTGGGAAAGGACTTTTCAAGTAATTTGAGAAGGATGAGGCTTAGGCTCATCTGGGTTACCAGTAAAGACAGAAAACACTAAACGACCTTAATTCCTGCAGCCAATACCTGGTATACCAGAGGAAAGGAATCTTGAAGTACATACATATTTTGTGCCTTCAGTTTCCTTTGCTGACTAGTGGAAACAAATCTGACTCATATCCTAACTCTTTAATGTGCCTGCCCTTAGAGTGGCCTTTGGATTTGTTCAAGAGCACAACTACTTAAGAGCATTCCATGAGAAAGAGAAAGTTTTTCCAAGAGAAATCTATCAACATCTCATCAAAAAGCTATTCAATCTGAATGTTTAAAATGTGTCAGTGAAAAGGAATGGAAGTGTATTTAAACAATATTGCCTTTTATGAATGAAAATTATGTTAAATATTTATGTTAAATATTTATTTCCATTTACCCCAAAATGTCTGAAACAATTGTTATTAATAAGCTCTTCAAAGGAGTAACATTAACTACAACAATAACAACAAACACATCCACCAACCTAAACTAGGTCCTTGTTTGACATAAATTGAAAAAATCTATTAATTCCAGTGAAGCAAAAAATTTTCAAGAGGATACTAAGCTGGTGTCCTGACCATGACATTTTAATAGCTCTGAGAACAAGGTCTTTTTTTCTGCATAGGCCTTGACTGATCATGCTTTCAAACTGCTGGTAGCTTGCCTCAATTTTAATGGGAGCATTAGCAGGTCTTAGTATTCATAGCAGTGTCTGCCTTTTCTGACAGAGAACTGGGAGATCATTTCTAGATAGAGTAAGATGAGTCTCCCTGATAGCAGCAGTTCTCCTGAAATCAAGACAAAGAATTTAAAATGAGCAAATTTATAAGGTGATATGTATGTTGACTTTAGAGCTTGAGAGGTGCAGAAAGAGGAAGTTTATGTTAAACTTTATATGATATCTGACAGTCAATCTCTTTTGTACGTGTGAAAAGTGTGTGGGTCCTAAAAGGATTTTATTAACATAAACCCTCAAAGACTGTTGGTAGAATAAATGAAGGAAGAAGTCTTATGGCCCCCATAAGCATGAGAAAGAAGATATGGTTGACAGAGGAGGTACTACTTGCAAACTAAAGCAAATTGCAGCTCCCAAGGACACATTAAATCAAGGTCATTAGATCTAAGAGTATTACTTAATCATCCATTAACTTTCACATTGTTCTTCTTCAATATAAGAAGAAAGTACTGAGCTGACTAATTGTGCATGCAAGGTGAGGAATAGTACTAAGAGATATTCCAAACACTTTCTGGACACATAAATTAAAGAAGGAAAAATTCCCACATAAAATACTAGGAATTGATCCTAGTGTGAGTTCAACTGCAGTGCAAACATTACAGGTTTGAACCTGCAATAAATGTGGAAAATATGGAGATAAACCACAAATCATTTATTAATATTTGTCTAACACTAGTAAGAAACACCATATTTTGGGGGGCAGGAGTGCAAAATTCTTCTTTCAGACCAAGTTTCCTTTTAATGCTACAAACAGAAAAAACCTGAAGGACTTAAGAAACTGCAAACAAAAATAACATAGCAGGTCATTCAATACATGATTGCAGGAAGCGACACCAGAAAATCACTTTAATAAAATGCTACATTCTACCTTAAACTAGCCAGATCTTCAAGAAAATCACTCCTTGCAGGAATCTAGTCCAGGACCTCACTTCCCAGATACTTTAAAAAACTTTCCAACATGGAGAAAACTTTCTGTTCCTGCCCAGTTTATACCCATTTTATTTAAATCCATTTTTTCTCCTCTCTTTGATTTTTTCCTCCTCCTTCTAGTTATATCTTTAGGACTTTGGTTTGTTTAGTGCAGAAAAACTTTTTGAGTCTTTTCTCAAAGCTGCTTCATTTCCTGGATTACTTGCCCATTTTATTTTGCAACTCTTTCAGTTTCATTTTTGTTTAACACAGGTGACCAAGACTGTACAAGA
This sequence comes from Limosa lapponica baueri, assembly GCA_002844005.1. Lineage (NCBI taxonomy): Eukaryota > Metazoa > Chordata > Aves > Charadriiformes > Scolopacidae > Limosa > Limosa lapponica. The sequence goes on along the minus strand of KZ505882.1, from coordinate 621,080 downwards.
TATTGCAGGCATATCACTCTAAACAGTATTTTATCCAATAGCACACAGTTTCCCACATAAAACACCTAAAATCACATCTACTTTTTCCTAACTCCATCATATTTTCAGTTTTCAATAGCACAGGAAACTGCTGCTATGTCAGACTTTTCTAAGTCATTGCCAATTGATACATTTCCAGTTAATGGTGGAAAACCTTCTTATTAGTCCCTCTTCACAGGGCTTCATGTTTTAGTTAAATTCCAACCCATTTGTATTACTTTAGTCCTCAGAATCATCATATACTTTCTGCATGATATGCTAATGCTCCTTTATATTTACTTGCCTCTTAACTTTGTGTCATAAACAATTTTCATCAAAGCTTTATTTCTGTGCAAAATTCATTAATGAAAACATTAAAGATCCATTGCTGGACTAGTCCTTGAGGAACTCTGCTACCAATCTTCCTCTACTCTGATAGTTTCCTTTTTAACGGTATTTTAGCAATCATTCTCTCTCTCTACATGTCTTTTGCTAAGTCTCACATATGCCACCCCGAGAAATCATTTTTTCACAGAGAATCACGTCACTTGTTCTTTTGAAATCCTGACAAATTTATAGTATTTATTTTTTTCTATAAATACTATCATTTTAACAAAGAAAACTGTAAGATTAGTCTAGCATAACATACCATCAGTAATCCATTGTTGGATTATATTTTCATTTACCTGCATGCATTTAATTAGGTTTTCCTTTAAAATATTCTTTCAAATCTTTAAAGGGCCGTGTTACTAGTAATGGCAATACTGCACTACAGGGCTATATGGTTACATTATGATTACAATAACCACTGTAATTAACTAGAGTGTAAAAAAAATGACTAGGACTCCTCAAGTCCTTGTCTTAATTTAAGTATTTGAGGCATATGGAATTAATTCAGGTCTTTGTGCCAATCTGCATTTCTCAAAGAATTGGACATTCACCTACTGTTTGATTTGTACTGAAACCAGCCCCCTAAATATATTGTGAGAACAAATGAATAAAAAATAGACAAAATTTGCCAGAATATGATAATGGAGCATCCTGAATCCCAAAAATAAAATCTACTTAGGATGGAAATCTGTGTCTTAAATTAAAGGCTGTGATTTGATTTGAGGGTTTGAAAGAGATAAGGCAATTTGGAACCCTTCTTTCTATCTGAGATCTTAAGTTACTGTATTTTATTAAAGGCCATTTTGTTGCATGTAAGTTAATTTAATCAATTAATCATGTCTAAACGTATCCAGCTTCATAAAACACTTTTGATAGAGTTATGATCTATTTAAATAGCATAATCTAATTTTCATTAAATTTTTAACCCTCATTAATTTCTAATTTTCAGGTTTCAGATGCTTTTTCACAGTGCTGACATTTTAGAATTGTACTTATCATTCCGTACTTCCTATACAGGCACATAATACAAAATCAAATACACCCTTGTTCTCATGTTTTGCAATATAGAGCTAGTTGAAAAAGACTGAAAAAGTTTCTTCCTTACATTTAGGCTGATTTTCTGTTTGGTTGAGATAATTTTTAGGGGTCCATATCTGAATTTTTGCATAGGTATTTTCAATGTTTATTTTGCACACAAACATCCTTAATTCAAATATTTGAACATAATAAACATTGAGGGAAAACACAGGCAGTTTTGCAGAAAGAGCCAAAGTATTAAGTATTAAAAGGAGTTTTCCTGAAAACTGGGGTGTATGTGTAAACACATATTTTAGCATCTCCACCTTTGCCAGCCTCTTAAATGGTCTAGTCCCTTAGGAGCTGAACAAATTTTTCACAGATAGAGTATACTGGGGGAAGGAAATGTGTAAGCAGACAAACCTGGAAGAGATAAGAGGCAGTTTTTATGTGATTCATTCAAGTAAATCTTTTATACATACTGTAGAATGGCTCGATAAGTGTGGAATAGTTGGGTATTTCTTGTGATTCTTCTCACAGTTTTGCTTTTTCAGTTGTTTTAGATTTAGCAGTTTTGTATTTTCCTATGTAATGTTTAGATTATTTTTTTCAGAATTTGTGATATAAAGTAATATATTAAGACCATTACATTCAAAACCTTATTAGTGGTCAAAGAGGAAGCACACCTTATATGTAAGTAAAAACAAGAATTTATTGTTAATGTAACTGAAATATTAATATGTATCATCATTAGTTCAGATTTAAATTGCTACAGAAAAAGAAGAATGCAGTTAAAGTTGTTTTACACACATGTAGCTGCTAGCCCTTTTCCTGGTGTTATGCTCACCCTTTCCAGGCTGCCCTGGCTCATCAAGTTTCTGGTTTCATGGCCAGTGGCTGTAGTGACAAGGGTGTCAGCACCTGGCATACCTCACTGGGAGGAATGTGATGTTGATGTTGATTCTTCCACACTCTACAATCCACTTGGTGTCATTTTTCCATGCTTGCTTTTACTCCTTTGTTCTATCTTCACTTGTCTGCAGCACCAGGTAACATCCCAGTTTGCTGTATATGTTACCTTTTACTTGTGTGAGATATTATTTCTTTCCTTTGTTTGCTACTCCCAAAGTCACTTTTGTCCAGCTGCAGGTCAGCCTTTCTTTAACTGACTGTAGGCGAGTTGTTTACAGCTGTGGGTCTGAGGCACAGAACTGGGACCCCATCACTTGTTACCCTATGCCTGTATTCCTCTGCACTGCATCTTATGTCTAACTATGGGCACTTTCCCTTTCCATTTCATTATGAAACCATTTAAATCAACATTAAATCATATTAGATGCAAATCCTAGGATGCTGGCACAAGACAGTGGAAGTATTAAAAAATAATTCTAATCAATTTGACAGATGGCAGCACTTCCCATGCACCTTAGTATATAGAAGTGAATTTGGCACCCAGCCCTATGTATCTACCTATTTAGCATATTACCTTTAACATTTTCCACTGTGTTTCCTCAATCTGATCAATAGGTTGTCATCAAAATGTATCTGGTACAACACACATCTGCAAAGTTCCCATCCAACTCATGAGCGGACTTGGCTCACCAGAGATATGACTCTCCCTGACCTGTATCTGTGCTTCTTGGCTTTTCAGATGCACTCGCTCTCCAAATGGTTGCACTTCATGGATGAAGATGATACTTTGCACTTGCTGCAGATGGGCTGGGATGTATATGGGTCCACTGGTGGGTAGACAGCTCCCCTACATTAAGAACAATTCCTATTTCACCTTCCTAAGGAAAAATTCTTGTTTCAGACTACTGTTGAAAATTGTTGTTTAGTTGTTGGTCTTTTTTTTTTCCCAAAAGTATTTGAATACCATTAACTGTAGGCTAAAAAATTCTGCCTTAACCATATGAGTTCACAGAATTAAATATTGGATAAAAACTCTCATGTATTCAAACCAACATTTGGATGCCACTAGTAGAAACAAAAATGTGAGCAATAAGCACATGGATTTCCATCTCTCAAGTGCCAAATATTCCCTCCCTTTCACTGTCTGTCTTGTTTATCGTCTGTTTGGTGTTTCAGGTTCAGTTTGGTTGTACTGGAATACAGCCCATTGTTCAAAGCTCCATAAGAGGACTTTACAAAATGTTATGGGAGTTAGGAGCATCTGGCTGGTTTGGCTGAAACTCACTAACAAGCTTAGTTACTGTGGGAGCTAAAATAAAATGAGAAGCTGAAGCAAAAGATAATGTTAATGAGAAAACTTCTTGGCTTTTGCATAAGCAAAACAAAAATACAGCCAATTTCATACCTTTGCAAGCTTACCAAACAAAATGTTAAAATGTCTGAGCAAATAAGAAACAGTTTCTGTATATGTCACCAAAGTCACTGAGAACTACCAACAAAAATATACATTTTTTAAACCTAAGAATTTGCTTGCAAAGCTATCCTTGGTTTGCCCTTTCATACTTTTCTATCGCATAAGTTTTCAGTTTCTAAAGTTTTAGTGAAAAGCCTACAAATAATAGCCACGGTGTTGGTAGGTGGTTCCATTTCAACCCCAAAGTGGACTTTCTGCTGCACTGCAGTGATGTCTGTGTATATATATTTACACATCAATATTATCAGTCTGACTGGGGGAGGGTAGATAAGGGTGCCGGAAGCGTTTTACTGTTGTAACACTCTAAGCAAAATCTGTCTCTGTTGAGAGGGCTTCTTCCTTCTTTCTGTCCTTTTAGCTGTGTCCTGAAGTGCAGTCCTGTATGTCTACTGCAAGCCAGGTTACCTTTGAGGTTTTCAAATGTGGAATTAGTCTGTGATGTAGACCTGAGAGACACAGTCTGTGCTGTTTCCTAGTGGAGAAACAAATAAAATTCATACCAGTCATTGGTGTGAAGGTACTGTCCAGCTTACAAATGAAAATGAGTTACAGTGGCAAGGAAATAGGTTAATTAAGATTTTTATTCTAATTCTTTTGTAACAAAAATGAATTGTGATGAAAAATTCTGGTAATTTTAATGGCAGACTTATTGGGAATTTTAGAAGATGAATTTTTCCCCTGACATCTACAGTATTTTTCATCCATGAGTATGACTATGTGCCTTGACCTTACTCAGTTGTAAAAAATCATTTTGATGCCAGGAAATTGAATGGTTTTTACGCATTATTTCAGGGATTTCCATCTCCCTGAAATATCTCCTTGGTAGAGAAGAATGAAGATGGGTAGAACAAAAGACAAAAATAACCAGTGTCACAGATTCAAATTTGCATTAGTTCTGTAACCTGTCAGCACCAAGAACAACAGTATAAGCCTGTATCCGGCGGGATCAATGGTATTAAAAATATTCAAATAAGAAGCAGGACTGCTCCATTAAGTGTGCATCTACACATAGGCTTCATCCAAGTACTTTTCAGGTCCTGATATACACCTTAAACCATGAATTTTAATATACCTCTTCCATTGGATTTATTATTATTAATGACAACTTTAAATACTGATTTTATCTGATTTTTGAATCTAAACTCTTGACTTCAGCCACTCTATATAATACATTTCACTCTTCAGTTAAATGATGTGAGATGTTTGACTTGTTCAATAAAGTCATGTGGATAAGGTATAGTCAATAAAGTCATGTGGATCAGTTCTTAAGGCATGTGAATCATGGAACCTCACCTAGAACAGCTTCTAGGACATGGGAGAACAAAGAATATGGGCATGCGTACCAGAGAGAAGAGTGACAGAACTTTCTTCAGAAAATGCACGAACTAATGCTCCTGAGTTAATAATTTTTCATTACAGTGTTTATTACAGTGTTTAAAACACTTCTAATGCTTCTTTTACTTATCTTTTTTCTAAAGGAAAGAAAAAGCCAGACTCTACAGCCATTTATAAGAAAGTTTTTTCATGGCCTTGTCACCCTTCTAAGAACCATTTATTTCATACAGACATATTTCTGATGAGTATTCAGTGCACAATTGCAATGCAAATGAGGCAGTGCTTTTGATTTCTGATAGCATGATAATACTACATTCTTAACAGAACTTTGTTTGCATTTTTCCTACCAGTTGCTCATTGAGTGAAGTGAGATTTCTGCATTTTCTCAGATCCATTTTGAAAAGTGACAGATAATATCACTTTCTAAAGCATACAAGCCCTTCACTTTTCCCCTGCAGTGAGAGATACTTAGAATTCATTGATACTAAATCTCATTGTTATCCTGTTATCTTTGCACATCTATTATGTAGATCTCTAAAATTCCCCAGTTGTCTCTGGTTCCAGACTAATCCAAGTCACATTCATTGCTCTGCAAGTGTCCCTGCTTCTTTAATGACTTTCCTTTTAAGATATTTAATAAATACACAAAACAGCAAGTCCCTTATTGAAGAATTTATTAACACATTTCTCGTAAATTTTTGCCTTGATAAAAATCAAACATTAACTTTTTGTTTTCTGCCTCCTAGGCAAATTTGCTTCCTGCTTTATTACATCTTACAGGGCTCAGGGAGGATGCAACGGCTTAGAAGCCTACAAAACTATCAACTGGTTCTCCGTTATTCTGGACTTTTTAGTGTAAGAGCTTTACAAGATGTTTTTTCCCTACAGAGCTGCAAACAGAAATATGGAAGTTACCAGTGAGTGAGCCTCAGTGGGGTCTGGTTTCACTGACCTCTCAGGGAGCAGAGGGACCAACTCTGTAATCAGCCGCCTTCCATGCAAATGCAGATAAAGACCACTGATGTAGGTGTGAGAAACACCGGCTCACACTTAAAATTTTAAAGAGGACAAAGTCACTGGAGCAAAGGTTTATTGTACGAAGCAGCGCTGAATCGGGTGCATCTCAAAGTAGAGGCACACACATCTTTAGTTTTTTAGATATTTTATACCTTTCTTTCCCGGCCGCCTGAATACCTGTCTCTCTTCTCATTGGCTGAGAAGTTGGAGCTCACATTCTTCCCAACCGCCTAAAGACACAAACCTTTAATTAACAATACATTGTTTCACAGTCTCTGCTAATATCTACTGTCTAATGTTAGTAGTTACAAACATCCTGGTGATCATCTTCTTGATCTAGTGTCCATATCCTTCTTTTCTTCAGTCACCCCCCAGGTGGCCTTTATCCACTTATCACCTTCCACCATCCTTTGTTCGCTTATCAGTCTACCATCAATTCGGTTCTCTTTACCTAAATGGCTTCTTGTAAACCAGAGTCTCTGGGCCATTCCAGGGTACTTGTAAGGATTAGTTAGATGCTATAACCGAGCACACAAATAGAAATATACCAAGTAGCTGAAGCAAAATTCAGCTCATTTCTCACATAGGTCACACACAAAAGGCAGAATTTAATCTTTGCTCTACCTTGGAAACACAGTTTAATTCTCAGCAGTGACTTTATGGGCACTTAAAACAATCCCTAAGAAGAAATGTCAAACACTTTAATTAGTGTTTTCTTCAGCCATGCTATCACCTCTCTGTTCTTTTCCAGTTTTTCTCAGACTTTGCATGCTTTCCTGAAGGGACTGAAGCTGCAACTTGACTAGAACCCAGCAACTTTAACCCTGGGGTTTGCCATGACTTCTGTAACTAAAAATTGTGGGAGGTGGGGGATGAATCCAGCATCTGTTCAATCAGTAGCTCCTGTGGCAACAAAGGAATATGAAAGACTCCGAAAAATATCAAGTAATAAACACCAAAAGTGGCTTTAAACATGGAGACATCTTATCAAATGATTTCACCTTTAGATTGATTTCACAGAACAGTTGCTGTAAGAACGAATAATATGCGCTTAGTTTAGTCAAAACTTTAACTGATGCAATTTATAGTCATAGCCCTTCCAACAGAGTGAGTGAAGAGAAAGGAAAACTCCGAAGTGAGGAGTGCTTTCTGAGTGCTCCGTACATCCAAGAATCAGTCCTCTGATCTCATCAGTAACCAGGTGCTGAAACTGAAGAGTCTGAATAGGGTCACAAGCCACTGAAAAATTCCTGTTGTCACATATCACAATGAAATGAAATGGCAGTCTTCCTGGTGATTTTTTAAGTAAAGGAGCATGTTCCTTTACTGTCAGTTGGAAGGAGGCTGTATTTATACAGAGTATATTTATGCTGTCATGTATTCTACTCCCAGTTCTGCATTTGCATCTTGTCCCTTTGCCTCCACCCCACCATCAACACCCTCTACATGTTTGGGCACATTTGAATTTTGCATTGGTGTTTTCCAGCTGCCTTCGTGAATGAGGAAATCTGCATGTAGTGAAGAGACTAATAGCACTCCAGTTCTACACCCACATGGATAATATGTAGGTGTAGTATAACCTGTAAAAAGGTTGGTAATATGGATATAACTCTGCCAGACTTTGGTCTCTTTTGTCGGCCTATAGTCTTTCAAAGCTATCTAGCAAACTGTGCACTTTCTACAGCAATCATGTCATGCTCAGTACTGGCAGGTTACTGTGAAAGGCCACAGCTGGTGATTTGTGAAACAGCTTTCTCATTCCCTGGTTAAATCCACATCTATCATATCAGGTGTTTTAGGTGCTCATACATATACAGTTACCTATATAGCCAATCTGAGATAACTCATGTCATTTTTGTGAGAAATGAGCTGAATTTTGCTTCAGCTACTTGGTATATTTCTATTTGTGTGCTCGGTTATAGCATCTAACTAATCCTTACAAGTACCCTGGAATGGCCCAGAGACTCTGGTTTACAAGAAGCCATTTAGGTAAAGAGAACCGAATTGATGGTAGACTGATAAG
>KZ505882.1:601252-612544 GCA_002844005.1 Limosa lapponica baueri | reverse complement strand
AGTGTGAGCCGGTGTTTCTCGCATTTTGAACGATTCTGAAGAACATAAAAATGGTTGTTTAGTATTCAGGAAACTTTCGGTGCATTCACTGTATAGGAAACATGCATAAGAGGTGTCATTCTAACTAAGAACTAGTATTGATTCAAATGAAAGAAACTGAGGTAGTTCACTGCAGGCCTTGGATCGGAAATTACTTTTGACACCCTTCCCTGTACTGCTGAGATCTTAATGGCCAGGCAGTCTCTAAAAGTCCATGGCAGAGGGTAAGTAGGGCCCGCTAGAGCCCACACCACATGGTCACTGGATTGCCATGTACAGTAGGCAGCCACATCTCCCTGCGAGCTCTAGAGGTACTACTGAGACTTTCTGCCCAGATGCTGTCTACAGCACATGAGTGTGAATGGTTATCTAACAGACTATCAAATAGATACTTGTGTTGCTGGAAGAGGTAAAGGGAAAGACAGAAGAGGTCAAATACCATCCATCCTCTAAACACATAAGCCTGTTTAAAACTTATCTAGAACAGTGGATGGTCTCTGCCACCATATAAGGGTCAAGAGTGGAAAAAATACTCCAGAAACACCTCCTATCCTGTCCCTCCTTTCGACATAGTCATCCACCGTATCCTTAGCAGAATGAAGGGGTTGCCAAGCTTCCAAACATGACAAATATGATTTGTTTGATAAACAACCTTTGTCTAACCAGGCATTTATTGAAGAACAATGAGGCACTGAAGAAAAATAGGTCGCTACTGGAATGACCATAAGGTTGTAGCATCCACCATGATCTCACTGCACAATACTTTTCATGTGACTTAGACATCCATACGTTCCACAGTTGACTCGTGATCCCCACTCTTCTGCCAGAGCATTTAAAGCAGGTGGTGCAGCAGTAGCATCTAGATATGGTCTGAATTCAGATGTGCTGTGGACTTCTATGAACAATAATTTTGGCAGAACTGCCTTCATTGTGCTTATGTGGTCTGACCCTGGTGAGACAAACCCGCTCCTATTCTCCACAGGAACAATCCCCTCTGCTGGTTCTTCTCTGTCTTCTCAAGCCATATGCTCACAGGAGGTCATGGCAGCACTGCAGTCCCCCACTTTCAGGAAATTCACTCAACAGTTCTCCCCACTTTCTGACAAGTTCTTCAGTTCACAAATGCTCCTAGTTTGATAGTGGTCACTCTAACTACAGGTAAAACAGGAAAAGAAGGCTCCCAACCAGGGACAGAATAATGAAACAAAGCTTAATTGTTTCTTCATGCAAGGCAGGCTTCAGATACTGACCAAGGCAGTTCTTTCCCTCTCCTAGATGCCCTGATACAGCTTCACCACTTGTTTTTCCCTGCAGCCCTCCCAGCAGCACCCCCTCCTTCCAACATCAACAGTATACTTCTCCCAGTGAAGAGATGCTATAGTACATGCCTCACCTTTCCCTACAGTAGGAAACATGACCTTGGGAGGACAACTTTAGGACTCAAAGGAGTAGTGTAAGAGTGAGATTTGCATGTATCAGCTTTTATCATTTTATGGAATCAGTTGTAATAATTGGGTAATTTGGATTATGAGTGTTATTATAAGTGAAACTAATAATAATTAATTTATTATGCCGTCAAGACCTTAACTGGACTAACAATAAATTTTTGGCTTCATATATAAGTTGTTTTCCTGTAGTCCAGATAAATTGCATTCCATGTTTTCTTTGATCCCATTTCTGTGGACTGGCTGGTAAAATATAGACTTAACAACTCGTGGAGAATACAGGTAACCTAGCCTGTAATTTGCAGTGCAACAACTAGCTCCTTGCCATCTGCAGACTGCCCCGAGTATATCTACACTGTGTGAGACACAGAATATTCTGAAACGTCCTCATCACACCCTTAGCAAGGTCCTTTTAGGACATCCCCATGCTTTATTTATACCCATTGAACCACTCCATTACCTAACACAGAAACTCTCATTAAACGGTTACATTCAGTACGCAGACTGAACTTGTTGCACCAGCAATTGAGATAGGGTGAATGCTGAGAGGCTGGGAGAAGGCAGAGTAGACACACTCTGTATCATCAGAAGGGTATGCATTGTTTTCACATTCAGCTTTGAAAACAGTGATTTGCAGTAATCTAGCTGAACTGCATTCCCCTAGTCCCAACATAAAGCACAGTAAACAATTGCTTTCAAAGGAATTCGAGTTTCAAAAGTGAGAGGAGAAAGAGACTCTACATCATCTACTAATGACTATTGTTATGGATTTTACTTTACTCAGACAATTGGCTGATGGATGGCATTATACAGCTCTTACAATTCTAAAGGGGACTGCAGCGGAGGGCTATTTCTTAGAATAGCAGTTTATTGTGGAGAAAAGGTCCTGAAAATGGAGACAAAAGGGAGACTTTTAATCAGAGTACTAATGTGGGCTGTCTGTGATGAAGCTCTTATCGTTCTGCCACAAGCGGTGTATGGCACTCAAACACAGATTCTGTAAAACGGTAATAGAGGCTTTTAAATCATTATTTGCACTTTAAACGTAGGGAGATATTTGATTGCTTCACAAAACATTACTCAGAAAGGAAAATAACTGGGAAGATGAGTTATGACCTTTTTTTTTGTCCTGGACACTGGAGCCTGTGGTTATTTCTTATTAAAAGCAAATCCAGTAGTTTGGGCCCAGTTAATTTAAGTTCTGTCTGTAAGAAGCCTTCTGATTAGTGACAGTTTTATTGTTCCAGTGACATGGATATATATCTATAATGGAAACTAATAACATGAAAGTGACTGATCTGGTAGGTGGGCTAGTCCAATAATGGACTTTGAATATCAAGACAAAAAAATGCAGATAAGCAGGGGTCAGCTCTAGGGAAGCATAACTGCCTTCCCTCATACTCAAAGGTGAAGAAATACCTAACAACTCTGCCTGAAGCATAGAGCTAGAAGGTTTTCACTTACACCTTCTGAATTAGATTCATCACATTAAGAAGGAGACTACTGTAGCTTTAACGCAGAATGAAATAACTTGTAGCTATTAAAACAAGATGCCAGAAAATTGCATTTTGCCGTAGCAGATACTTCAGCTGCAGTCTTCTGGTTGCTTTCAGATGGAGGAAAATCTTTTATTATAATTTTTTATTTTTATTATTTTTATTTTTATTTTTTATTTATTTTATTTATATTATTTTATATATTTATAAATATATACATTATATATAATTATATTATATTATTATATATAAATATATTTTATTTATATTATTTTTATTTTTATTATTTATTATTGGTACTCCAAACCAGCATGGAAGTCCAAGGGATTCCAAATTGGAGTTGACACAATTTGATATTTGGCAACCTTCACTGTAAGTCATGTTACAGAGTAAGTATTTAAGCTTCTTCATTTTTTATTATTATCACATTAGGGCTTCGAGCTATTCTACACACAGGTGCTGATTTTGGCTAGGCAGTGGAAGAGCAGAATGATGTTTGGGGGTTTATTTATTTCTTTATTCATTCATTCATTCATTCATTTTATTTCAGTTGAATGGAAAAGAAATGCAATATTTGTGATTAACTGAAGAATTCTGCTTGTATTGTTCTGACAGCTTGCAAAACAATTTCATACTGCTCTTGAATAATACGGAAGAATACTGAATCGTGTTGAACTCCAAGGGTGACATCAGTAATTCAGTGCAAAACTGAAAAGGGGTCCAAGCATTTTACATGTAGTAACATGCCAGTCAGGACTGCTATTTCATGGAAATGGAAGTGCACACGGTCAACAAAAATAACATCTAATTCATTGATGTATAAAGAAAATTAATTACTCCCACAAAATATCCCAAATAATACAGACTTACATAAAGTAAAGCAAAATATAATTTAATAGGCTTATTTATCTTGCACTAAGAAATCTGTTACTTTTAGTAACGGTGTTTAATTCATTCTGAATTTCAACATGAAAATGAGGTTTGAGTTGCATAACTACAAGCTTCCTGATTATTCACAGGCAGAAGTAAAACTATGATTTTTGTCCATGCCAAAAATTTAAAAAAAGTGCATAAGATAAAATTGTGAAATCTGAGCTTGAATTCTTTCCAAAATCATTACTTTTCTTTAAACAATAATGCACAACATTGTTTTGTATGAAATTGCAAAACAATTAGTTTCTAATGTTGGCTTAACTACTTTTGCAAATACTAAATACCTTTAAACACATCAAAGAAACTACAAGTGTTCAGAGAGGCAGAGCTTTTGCATAACACTCATTTCCTCTGTATTCACTGTCATAACAATGAAAATGAAACTACTTGAAAACATTGCCACAATATAAGAAATATTCAAATGTTTACATAGAATGTTTCCATTCAGTCTAAACTTGTTTTTAATATTACTCTATTTTAAGAGCCAGAGAAAGTCGTTTGAATTTTAATACAAACAGAACCAATCTATGAGTGTATTTAGACTCTCTTTGCATTTAATTTTTATTTCAGATTTTACGCTTTGAATGATTACTTTGTCTTACATGTGAAGTGGAAACTTAGATATATTTTTTCTGTTTAAATGTTACTTTACGTGCCATTCCCTCCTGCTAAGATAATAAATCATTTGAGAAGGTGAAGAGCATAATTACAATGGTTTTGTGTCATCATATAAATATTCCAAAAAGCAGTGCTGCATATTTGTATCAGTATTAAATAGCAAGATCACATGAGAAGGATGTGCTTACTAGAAAACAAAGTAGAACAGAGAGGTATAGAGTAGTTCATAAACAAATCACATACATTTGAATGGTGCTAGTTCTAAGCTTCAATTATAGTAGAAGATCTGGTTAATCTTCTTTCCTAGTTATATAAAATGTCAGGATTTCTGTCTTGCAGGTTCACTAGCTTCTTCAGGATTTCCAAGAGGCAGAAGAGCCTGGGAAAAATTGCCTTTTGAGTATGAAGGACAGCAAAACCATTTTGTTGGTTAAAAGATAAAGTCTGAATACAGGCAAATATTGACCACTGGTGCCAAACCATACTGCAATTCTCCCTCCTTATCTTTCAAGTGCCCTACTCACTGCACTACCGCCTTTCACTCCCACCCCTGATGATTTATGCTTTTTGCCAATTACCATCCAAAACATACTACTTCCTTTTTACTTCCATCAGTCTTCTGTTTGGCCTGGTTGTTTACTTTCCATGTTCACCTACAGTGTCATCCTCTTGGTTGTCTCTGCCGAGATTGTGGTTAGATTTCTCTCCTGCCTACCTGGCAGCAGCCAGCATTCCTCCTGTGCCTCCTCCTCTCCCCACCACGCTTCGGCCAGCAGCCATGCCTCACCTTGCTTCCCTGCCCATCTCACCTTCTCATCACCTTGTTCCCTCACACCCAAAAACCTTGTTCCCACTGCTAGAACTCTTCCCCCCAAAAACCTTGAGATCATTTTTTTCTGTATTCTTAACACCTCAGTCTCTAATCCCATTAGTTCTTCTTGGTTTTTTTCTCTTGGTCTAATTCTGCTTTTTCATTCTGTAAGAGCTAACATTTTTTCTAGTAACTAACCTTATTTCCTTTTAATTCAATGTATTCTCCACTTTTAGTTAGATCTTCTTTTCTTGTCAGCTTTGGCCCTTCTCCCCACAGATATTGTTTCAAATCCCACTGTATTTCTCCTGCTTGGTCTCTGGTTTTTATTAACAGCTGAAAAAAAATGGGTTAAATTCCCTTCAGGCATTCTTATCTATCTTCTACTCAGACCTTAACCTGGCTCCAAAAATGCTTTGAGACCACAAAGGTTTTTGTAAACAACTCTTTATCTTACTGGTTGTCCTGGACTACTAGATTGGAAAAGCAGGCCTTTCTTTTCTCAGTGTGTAACTCAGTATTTCTCTACACAAGTGCATTATATTCATTGAAGTTAATACATAATAAAAGTAAAATCAACTTTGAGCTGAGACAATACATGAAAAATTTCTACTAATTTTTTATTTTTTTGGTTATGGAGAATTAACAGTATGTGAATGCATGGAGATATAATGTACCATTTTATCACTTTAAATATTGATTAAATAAAGAGAAAGACAAGATAATTATGTGAAAGTATGTATTTCTGATGGTGGTGAGGACAAAACTAGTCAGTAATTGGCTAAAATGAAGCCAAAGTGGCCTATTAAGGACATGTTTCATTGTGCTCTTTGGAAGCAAACATTGCAAGCTCACATTCAACAAATAAGGCTTGCTTTGCACTGGGAGAGGAGATTACTTAAATAACACAACAATGGGTGATTGATATGAAATGCAGAAATCTCTGCCACCTTCCACTTTAAAAGATAATAATTCATCTCTGCAAATGTGCCCTACATAAGAGCAACTACTTCACAAATACAGACTAAGGGTAGCATTTCCAAATACAACATCCTTCCTATATATGGAATTACTAACCTAAACCTATGGACGAGGTTTTAAAAAAATTTCACTTATTCATGTGGACACTCATCTCCGTAGGTAAAAAAAGCAGGAGACACCTGACTTGAGTTGTTTAAACCTAGACTGGAAAAAGTCACAGTAAACACTGTCAGGAAAACACAGCAAGATAAATGACTAAAAATGTGTGCTTGTCTTTATTTATATGTATGGATTCCTGCCTGCATGCATGAATGTGAGTGTATATATCTTATTATAAGTATTTGCATTCGTATACGTATACATTTCCCATTTATAATTTCTATGCTATTTTAAAAGCTGTTCAAAATAAAGATTTTTTTTCTTTTTTTGTGAGATGATAAGATGTAATACAGTTTAACATAACCCTGCTGGCAGACAGAAAATTATCAAAACTTTATGACTTCTGTCATTTAGTCATAGTAGGGATTTTTATTATAGAATCTTTCAGAATAGCAGGAGATATAAATACACGACAGCAGCATTAGAGGCACTAAAAAAATGAACTAGTTTTGCAAAGTTCTGCAAAGAAATGGAAACAATAATACCCAATTAATTGTTCTTTGCAATTTGCCCACATTATTTTTATCATCTAGATCTTAAACCACATTTTTTTCCTTTGCTGCTTTTTTAAGGGAGGATTGTTTTCTTGTTTTGGTATTGTTGGGGGCTTTTTTGGTTGTGGTTTTTTTGTGGTTTTTTGTTTTTTGTTTTTTATTTTTTTTAATAAGCATTTATGACTATCTGCCACAGTGGCTTGTGCATTAGGCACTTACTACATTTTAAATTCCACCCACATGCTCTTGCATTTCTAAGTATATGAGTCTGATGATTCTGCCACTGGGAAATGTTTAGTTTCATTTAAAAAAAAATCAATTAGTTGAGCCTTGTACTTAAGGGCAACTTCTGTCAGATCTTTTGACTTGGAGGAATTGTATTGCAAAATGCCTTCCAGCTTTTTATATGATAACTTAACTGGATTTTTATTCTATCATCTCTCAATAATAATCAACTCAATTTATATTTAATGAGTATAAATAGTGGAATTTATACTTTTATCACATCTGGCAGCATGTGCAGTAGGGTAGCTGCTGCATCAGTTTTGTTGAGAAACAGTTTTAAAAAGTCTTCCGTTTTGGGGACCTTTTTAAGATCTCATGCAGTACTTGAAAGGCCTTTGTCTTGCTGTCCGGCTGTGCTGTGGTCATACATCCTATGTGTTGTAACCTTGTATTTACTGACATTACTCAAGTTTCCATTATACTTTTCTGGATTTTCTAGCATGCAGTTTAAAATATCATCTTAAATCTTCTTCCCGTGATCAAATGTCCCTATGCAGTCTTGCTTCCTCACAAACTCCATTATAACCAAAGGAGCTAGTAGAGACCTGTCTTCATCTGCAATTTTTATTATACTGCCTAGATTTTTTACTTTCTCCCATCTTCACTTTTCAGAAAGAGTATTTTCACAAACTTGATAATGTAATAGCCAGCTTTCCTTTTAATTCACTTTCAATTACAGTGATTATTACAAACAGGAACCCATGTTGCATATATCTTCCCTAGCATTGAATTTAGAGAATGAAGTGAAACCAACAAAAGGAAAGGAAACACAAACTTTGTGTGTTCTCTTTCTTCTCCAGCTCTCAGAGGACCTTTTGTATTTTCTGTGTTTGGTTCTTGATTGTCTTTCAATTCATGTCCTGTACAGTAAGAATACAGTACCAGAACTTAACCATGAATTCTGAGCATGCTTGTCTGTATTATGGGCTTTGGAAACATGATGTTCTTCTAGCTAGACATCCCTGAGCCTTTTTGGAAGGGAAGAGACAGGACAAGTAGCATTAAATTTTTTCTTAGGGTATTTATTATTCTATACTTATATACTAGGTTATCTACTGTTTAGGTTTCTTTATTTTCTTTTCTAAAAGAAAGCAAAATGTTAATAACTGACAATAGTATTTGAATTGGCCACTGGAATGCTTTGTCTCCCAGACAGAATGAGAGCAAGTAGGGAAATCACAGCAACAATTTATTATTTTATGATACTCTTATCTCCACTAATTCTGCCATAGCAGGTAGAATTACGGCCCTATCCATCAAGAATTACAGAATTAAGAATATATCTGTATTAAGTATAAATAATGCCTCTTCTCACTAGTTAGATAAAAAAATTCACAGTCAGTATGGCAAGGCTAATAGAAACTAGAAGGGATGTATGATCCTCCATATATTCCTGCAGGCATCATGACATCATAAAATTTTTACCTGTTTATTGTAGCTCAAATTAAGTGGCCCAGCATCTTACATTCAGCAAAGTTAAGGGCAGTTGTACTTCACATAGTGATATTCCCTGCTGAAATGCTCCTCTCATAGTAGGCGTGCTAGGTAACGGTATAACTTCCCTGTGCAGCTAATTAAAAGGTGAGAATTAAGGATAACAACAAAAGGTTTTGCTCTTAACTGTTTTGTCTTTGTTGTACATCTCTCTTTTCCAATCTTGTGAAAGGAGACAGTAAAATTAAAAAAAAATAAATAATATTATTTTGATGTTGGGTTTCAGTGTACTGTGCCTAGAGTTTCATGAAAAAGGTCTTACTCATGTTCCCTCCTCCCCTTTTACAAAGTGATATGAAAAATCCTTTACATAGCTTTCCTATTAAGATTTCAGCTTTTCTGAACTGTAACAGAGCCATGGCCCTTTATCGTGTCTGGACAGAAACAACTGTTTGGCTATCTCCAAAGAGCAAGAGAGAGAGGAGAGAGTTCAAAAAGTTGGGGTTGTTTAGTCTGGAGAAGAGAAGGCTCTGAGGAGATCTCAATGTGAAAAAGGAAGTGGGGGACAAACTTTTTAGCAGGGCCTGTTGCGATAGGACAATAGTTTGAAACTGAAAGAGGGTAGATTTCAACCAGATAGAAGGAAGAAATGTTTTACAATGAGAGTGGTCAAACACTGGAACAGGTTGCCCAGAGAGGTGGTAGATGCCCTATCTCTGGAAACATTCAAGGTCAGGTTGGACAGGGCTCTGAGCAACCTGATTTAATTAAAGATGTCCCTGCCAATTGCAGGGGGTTTGGACTAGATGGTCTTTAAATGTCCCTTCTAACCCAAACTATTCTGTGATTCTAGAGTAAAACCTTGAAGTAAAAACTTCAAATTTATGAGCTCCTGAGGTAGCTTTGAATCCAAGTGAGCCATACAGAGGCTACCTGAGACCCCTCCAGTAAGAGGACTCTCTCAGCCTGACTGTTGCCAGGCCTGAGGATGTTACGGACTTTCACACTACATCTCTGACTAAGAAAGGGAAAGACTATTCACCCTGGGCAAAAGAAAGGTAATAGACTACGTGTTTTATCTGTGGCTGTCTTGAAGAGAAGGGTTCTGTTCTTTCTTTGCCCAGATTAGAAGTCTAGGAAAAAACAGGAATTCAGTCTGAAACCTACGATATAGAACCAAGCATGATTCAGGTAGATAAACAGAGGCATCTGGTATCACTTGAGACGCCCTGTGGTTTCTTGCCTGGCGTCTACCCAATGTCTGTGTCCAAGCAGCACAGAGATATATGGAGAAAGGCATTGGTAATATAATCTATCTCTAATGCTATCTTGAAGTTACATAGAACATGGTAACAGAAAATATGAAAAAAGAAGAGTAGAGGATAAGAAACCAAAAGAAGAGTAGAGGATAAGAAACCATGTTCCTCTATTGTTTGCAGCTTCCAGGATCCCTCCCCCACTCCTGCCCTTGCCCTTTGTTGATTAGACCCACTTCTGCAAGTCCCAAAAAAGCAATTTGGGACAGAAAAGCTAAAATATAATACAAAAATATATATTGGCTTTTATACTATGTAAAATATAATGAACATGATATTATATTCTATGCAATAAAATACAATGGGAAGATCAGAAAAAGGCAAGCATGACCATACGTGTCAGTTGCAGACAGAGCATGGCATGGGTTGCTAAGTTGCATGGTCATCAAGATACTATCATACTGACTAGCATGAACTTCCTTCAAGATATCTTGAATTCAGGGACCATTCATTGTATGGGATGTGGGCTTCATGAGTATTCCCCCACCCCCCACTTTCCTCTTGTGGAATATTTATCTTTAAATCATAACATGTTATTTCATTATCATTGGTTCCTATCAACATGCTTAGTATTTCTCATGACATATACACAAACAAACCCAGAAAATTGGCTTTTGTTATTTCCATTCTACATTTATATTGACTTACTCAGAAAACATACAAATGCATCAGGTATATAAGAAATAATTAAATGGCAAAACCTTAGCCCTTCAGTCCCAAGGGCTTGGTCCACTGTCTGAAAATATTTTATTCCACTCCAAACAAGAACTACTGTGCTAATCCCCCTGGAATGCAGCATTTATTACTTACCTGGCAGGTGTGAAGTGTTGCATGCTAAACGGATTATCTCCCCCTCCGTCTCTCCACCTCCTGCTTTGTTGAGGCAAAGCAGAAGAAGAGAGGGAGGAGATAATCCTCTTCAAATGAAGCATTTATTACCTTGGATGCGGACATGAAGTGCTGCTTGCTGAGGGGAGTTAGCACGGGAGAGTCTGATTATACAAGCATTAAACCCCATTGTAAACAAAATAAAGCTTCGTACTAATCTGACCACTACTGTCTTGACAAAGTTCAGGACTTTTTACTGTTCTTTACAACAGTTAGACTTCCTAATATTCAAGCTACATCCTTATGATTGGAGGATTGGTATTGGAACTTTTGGATAACAGATGCAATCGTTTACAGTGGTTGTAACGCAAAGCTGTGAAGCGGTTTTGTTGGTTTTTGTTTGGGTTTTTTTTGGCATTTCCTTTCTTTCTTTTTTTTTTTTAAAAAAAAAAA
>KZ505882.1:565916-601214 GCA_002844005.1 Limosa lapponica baueri | reverse complement strand
GTGGTTGTAACGCAAAGCTGTGAAGCGGTTTTGTTGGTTTTTGTTTGGGTTTTTTTTGGCATTTCCTTTCTTTCTTTCTTTTTTTTTTTTAAAAAAAAAAACACTTTCAGGATTTAGATCTGGCAAATCTTCTGGGTTGGAAGGCTTTTCTCATTTCAGGAGCATCAATTCTTTCTGTTCAATTCTTCTGTCTGTTTCACAGACAATTGCCTTTGTGAGCAGTTCTCCATGTTGAGTTTGTGACATTTCTGACCATATTCCCGACCCTTATGAAGTCCATTTGTTTAGAAGAGCAGGATGAAAAACAGATTTGGCCCTAAAGATGCAAAGTAAAAAAAAAGTGTTTCGTTTCTCTAAAAGAATTTCCTGCAGAGGTCCTATGGCTTAGCAGTTTTATAGTGTTTTACACATCCACATAACAACTGCACTGTAGGCACACAAAGTGAACCTCACACTTTTGATTCTCAGAGCATAGCCAAGTTACCAAATCATATATTCAGGCAGGCTTCATCAAATTCAGGGCACACACTAAACCACTACAAGTTTGTGGTATCCATGGGTGTTTAGAAAGTGACAGAATTTCCTAACTTCTGTTTTCTACAGCTTATCAGAAGTTGTGCTGTATTTCATCCAAAGCAGAGAAGAAATGAAAGAGAATGAGCCAGGAAATAAAAACTGAAGCCTAAGTCTTTCAACAGATGTGCTCTTAACTCTTACAGCTGTTTTTCACTCTCCTGCTTTAGGTGAGTTTAAATAATATATAGGTACCCTTTTCTGGCTAGAGCTTCTTTAGTAGTTTATTACCCCCAAGCCAGGTGCAGCTGATTGCTACAGATCTGCTGGAGGAGTTTCTCCTGTGGTGAGTCCCTCCTTCATATCAGTCAAAATCAGATGGGTCAGTGCTGGGCCATGGTAGTCTGAGTCACCCTAAATCAGTTTTGCTTATGCCCCTACTTTGGATCCCAGAATGCCATTCTCTCCACCCTGGTGTCAGCACTGGTGCTACTTTGTGTTCATTTAGAATAGTTAGGTTTGACAAAAATATAGGAAAATGGTATTACACAAGGGTGAGCACCAACACAAAGGACAGAGAACACTCATGTGGCCATAGGGCAAGAGACAGAAAGGAACCATAGTGGCTCCAATTTAAGTTGGTCTTATTTTGTATATTACTTAAGCTCATTTTATTGGAATGGGTCAGGAAGTAATCAGTGGAGTCTTAGTCAACAGACTTGCAGTTCAGCAATTTCCTGCAGGAATAGACCACTAAAGCAGTGAGGGAAGGAGTTACTGACTGTAGACACAGGACACTCTGGAAGTGGGAGAGAAGTGCAGCAAGCCTGCCCGCGTTCTTGGAGCAGACAGAGTAACAATTATGACAACACCAAAGGCTGTGGTTTGCAATTATAGTATATATATATATATATATTTATATATATGGACATGGGGAATATAGAAAAAAAGTGATTAGTACTAGTAGATAACAAGGTATTGTAATAAAAATTGTTCCTTGAAGCAAAGAGGTTGATAATTCTGCCGAAGCAACTTCGGGGAACAGAACTCTGGCTGTTCCTTTGTAGCCTCATGCAATTTCATTGAGTACTAAAATTTCCTACAAGGTATTTGGTGTATCTGTATTGCCAGAAGAATTCTTCAAGGAAAAAGATATCTTTCTCCATGCTCTCATGCAAATTGAGCTGCAGGAGAAGGTTTGCCAATTAGGAAATCAGTACAGAGTCTGATATATACTTAACCTAGACTTCATTACAGAAAGCTTTAAGGACAAAGTCTCAACATGTCTACCCCTATTTTTAACTGCCATTCAGATGTATTAAATGGAAACAGCACAGTGTGTGTTTCCAAAGTAAGAAGAAACAAAGAAAAAGAAAATCACCACACAGAAAATATTTCCTTGTACTTATGCCAGCTGGCAATGTAGATGCTTGGTTAGACTGACATTGATTAAATCACTCTTTTGTGCAGAACCTCTGATATTTTGTACTTTCTGTATCTCTCTTAACTGCGTGAAAACTTTTGTGTGTGACTTGCTTCTATTATTCTGTCTTTTGAGAGAATTTCTAATTCCTTTGCAGCACTACCAGCTTTTCAGGATTCATGTAGAGGTTCAGTAACTATGCTTGCCTTTATTTTCAACCACTGATGATGTCCTACAGAAGAGAATTGAGGGTAAATAGCATGCCTAGTATTGAAGGGCCTAAAACACCTACTTTGCTCCAGGAATGTTGTTACTCTTACTCAGTGCAGTCTTTTTATTCAGTTCTGAGAAAAAAAACCTCCAAGGTAATTTAGTGTTTGCACCTATTTGTTTTATGCAATAGAGAATGTTGTCAAGAAAAGTATTTATCCAAAGTGTACCTCTTTGAAGAACCAGAACATTGAAGAAACTAGCACGGTTAATGCAAAAATGGGTTAGGATATATGCAATCGCATTCATAATGCAAATACACATGTAGATTTTCTGTATAGGGCCTTCAACTCTGTATTTTGCTGAGTCATAGGTTCTGCTTAAATGACAGTGATACAGTGATGAGAAGACACTGTTTGAATTCTGTTCTTTTTATTATTATTATTCAAAGAGCTAATTATTTTATTTGTGAATATTGGGTAACTGAATAGCTAAGGCTCATTATGGTTTCAGTAGATACTTTGAGAATCCAGATATTTCATTAGTGTATTATTTGCTATTTTTTTCACTCACTATTCTCCTGCTAATAAATTTGTCAGGCAGTAAAGGAACAGAAATACCATAAGATCAGTTGAACTGAACGGCAAATGTAAACAATCTGTCATCTCTGTATAACACATCCAGAGCATTCAGAAAATGCTTATGAATTCTAAGTACATTCACAGCCAATCTGCATGCCTTATAAATGTTTCTCAAGTTAATGAAAAACCAACATTTGTCAAATTTCTCTTTGATGAGTGCTATTCAGTTTATATTTGTTTCTTCTCCAGCCTGTAATTTTTTTCTTACCTGTCAAGAAAAAAGGAAATTGCAATAGGATCTGAAACAAATAATTGAGGATGCAAGACGATCTTGTTATATAACTGTATTTAACAACAGTGTTGGTAGGTCATTTTGTATTCCTTTGTAGATGACACTTGATGTCTCTATAGGCCAAAAATAGCTTTTAGTTGGTGTTTTAGCAATTTGGTATACCCACTACCTTCTGAAAAGCATGGTGACTTTCACTGGTGCTACGCAGACTTTAGTGGTTCCTAGGCATACCAGATTTTTTAAGAAATCCAGTATAGTTATTGGATTTCTGATGTGCAGATTGCACTGAGCTCATTTACTTCTAAATAACCTGTCTTCTGTATTTTTCTGACATAAAAAATTGACCTAGATAGCAACAAGATAAGCCATCTCTGAGCCCTCTTAATGAGATCACTAGCCCAACTTTAGCACTCTGGAGACTATTATTGCTCTTTTACAATCAGTTTCCAGTACTGTAGAATCCACAACAGTTTGCAGAAGATTCTGGTGTGATTGAATGTATGATGTGGTTGGTATATGCTATGGGAAATGGGTGTGAAATATGATGAGAAGGATAGGATAGGATGATGACAATGCAAAGATCTAAACTGAACAGCTCTTTTTTTTTTTTCTCTTTGTACCTGTTTTCCTGGCTTATTGGTACCTATTATCTGTTGAAAAACAAAAATATGGAGAGAGATGGGCAAATAACCTTAATCTACTGCCAGAGTGAAGATGGTTTCCTTCTGTTCGGTTTAAGAGGCTAGCTGGTAATTTGTTTGTGTAGGTCTATTGCAAAGACTGGGTGATAGAATTTTTTCACTAATAATACATTAAAAAGCAAATATTCTACAGTATTTTTCAGAATATTTCTACAGAAAAAGTGTTTTAGGAGATCAGTGTGTTTGGCTTGATTTCTCAGCACCTGACATGTTTCTCGTACAATAATCATCCAGCATGCATTTGGTGTTCATTCTATATAGTTGTTCTTTGTTATTATTTGAGTGCAGAAAAAAACTCCCTCTGTGTTTTGTGTCAGAGGGTTTTATTCTGTCACTAAGTACATTTATGCATGTTGAAAGCTAGCTACAGGAAAAGCAAATCCTTAGTCATCCTGGTGCCACAGCAGCACCAGCAATGAAAATGAATGGGCTGCAACTGGATTGCTGCAGTGGAAAGAAGCTTAATACAACTAGACTGGACACTTTATGGAGACTGGAGCTTTCATATATTCATCCATAAAAGTATCGCAGTAGAAAATGCACCCAGAGAGATGTAAAATAAAAAAAGTATCTGTTCATGCCCTCAATGACCCATTGAGCAATATGATTTCTTTACCTCTTTAAGTATATGAAAACAGTAATTTTTAATACAGTCATACTCACTATCCATCTTGTTCATGACAAGTGTGACAGTTAGCAATTCAAAGGAGCAAAGCAATTTTTCCTGTAAAAAATCAACATAATGGGGCAGAGGGTTGGTAAGGCAGAGGGAGTAGGATTTTTTGCATAGATCTGAGAAATACACCCAATCTAAAACATAAGCACAGTTTGTATGGTTTAAAGAACAGAGGCAGGAACAAGGCTATAAGGGCTATCAGGCAGAGGAGATACTGGCCTTTTGGCATCTGGATTTTTGACGCAGACCACTGTTAGAAGCACCCAGCTGCTTTGTCTATAAAAATTGAACACTCCATATACATTTTTTAGCTTATGCATTCTTACAGCCTCTCTCTGCACTGTCATCATCTTCCTCAGATACACCAAGGTCAATCAAATCAACTAAGGGCGAAGAACATAAAAATGGGGTAAAGATGGTTATCAGAGCTGAGTGTTTAACTATTGGCAAAGGAACTCAAATGTGATATCTAGAAAAGCAACAAATTGCTAGACTGGATTATGGTGTGATCTGAAACTGATAAAAGTAAGTGACTGAAGTTAGAATATTTCTTGGCAAGAATTGTCTGATTTTTATAGTACATATTAAAGAAAGTAGCAGCAGTTGTTTTTCAGCCCCAGAATTAGCAACAGTTGTTTTTTAGCTCTGGAATAATAGATTTGTGTACCAGGAGAACTATACGCAAATGTGAAATATATCAAATGTTTCTTATTAAGAAAATAGTTATGTAAGGAGGATGTCCTTCAAACATCTTCAGAACCAGGATTAATGAAATATCCCCTTATATCAAAGCTTATTTACAAAACAAAAAGTAATGTGTAATATAAAGAACGATTCAGAATGGTTCAAATAAACAGCTAAAAAAAAGGAAATAAACACAGGAAATTCAACTATATACACCTGTTGACATTTTGCAAGCCACCTCTTGACTATAGAATGATTTGTTGTGGCCTACTGCACCTGCAACAGAAGACTCACTCTTATATCCATGTAAGAGGGGTATTAGGAACATGAGACTTTTTCCTGCAGGACCTGGAACATACAGTTATTTATACTTATTAGCCAGTGGTACCATCCCTGAGAATGGTTCAGACCTTGACAGCCAATATTTACTACTAATAAGGTTCTCTCACTTTACATCGAACTGTACAATCTTAGATAGCGAAGATGTGTTTCTTCAAAGACTGATTTAGAAGGATTAACAATTAAGAAAATATCCTGATTACCATAATTTCACTGTATACAGAAAACTGAAATCTTATAATGGTTCCAGTGCTTTTCCCTTTTTCCTTGGTCAGTTTTAGCAAAGTAAGAAGTATTTGGATTAATACTGATATTCCCAGACCAAGATTTACCTGAGGAGTTCCCTAGAGAAGTGGGAATACAGCAACCTGTTATCTGCGTGGTATTTTCCTTCTGCCTAGCATGTTTAGCTAATTATAAGCATAAATTCTTTTGAGTAAGGTACTATGTGCATTGGCTAATATAAAGTTATTTACTGGGAGATGAATCTCTGGACACAGTGTTTTAATTTTCTGAGAACTGAATACCACCTAGCCCATATACAGGAACAAATCTTGTGAACAGCTGTATATTGTTACATGTATTAATAATCCTGCCAGTGACTTTGCCATTTCCTAACTAATTGCAGAGAGCTTAATCAACTCCTTCTTCAGGAAAGCCACACTTAAAGAACGTTTACAAATAAATGGCTCATTTGGACCTAACCATTTCCTGTCCTTTCTCCAACTGCTGGTGTTTTTGATCTGCTGATGGCAAGAAAGCTTATGCAAAACTGTTTGAAGAAAAAGATGGGAGAATGGATGGGACAGAGAGCACAGGAGAAACCTGAGTACCTTGCAGATGCCAATTCACAGTACATATATGTATACACCAGTACACATATATGCATATCCACAGTTTACACTGACCAGAGCAGGGATGCACTGCGTGCTTCCTTCTTCTGTGCAAGGAATAGCTGTAAAACACAGTGGGGACTATCTGACCAGGTGAGTCACAGACCTCTCACAGAGTCAGGGTCTGGTTAACTACTATTCTGGATAGTGCTATTTACCATTTCATCCGCCATATGTACTTGGCACTGGTGAGGCCTCACCTTGAGTACTGTGTTCAATTCTGGGCCCCTCACCACAAGAAGGACATTGAAGTGCTGGAGCGTGTCCAGAGAAGAGCCACCAAGCTGGTGAGGGGTCTAGAGAACAAGTCCTTTGAGGAGAGGCTGAGGGAACTGGGCATGTTTAGTCTGGAGAAGAGGAGGCTGAGGGGACACCTCATTGCCCTCTACAACTACCTGAAAGGAGGTTATAGAGAGGTAGGTGTTGGCCTCTTCTCCCAAGTGAATAATGACAGGACCAGAGGAAATGGTATGAAGTTGCAGCAGAGGAGGTTTAGATTAGATATTAGGAAGAATTACTTTACTGAGAGGGTGGTCAGGCACTGGAACGGCCTGTCCAGGGAGATGGTGGAGTCACCATCCCTGGAGGTGTTTAAGAAACAGGTAGACGTGGCACTTCTGGGCATGCTCTAGTGCCCGAGATTATTGGGTTGGGTGTTTTGTTTTGTGGTTTGGTTTGGTTTGGTTTTTTTTGTGTGTGTGAGAATATGGTTGGACTCAATGATCTCAAAGGTCCCTTCCAACCATGAAGATTCTGTGATTCTATGGAAAGACAAGGGAGTAACATCAACTTCATCAGAAAATTCATTCAGCCTGCCAGGCAAAGTTGTGCGTACAGCTCCACCAGCCCAGACAGCAACTGCTCTCAAGTCTGTTCAGAGCTCCCTGTAAAGCAGCATTTACATGCAAGAGTTCTTTAGACTTTCAGAGAAGTGATGGGAATAAGGCTTGATTGACTCTTCTGTGTATCTCCCACAAATTTGTGAAGACTGGTTTAGTTGTGGTTAATTTAATCTCTTTACACAGTATCTAGCCAGGAAGAGAAAGGAGTTACTTGTTATGCAGAAGTAGAGAATCTTCTATATCTGTCTTATGTTTAAGTTGATCACACTTCTTCTGAAGAGGAACATAAGGCCTGAAGATTTAGGCTTTGGCAGTGCCATTTGTCTATACGGCTATACCTGCCTGACAGTAATCCATAACCAGTATGTGAGCTTTCTTATATCCTCAAAACTGAAATGTGAACAGCATTTCTTACTCTTTAATGCTTTTGATCCCTCTTACATTCTTTATAGCATCACTGAAATTAGATAACAGTGTCCAGCACAACTTTAATTAGCTAAGAGGAAATGCTTCCCATCTGAAGTTTAGCTTTGCCGATGAGCAGCTTTTCCAGCTTCTGGCTTTCCCTTTTTCTTTTGGTTATGAGAAACCCCTTCTTTCTGTACCCCTGAATCAGCATTGTTCAGAAAGAAAAAAAAAGTTATTTATTTCTGCTTGAAAAGATTAAAATGTGAAAACACATTTTGTGAAAACACTTGAATACGGAACTGTGACCCTCTGTTCAACCTCTTACAGAATAACTGTACAGAGAGAGTATTTAGCTGACTACATGAACTGAATACTTTAGATGTTTTCTTATCTATTGTTTCCCTTCCTCTTTTGCAAAAACAAGTTTTGATGGAAATCAGAAGTAGCTCTTCAAAAGAAAGGAAGTGACAAATTATGTGTCAGTGTAAATGAAAAGAATACCAAGCCCGTAAATTTTATCCACTTATACATATAAAGATAGCTGAAGACATGTGCTGTAGTCTGGACAATGGTCAATGTCTCAGGTTCTACAACAATAGAGAAATTAAGTTTAGTAAGTTTTCTTATAACAATTTCTACAGTTACAAATGGTTCTCCTAAAGTTTTTGGACTAAGATGTAAAAAAGTAATTTTTTTCTGAATTTCTCAAGAAAACACCAAAAAGCACATCCAAGATTCCCACTTATTGTATGAAAGAAAATAAAAAACAAACCAAAAGGAAAAACAAAACCCCCAATTAACGATAGATGTAGTTGAAGCAAACATAGGAATTCCAAGAGAAGAGAGGGCAAAAATTCAATTCCTTCATCAAAAAACTGTAACATAGATAAAGTTAGG
The DNA here is from genome assembly GCA_002844005.1 of Limosa lapponica baueri. Taxonomy (NCBI): domain Eukaryota; kingdom Metazoa; phylum Chordata; class Aves; order Charadriiformes; family Scolopacidae; genus Limosa; species Limosa lapponica. The sequence goes on along the minus strand of KZ505882.1, from coordinate 592,755 downwards.
TATTCCTCAGCTTAGAAGGTTCTGGCTTCAGGTCTCATTCAGCTTCTCTTCAGTAAGAGGTCAGAGATTACCTTAAGCACTTGGTATGACTGGCTATCCATCCTGCCCACAAGCTGAAGAAATCAAAGCAGAACAAACTGATAAGGAAAGAGATGAATATTCTGCAATAATTACAACTGCATTTTCATTTACATATAGCTGATTAACTAAGATACAAAAGGAAAAGTTTATTTTAATGACTTTGAATGGGAGTTTCCATGAAAACTGGTAATGGCTATCAAGTGGCATCACTGAACATAATAAAGAAATAAAGAATATCTCTACCATATAAAGCTGTGTTTGAGAAGTTGGCCAGGACTCTGAAAACCAGCATTCCTGATAATTTCAAAAGTTTCTTTAGAACTTAAAATCAATACACTATTGATTAAGCTGGTTCTAATGTGTCTATAATACACTAGATGAACTCCAAGCTGAAAGTATTTATTTTTCCCTATTAAGGGAGCTTCTAGTGATTTACTGAGCCTGATACATCTGTACCATAGATGTTAAAGCAGGTGAGATGAATGTCACCCTTACTGTTTAATTGCATCCCAGGTATGGTGAAGAACCCTAGAGAACAAGTGGTTTGATTTAGTCCTATGTCAGAAAAAGAAAGTCACCTCTATTGAATTACAAACAGCACTTCCATGAAACATCTACATGTTCTTTCAAGGAGTCTTATTCTAATACTGGCCAGGTCTGACACTTGCTAGCTTATAAAATCTGATAGACTTATTGCAGCTTCAAAGAGATTTTCCTTTCCCCTATATTCATATTTAGACTTCCTGGAGAAAAATTTCTACAGCTTTAATGTTTGTACAAGACAGTTTATGCTACTGTTCCACAGAGACGCTGTATAAGTTCCCAAAAATTCCCCTGAAATATGTCTTATGATCTTTAAGAGTTGTGATTTTCTGTTGACTTGAGATTTCTCAGATTTTCTTTAAATGTTTTAGGATATCCATTCAATGTGAAATCTTCCGCTTATCAGTCAAAATTCAGACCAAACTATTTCCTAAGCCAGGAAGAAAAGGCAAAACTTCTTTCAAAATGGGCCTTTGAAAATCCAGATGAAATTCTGTGCAGAAATGATGTAACCTCAGGGAGTGAGGCAGTTAGACATAAACAGTATTTTCACAATATTACTGAACTGCTTACAGAGAATATGAAAACTAATATTTAGTAGCTATTATTTTACTGGTTTAGTTGCATTTTCTGTCTCTTTCCTAACATAAAGCACATAAGTGAGGACCATTAATGGGGCAACATAGAAGTGGCTTTGAACTGGTTTAGTCTCCATCTCCCTGTGGCCTCTGTTTCTTTTGGCAGAATAGGCCAGAGTAATACCAAGTAATTCCACCCCCCACACACACTCCCTAAATTGAATAAATTTATCGCAAGCTGTGGAAATATCACCCTGTTCAAAAATCTACCTAGTGTTATTATCAGAGGTATATCAGATGTGTTATCAGAGCCCAAAACAAAATAATATAACACTATAAAGGAAAGTCCCTAGAGAATTTTGCAGCAGCTTTTTTTCTGTTTCTCCTGAAGCCAAAAAAGTAGTATATTTCCACAAATTCAACACTTGTTTGTACTGGTTCAATTAACTGTTGAAATAAGAGAAAGGTCAAAAACTCCAAGAAAAATCCGATTTTTTTTATGCATTTACTGTTAAACCATGATGTAGTCAGATGAACTGACTTTTCATGACTACATTATGTCCAAAAGAACACCCACAGTCATGTTCCTCTTTGTATAGATGACTACATAGTTCTATCTGTTCTGTGAAGCAATTTGTTCTTATCCTTGCTGTGCCCCTGAAATACTAACCAGCCATTTGTGAATAGTCCATGTGAAACATAAAGGTGATAGTAAAGTGTGTTACATGTACTAAGGGGTGCCTAAATTAGTTGAAAATTAGAAAAACATTTTTCTGGAACCCACCACTGTACCATGCACATATTTGAGATTTTTACTGAGTGGTAGATTTGATACAGACTCTACATTTTTCTTGTGATTATCAATGTATCTTTGTACACAGAGCTGATACACACACTTTAATTGTTCATTGTTCTGCAGCTTGTTACCTAGTTGTTATCTAATGCTATAATGATTGCTGTGAATGTCTTGGATCACCTCTGTATTCTTGTTCATTGGCAAAAGAAACTAAATATGCATCTCTTGTTCATTCTTCACATTTGATATCGTGGCAGCTGCAGCCTCTGTTGAGTGGCTCTGTCAATTCTCAGACAGATATAATAAGAACCTGACTGGATAAATAAAGACATACGTTTCAGCTGGAGCTAGTCTCTGATCAGGGAATATGCTATGAAAATACTTGAAAATCTCCATCTTCTGAAGAAGGAATAAAATGCAGCCTTAAAAGCTGGTAGGATAAAAAAGACAGGATCAGGAAAACAACAGGCAGAAGATGGAATTTATGAAAACTTAATGAGTATATTTATTTCAAATGATAATGAGTATGGGGAATAAAGTTTGGGCTGATAATAATATATCTAGTTGCCTTGGAGCAGTGCTTCATAAATACAAACATTTTCATCATTTCTGAAAATTTTCATAAAATTGCAAAAGAAATATTTTTAAAACAGTCACATAGCCCACAGCCAGGACACATACATACACGCATGTCTATTTGCTTCTGACTTCAGTGGGTCTACACAGTGGGGAATACTGGTTAATTCTATACAAACTAACTCAGTTTGCATATTATACTACAAACTCCGGGTTATAGAAAGCTGTTGTCATTCTCAGCTGTATTCACTATACAGAGAAATCTACAGGTACCATATTTATAGAGAGGTTAAACTGTGTTGTAAGTTGCATATAATTGAATTAGTAAAAAACCATATCTCTAACACAGTGGACAAAACGGTTACATGGAAATGTAAAGAAGTGTAAGCACCTGTACTGCCTGATGCTTACCTTAGTCTTGCCCTAAATCTGAACTCATAAGCTTCAACTGAACCGATAGAAGGGACCTTAACACAACTTTTAGCTAATACTTTAACATACAGAAGTTTGAGTGATATTGCTGAACTTTGAACTCTAAAGAGAAGTACATAGCTCATGGAGCTCAAATAATTAATTTAGGCTGTCTTTTGAAAAGTTAGTCAAAAGTTAGTTAACTAATTTTATTAGTTGTGCCATACTAGTAATGTTTAGTATATTTGTGATTTTCTGAATGTTGTTATATTTAGCGTACAGCAATAACCAATACATGCAGTAACAGGATAAACCTTGAATTATCTGTCATTCTGGTGCTTTGCCACCTTTTGTTTTCTAGACTTTTGGTTATATCCAACTACCTGCACTCATTCCACAGCGAGGGCTCACCCATCTGCTCAACCTATCACAACCACTGGTCCAGATTCTGAAAAGACACCAGAAATGTTGTTCTTCCCAAACTGGGAATTAGACTTACAAATCAGCCCTTGACTCTTTTTTATAGGCACTGCAATTCAAAGGACAACTGATTAAAGTGCTGCGCACTGTTTCTGAAGGGTGTTACAGGTGCACATTTTGCTCGGCCTTTTTCTGACCTATTGGAAAGTTAGGTTTTGAATCCTTCTAGTAGATGATCTGCAAGAGGTCTGCTTGTATACCAAGAGAAGTGATATGTTCCTCTAATTCTGGAGGTGTACCATGATGTTGCAGTTCCTCTGTTTAAATGCTACTTTCGATCTTTAGAAAGATAGTTGTATTTTGCTAGTATACTTCTCAAATTTTCAAATTTTCTATTACATTTCTATATTTCTATTTTGTTATTTTGCTAATAAAAATAAAGTTAAGGGAAAGCAATTTCTGTTATTTTACTATAAAATTAGATTACATTGCATTTTTTTCCACAATTATCTGAGGGATCTGTAAAGGTTTTCCAGGGAAAATTACACTTATAACTTCACAGGGACTGTTCCTGAGTACTGAGAAGTAGAATAGCAATAAATCTATGCTCTAATATCTGGATATTATAAAGCTACTCTGCATTGGTGTTCCTTCACAGTACCACTCTGGTAAACAGAGAGAAGAGGACAATATTGATTAGGTTGAGTATACAGGGAAAACCAAAAATAGGAAATGTACCCGTCAAATTTTCTATAACTCTTCGGGAAAGTAGATGACCTTCATAACCTTGAATGTATCCATTTTCTTCCTAGCCATTATTCTGTGCCTTTGCAGAACTAGACTTTGCAAGTGATAGAACCATCTCTTTAAAGATGCAGCTTTCATGTTTAGACAAACTGGTGGCGTATTGCAGCTCAATAAAGCCTATGATCTTGATTGTCTATCTGATGTAACCATGGAAGCAAGTGAAGAAAAATCATCAGGGCAAAACATTTCATGGAAAAGAGAGATGAGTTCCGTGTTTTCAATTCATCTGTAAAAGCCATTTTAAGGAACTCAGAAACAAAATAGAAAAAAACAAACAACACTGAGCACACTGCTCACAGAATATTTTAAATCTATATTTAATATAATCACTCTAATCATCTGACATTTCTACCCCTAGTGGGGATAGGAATATTCTTCCTCCTAGTATTTCTATTGAAGTCTTCCCTGAAGTGGTTGCATTGCAGTCAACTGCAAGGTGACTCAGCTAGAAGCAAGGAGAGTCATGAAACATTTAATCAAAAAGGCAGGATCTGAGGAAAAAATGTCTTTGCTTTGATATCTCTAATTTGACTGAGGTGTAATAACTAATCAATAACCTTTTACACAGGTGAAAAAAATGTTTTGGCAGTAAATGGTCTTCCATTTTATTTAATCTCATGTTAAATATTTTTCAGTTGAGGCTTTTCTATAAGTACTGAGGGGAGTGCCTATGCACTGTCACACATTTGGGTTGTATTAAATTTTGGTTAAATATCAGGTAGATATATATAATTCTTTTCTTAGACTTAACATGTCACTGAACTAGTCATTGAGCAAACACACAGGTATACAGTGCAATCTTAATTTAGGAAAATAAGAAGCCTCTGAAGAAGATGAAGATTGTCAGAAGTGTTATATACAATGAAATACAAATATAAGTTTTATTGCCTTGTGATTTTCTTTAGACATATAAACATAACTGGGGAAGGTACATAAGCAGGTATGTAACCTTAAGTTTATGAGTAATGTCTTTTATTTTAATTGAGATTTCTCTTCTGCAATCCTGTAAATGCCATTTTCTCAACCTGTCTTCCAGCCTAACCATTAAAAAATATACAGATACAATAGAAGACGGGGATATTCCAGGGCATTGAAAGGTGAAAGTGTTTACTTTCTGTGTTAATTTGGGCAATGCATGTTCGTTGAAAAAGGCAAAAGAAAACATACAACTCTTGTAGGAGAAATAGATAGAGAGGTTTGTTAAGGCTGGACAAGTGCCAAGAAGAAAAGAAAGTCTGGTGAAGATGTAATAGCAAGACTGTTTCATATGTACATAGCAAACGCCTGAAAAAAAAAGGAAATCATATACCAGGGAGCTTTTATGCATATGGATCATGTTTCTGTACTGCTTTACCCCTGGAAATGTGCACATTTCCTTTGCACATGAAAATTTTCACAGTAGCAGCTTTCTCTAATTGCTGACTTTGGGCCCAGCATGGAAAGCGCTACAATGCAGGTTTAGCTAGCACTACGAAGATACCAAGTATTCGTATTCAAAAATAGAGTGAAAGAGGAAAGCAAGTCATCCTTTTATTAAACTCCTAGATATTCAATGACTGTAATACACATTTCATGATTGTAAGCATTAAATTTACGTGACCTTCAAAATAAAGCTCACTTCTTGCTTCAAAAATGCTACATTTTCATTTTTGAGATTGACAGGTCCTAGGACAGGTATTGCCTGGATATTATTTGGAATTGCCATCTTGTAAGTCTACAATCAACTTCACAAAACAGCCATGCAGAAGCTAGAAATCTGAGTTCTGGTTTTCAGTGATTATAAATGTATTCTTAAATACATGAAGTTTGCTATAGGCTCTAAAGAAAGTTCCATGATTTGCTTTTCTAAAGAAATTCTTCAATAGACTAGCAAAACCTTAAAAGAAATATTAATCTGTAGAACCTGTGAAATTCAAAGATTAAGAATGTGACTTCATCTTAAAATAAATTCTGTGTTCACCCATGCCTTATCTCTGTAGCCAGAAGACCTCTATAACACAACTTACCAATGAACATTTTCACCCAAGGAATGACATGTTTTAAGTAGTTCTGAAATTCAAATTGCAACTCATATTCCGCATTAGCTGGAAGACACCCTTTAAATTGGATTTTTATGGCCCACACACCAAATTTATAGCTGGACACTGTGCAAAATGTTATGTCATTTCTAACTTGGTTATTAATTTACATAAAATATGTGTATCTTTAAAACAGGAGAAAACATGATCTTCAAAAAGCTGAAAAAGATAGATATGGCACAAATTTGTATTTATGTATATGTGTTTTGAAAAAGAATGCATTTATATTTCGACAAATAATGATATATGTCTACAGGAAAAATGTGTGAGATGTACGAATTGAAGATTTATAAAATAATGTCTCAGTTCTCCATTTTCAGGATTTTGAAATTTCATGGAAATTATTAATATGTATAAACTCATTTTTATCTTTAGCACTTTATAAAAAACTCACCAGTTAATTGCCAGCTTTTGATTAATAAACCCTGTGCTAAATAAATAAATGCTTGAGTTAGTAATTATTGTGTAACCAAAGAAATGCCATCTCTTGATTGGTTATGGTAGTTATCTATTTAATTGCCATTGTCTTACTTAAAAAAGCTATATTTGCAGGTAACCACAGGGATTTGCACAACCCATGTAAGTTCTGTTCCTATCAGAGATCTCTGTGAATGAAAGAAATCTTAAAGTCTTTCCAGGAAACCCCCCTGGACTTAAATATAGTTAAAAGGTTTCCTCTGTGGTATCTCCAGAATATCAGGGGAAAAAAAAGTAAAATTGTTTTCCAGTCACTCTGTTTTCTTCTTTACCAGGACCGTTTTTCTTGGGCCAAATCACTGCACTACCTTCAACATCCTGACCCTTACATAAGAGAGACCAGCTTTCCCTGTTGTGATCATCAGGGATTGAAGAGCGTGTTTAGGCTACAGGTAGACAGTGTAATGGAGCACAGCCCTGCTGCTGAGTGAAGGCATAAGATGTGCCTCCTCATCTATACACTTCCAACAGTGGCCCCTGGGATATGAAAAGCCTGGGAGCCTGCAAACCTCTTAACTTTTTGCATACTCCCTTGGGTCCCTCTGGGAAGAAACCCAGGTGGACTCACCTACCACAGAAGAGTTAACTGATGTGTATTGGCAGCCAGCACAGAAGGAGCTGGGCTTTGGCCTGTGCGTTTTCAAGGACTCCTTTGCTTAGACTTGCTTAAAGCCTGGCATGAAGCATGGAATTGGGTACAAAAAAAGTGGATAATTTTCAGCTCAGCTGTGTTTTAGATCATACTTGCAGTACAGAGGCTAGCCTTAGACATCTCGTCTTCATCCATTTTCTGCTAGTGCAGAAATTATTCAGAAGCCACAGTAATGACAACGGCAATGCAGTATCTCCAAGTAGGTAGCACATTTAGGCTGCTGGTTAATCTGGTATTAATGGCCTTCTATTTTGAGAAGTCATGCAAAGCAGGCAGTATATTCATGGTTTTGAACTTACTAAAGTTAAGACTAGGATAAGATTTAAGAACTCTTTCCTCAGACAGGTTCAACAGTGTGCGTAAATATACTACATCTGGGACAACAAACCCTTTGTCTATTTAGAGACTTTACAGCTACTATTCAAGAACTGCAATTTATTGACAAAGTGTGGTGATCCATAAATTGAATTTTACAAAGATGAAATGTTTGTCTTGAGGTACAGCAAAGAAAGTACTTGCAAGCTTCTAGCTTGTAACCAGTTTTCTGGGTTTTCCTATTAATGTTTTTGACAGGTACAATATTGAGCCTGTAGTGATAAAATTTTGTCAATAAATGCATGTTATAGACAGTGCAAAATTGTTTTTCCCTTCTCTACCCATTTTATAAAGAGAATTCTTGTTTAGAAACCCATAACTCAGTACGTTCAATTAAAATAACACAGAAAAATTATTTTATTGAGTTGATACATTGACACGCTGTACTCCTCAGTTATTTAAATCTTGGTAATAAGTTGGATGACTCTATAACACAAAGACAAGCATTGACAAGTAAAACAAATGCTTTCCACACTGCCACCATTTCAGAACTCTGAAATGCCCAGAGGAGCCACTTTGTCCCCCATTTATTCAAGGCCTTGCATATTTCTATGTCATGTTGTAAATGCTGTGGTAAATAAGACACACTGAAGGTCAGAAAGAACTTAGTTCCAGGTCTAAGCCTTACTAATGCAACCATGTAGATCTGACTGATATTTTTTTCAGGAAGCACTGTTGTCCAGTCTGTCAGCATTTCACAGGAATAAAAATTACATCATACTTTTTCTGTGATACGTTCCATGTACTAAGTGAAGGTGGGACAGACTTTTTCTTTCTTTCTTGTTTTTTGGTTTTTTTTTTTTGACATTTCTTGTTATATCCAGAGCTTTCTGTTTCTAGACAGATCTCCCATAATGCTATAAAATATCTTTCAGGGATCATGACATCAGGTTTTACTTGATCTCCATTTTCTTGTCTGATATTTTATGTTATTGGCAAGACTATCTCTATCCCAGTTTATTTTCACTATTAAGGTGCTCAGACCTAAACCTTGTCAGCTGAGTTCTTATCTGATTATTGAGGCTTGAGGGTTTTTTTTGAATGTTAGTAATTTATCTCAGTGGAGACAGAGCTTCCAAACTGTGAATCGTATAAATTTGAGTCTTACTGAGTTATCTCCAGCTTTTCTGACTGTCAAAATGAGAAAATATTTAGTAAATTTGAAAGAAAGCAGACCCTTTTCTTCAGGATGTTAACCTATTTCCCATGACTCTTACCATTAATTGATCTTGTTGAATAAGTATTATGGTATTATGCCTTCTACAGTGTAATTGCATGAAGGAACCAGGAGATATTTTTCTTGACTCTGAAGAGGAAGCTGCTGATTTCCACCAATTCTTTTGGCCAGTTCAGAAATATATTTCTGTTATGCATCATATTCATTTTTTCACTACTTGTCGCTTCAAGTTCTACCTGTTGCCTACTCATCTGTTGTAATGAGTTGTTATTTCACTTAATATACACATTTTTATTAATACCTGTAAATTCCAAATATAAATTACAGTTGTAAAAGATTTAGTAAAAACCCCTCACTGAAAATATTTGAGTAGGAATATTTGACAGACAATAAAAAAAAAGTTGTGAAGTTCATAAATACTAGATTTAAGTAAGTTGGTATTCCTCTCTTTTCTTTTTATCAAAAAAGCAGTACATTTATACTATATTGTGTTTATATCAATTTCAGAATGTCAAACTTTTTCACACATGATTTCATTTATTTTAAGGTTGTTCTGCACTGGGGTGGGGGGTGAGAAGGGGAAAGAGAGAGATGGTGCAGGGTTCTTTCTGGATCTGAATAAAAACAAGCCCAACAAATGGCTTAATGAAACAGTTGCTGTAATAAGGTAGAATAAAAAGAGTAATAAAGGTAAGAAGTAAATCTTACATCCTTTCAGATTCCAGGAACCCTGCCTTCATGCAACATCAGACAGACCAGAGAGGGACCTTCACGTGGCAAACCTGCCCATGGGGGAAAGTTCCTTCTTTTTGGTTATTTGAAATATTACATGATTTTCTTACAAGAAAACAAATCAATTAATTAATTTCTACGGTCAAACAAAACTGATGTTCACATGGGAACTTCGTGCTGCACTGTTACTAAGGCAAGGCCACACAGGTGGCATAAATGCTGGTACCAAGAGGGAGCTGCTGTTGGGCCCCTCTGTTACAGCGAGATGGCTGGGCTAATCTTATGGCCAAGGATTTGTGCGGCACAAGGCAGCCTGAAGGCCATGCTGGACACAGCGCAGTGCAGCACAATGTACAGTTAGTTGTCTCCCAGTCAGAATCACTGCAGCCTAGCCCTTGATCCACATACAGCTTACCTTTCCAAAGATAATATAATTGCATATTATGCAAATAACAGAGGTTTCTCAAGCCTTATGTACAAGATTCAATAGTGCACGTGGTCCGATCAAGATCACTAATTCCTTGAACACAAGGTCTTCTGCACAGTTCATGGTGCAGTCTGATCTTTGTCTCCTGTAAATTAAAAAAAATACACAGATTTTAGTAATTGTTTACATTACAGGACAAGAGCCAAATTTTTACTATAAATTTACTGTAAATACAATGAATGTTATGACTAATAAGAGCTGATTTAATTATAATTCTGATGAGGTCAGAGGCTCAGTGCTGCAGTCCTTTGTCATACAACTTCTTACTGAAATTAGTGGTACAAATGAACCTGGACAACATTAATTAGAAATCTTAAAAGGGATAATTCAAGTTTATATTAAAACATAAATCTGAAATTAAAATATTTATGGCATTGAATTGTGTTGTGGGACTACAGATTACCAAATTTTGTTCATACTCCATTATTCCATTTTATATTGTCCTTCCCATCTCTTGACTTAGTCTCTCTACAGCCATTTTCATGATCCCTTCCATACCTTGTAAACAGCATGCTCTGCTCAAGCTGAAACTTTGCGATGTTCACTGTGCTCTACAAGTTTTAGCAACTTTAAACTAGTTCATCAAATACACACATTTGAGTGACATCAGCATAAAAATGTCATATAAGTTTGCTTATAGTGGGTAAAATCAGTTGTAGTGTACAATGTTGTGGTGCTGTAAAATCACAAAGCTGTGTAGTATTGGAAATACTGGCTGATATATGCAGAAAGAAGTCCATATGAAAGTGAATTGGCAAGACAGGGAAAGGGCAATTAAAAACAAAAGACTATGCTTCCAGATACCTCTTTTCTAAATAAATCAAGCAAGAAATCTACAGAAATTCTGATTATAGCATTAATGGTTAAGAGTAGCAATAGCTGCCATAGATGTCACCTCTGTTTGCTACTTCTTCAGTGGCAGAAGCATATGGAGCAGGGAGCTGTGCAAGCAGATAATGGAAATTGACTACCTAGACTGTGCCCAGTATTGAAGTAGTCAACCACAAAGTAAGCACTGACATGGTAGGGTATTTACCGCCTTGGCTTTTAGTAATATTGGAGAAAGAATTTCATCCTGATGGAAGAAATACATTAATCTCAAAATACTGAAATGAATTAAGGAGACTGTGATGTTATAAGAAATTATAACTTGTAAGTCTAGCTTATCTTCTGAGTTTCAATCATGTAAATTTGGAGTATCTCCTTCAAGGATAGCAAAATAACAGTCATTATGACTGGGAAAGAAATCTGGATCCCTATTCCAGACCCCAGAGCTTGTAAAATCACAATGATCAAGAAGCTAGAATGTAGGATGGAAAAGTCACATAGAGTATTAGTAATTATATGCCTTCTGAAATATTCCTTCAAAGATATCCAGCAATGTGTTAATTGTTTTCCTAGGCAAACCTGTAATTCTATATTTTCTATGTATTAAAAATCAAAGTGTAAAGGCAGAACTTAAAAGCATTCTATTCTGACTTCTATTATTTCTTGAACTAAATATATCCAATTGACAAATCCAATTTTTTACCCTAGAAACCATAGATTACACATATATATTAAAAACTTGGTATAGAAATTGAATTGCTGTACTCAATATTAAGTGGTGTATATTTTAATCAAAATTCTAGTGCTATAAAACTATTAATAATATGATTCCAGGAGTTCTGAATGATGGGTACTTGATGAAGATGATGTATGCAGATACTTATAAAAGTAAGGAAAATATGTGTGTGGGAGGAGTGGAAAATGTTCTCGAGAACTTGATAAAAAAAATATAAATCAACTGACCATTCAGTCTCCAAAACTGCCTAATTTCACAGAATATATAAGGAATACCAGGTGTGTAAAGCACATTATGGTTTTGCCACTGTAAAAAATTCAGTTTACCAGTATGTTAGCCTGCCTTTTTAGAGTTAGTGCTTTTGATATGTTTCGATGATCCATTATGTATCCTCCAATAATATTACAAAGTATACTGAGAAATTAAGAAAGGAAAAGAAGAAACAAAAAAAAAAGGGAAAATAGATGAGAAATTTAAAATAGCAGATGATGTAGAAGTGATAATACAGTACTTTGGATAAATAAATATAAAGAAGTTAAATTAGCAAGTGACAGATAGTAAGTAGTAGATGCAAAATATCAAGATATATACACAAGTTTCAATTATATTTGATTATTTTAAAGTCAACCAATTTTCTCCTACCAAGTCTAAGGGAGGTTTGTGACACCAGAAGAGAAGCAAATGCAGTCCAGGGGCAGCTGTAATCCTGTGACTGCATTTATGCCTGTAAAATGGGGAGTGCCAGGGTTCATCCTTTTATCCTGAAGCCAACTGGCATAGTCCTGTCATGTCTATCCCACTAAACTCCCTTATTCCCTGGAAGAGGCTGGTCTATTGGGGAATAGCTACTGGTTCATGCTAAGCCCCAGATGATGCCTCAGTTTTTTCTCGAAAATACTCCTTGGCCCAGGCCAAAACTGAGGCGTAGTATTTAATCCACTATATAACAAAATGGCCAGTTGAGCTGCAGGGCCTGGGCCTGGGCCCTAGACCTTTTTAACTTACTTGTGTAGATGTAGCTCCTGTCTTTAATAATGAAATTCTCTGCAAAATACACTTTACCACACTTAAACCTTATTTAGCCTGTGGATGATTTTCATTTTAGAATAATTTATTTAATTTCTGCCTCATTATAATGTTCCTGAAAAGTTTCTCAATAGCAGAAATTAACCACATACCTGCATGTTGTGTGATGCCCTAAAATACAGGCTTATACCTCAGTTTTCTACCTTTACTGAAATATGCTAAGAAGACAGAAAATTATTTATAAATAGTAAGGGAACCATGAAGAATAACATTAACTGTGAAAATAGTTGTAACCCACCTGTAGTGAAGAAGTGAGAAAAGACTTAAAAATTGAAACATGCATAAACACGGATAATACTTTAGCAAAGGCACAAGTAAAAATCCTGACAATGCAGATAATTGGTAGCATACTTATTTCTTATCTGTAATCTGAAGATGCTTTCTCTAAAGAATTTGTATTCTCTTGGATTTTTTTGTGTGTCTTGAAGTCACCAAGCAAAATATATTCAGACTTCATATAAAGGAGTTATCAATACCAGAAACAGACCTAGAACAAAAGGTCATTAAGGTCCAGCACATAGCTTTCAGCAAGATTGTTTTTACTCTTGGTATGTTTTGATATTTATCTTCAGATGCCGACCAGACTTTTTGCTTAACTGAAAACACACCACGAAAACTGAAATCACCAATACACTTAATTTCTCATGTTGCACAAACTGCTAATAATATAGAAAGCCACAGTAAGCCATTATTGAAATTATTTTTGTTTGCTTTATTGATACATGGATTGGTATATTAGTAAGTATGAGTGAATCTCCTGTAGTCAATGAATTATTTAATTCCTTGAGCACTGAAAAGTTGTTTGGGAAGAAATTCCTGAAGACGAATTGTGTATGAGGTCTGTATTCTCCATACACAGGCTGTGGTCCCAGAACAACAATAAAATGCACCTCTATGAGCAGCTCACAAAAGAGAATGAGACTCTGAGTGTTGCAAAGTTCCAGCCAGGGTGATTTTGAGTAACAGGATTTGACCTGCTGTTGGGCAGGTAGAAAAACAGGCTGATGTTGTTTTAGCAGTAGGTCTTTCTGAGGCTCATAATCTTGAAAGTGGTAAGGAAAAGTAGAACCAGGGCAAGAGGTACTAGCAGTGTCCATCTTTGCTACCAAGCTCTATCTTTTAATACACAAACACATATCACACACGTTACACTAAATGCTTTTTGACAATCAAGAGACTTTCAATTTCTCAAAGAAATAACTCATAATGAGACATTTTAAAAGAAGGGGTGGGAAGTTTTAAAAGGGATATAAGGAAAATTAATAATAGTGCAGTTAATTCTAATTTTTATTCCAATATAAGGAAGGCTCAAAGAAAAAAATGTATTTTTTTTTAAAAAATGGAAATCCTTTTGCTGTAATGTAGGCTTCTTTTCATTATATCAGAGGAAAATAAGACTGGACTGAGATTTTTGGGGCACAATGAGGAATATGTCTATCACCTCTGCAATATCTGTTGCTGGAGCTTGTATGCAATCTTAATCAGCCGATCTGCCTAACCACCTCCATGGATGTTTCTCAGTTCTGTGGGATTTTCTCCAATGGGGTCTCCTTGCTTCTTCTCCATTTTCCTCCTCTGGACAATACAGCATACTGAATATTTGCAGCTTCTTTATGAATAACGTTAAAACATCCGTAGGCTTTGTTTAATCACTTAATAAGGATCTTTCTAAACCTTAAAATGTAATTGTATAAGATTTCTTTTAGAAGCTTTCTAATGTAAAGCCTTGCTTTTCTAGAAGATGAGTAGGATTACTCCCTTAGTCATTCAGAGTGTTGTTTCTTCTAAGAAATTTTCACCTAAAGAAAATTGTAGCAGGGCAACTAGAAATATTTCAAGTAGAGTTTTGTTTTTTAAAATGTGACTTTCCATTAGTAAGTCTGTGTTTCTATGTAATAGACGCTTCTATTGTGAGTAAGAGTTTATATATAGTTGAAATAGGGTTGGCATATTTTAATGATTATATTTATTTCAATGTGACGCTTGCACAATGTACCAATCTGAATCTCTTGCCTCACTTTTATGTTAGAATTCAGACAATTTCCCACCTGTGCTTTAATGAAAAATAATATCTGATTTTTGCATCCTAAATATTTCAAAGTGGCAATGTGACCTTTCCCTCAATGCAATTTCAGTAAAACAATCACTTTTTAAACCACCTTGTTATTGAATCCTTAGAGAAGGCAACTGCATCTAAATGATAGTAAAAGGATATTATATTTTCTTTGCCAAGACATTTGGCATCTAGGAATAATGTTAATTTCATTGTAGACCAAGAAAACATTCAAATAAAGCACTGCTAAATAAATGAGATGAAAACCAAATAATAGC
The DNA here is from genome assembly GCA_002844005.1 of Limosa lapponica baueri. NCBI lineage: Eukaryota > Metazoa > Chordata > Aves > Charadriiformes > Scolopacidae > Limosa > Limosa lapponica. Next base: position 577,584 of record KZ505882.1, on the reverse strand, counting down.
TATTAGATGTTTTTCAAGGTTATAAATTACAGAGGGTCTCTATTAAAATTTATATTGGGCTAAAGGTATACTTCTCACCATGCTAAGGTTTTTAACATGTTTTTAACCACAACGACATTAAGAGAGAGATTGAAGGAAATAGAGAAATAATGAAAATTTTATAATGAAAATGAAAAATGGCATTTATTGACATCTTAGTGCTAAATTCAAATTATTTGAAATACTTATTCAGTGTCTTGAAACACTTATTCAATGAATATGTAAATGTAAGAAAAAAATATTAATCCCTTTCAGACTTGAGCTTTTGTGGAATCACAAAACACTGTATCATCCTTATCTATAAACCCTTTTCCTCAGTGCCCAACCTAAATCTTTGTCCATTATTTCAGTCTCTGAACGTTAATCTTAGATGGACAACACATCTTTAAAATTTCACTTCCCCCCCCATCCTCTATTTTCCTCCAGCTTTAGATGAACACATAAAATAATGATTTGAATAGACTATTTTGATGTGCATTTTTAAATGAAGATATACTATTACATTTCTGTTGTAGTTAGTATATTAAAAAAACACAGCACATTAGGAGGTATGTTGTTTTCATGCTATAATCAAATCCCAAAGGTTTTGTGAGGCAAAATGCACAGCTGTTATGCAAGAAGGGGAAAAAGAGAAAATCAAACAATTTCTCAACATTACATTATTACCTAAGGACTCTAACATGGAGGAAATGAGATAATAATGTTTATTTCTGTGTTCTGGAAATAATAAATTTGAATATTTAGAACATGTATTGATTAACATTCTAGGATGAGCTATGAAATTTGCATGCATTTATCTGAGAAACCAATTAAAAGTCATTTTCATCTTAAGCAGTTGTAGAAGTTGACTGAATGGTGCTGTTACAATGCTAAAAAATAAGATCAACATCACAGGACTTTTTGCTGGTTTAGCTTTGTAGCTCTAAAAATGATTCACATAATAAAATTGTGGTCATTTTTGAGACTAATATTCAATGTGTTATTAATCTTGTTTCTGAAAAGTCTATGTGCTCAGTGATAAAAATTCCCTTGATCCTTGGAGAGGAAATATCTATTCACATTTCATTGAACTCATGTTAATATCATTATTCTTCTATGGTAAGCATGATTTTTCAGTATGTTTCCATGCAAGGAAATGCTGTCTTTCCATTCCCTACTTAGGGATTTGGATTTGCTATTTATATAGCTAAAACCAGAATCTGTGACTATGACTAAATACAAGAAATTCACACAATGGGATCACTCCTTACCCTTTGCTCTCTGCCTCCTCACAAGCAACTTGTAAGGGTTATTCTTTGGGACACCATTCATCTCCACAAGATTTCTTAATAATATACTTCCTGAACATTCACCTTTCCATTCTTACACATTACCTGGACTGATTCATTAAGATCTGAAGGAAACTAGTGATACACTCAGTCAAATAAAGGAGAAATGTGAGATTTTTCCATTATGGCCCAACAATAGCCACTGCTGGGCCTGGGACCAGAGCATAATGTCATCTACTGATTTCCTTCTAAAGGTGATGTAAGCTTAAAGGATGTCACATATTTCTTACAGTACTCCCCATTGTAGACACTGGGAATTGTCTCACTGCATGGCAAAAGCTGTCATAGAAAGCCTTTCAGTTACACTCATCAGAAACCTTATTTGTTTCAGGCCTGATAGAAGTTAGATCAGTGTTTGTTATAACCCTCACTTAGAGAAATTAATAGATTAGGCAGTACTGGGTTTATCCCTAGAAGTCTCATTTGCTCCCCTGCTGTTTCTGTCAAGATTTCCCTCTTCTGTGGGTGGGAAGAGGATGTATGAAATGCACTGTAGTTTACAGAAAATTTTCACTGTGAACCTAACTCAGCCACAATCCTCCCATCATGATCCTTACTTCAAAGAGCTGGATTGCACTTTCAGACTGCTATCTGCCTCTCACTAAGCAGATAAAGATCTTGTATTTTTTTAATATTTCTTATATTTTTATTTGGAGACCAATACAAATAAAAGTCTTTGAGAATGTAGCCTATGCAGCCTTGTGGCATCTCCTTAGTCACACAGTAAGTAAGAGGCCTCATATATGGAGCAAGGAGAGATGTGAACTCTGCCGCTGCAACAGGCAATAGATTAACTGTGACAAAAATATGCACAAACTGCCCCTCTTGGGTCCTTTTGCCTCAGACAAAAAACGCAGCACAGATTCTAGGTACTACTGGGGAAAAATATGATACATTCTGGAAAGTAACTGCTTTTGGAGTAAGAAGTGAAGGACTCAGGATTTCCTAACTTGTATTTCTTGTTCTACATTGTCATCTATATACATTTTTTAATGTAATTAATTAAATTAGTGCAGTGTAACTCTTTGTATTCTGAGAAATAATAGCTACAGTTTAATGAGCTGACTACCAGAGAGTTGCATTATAATGTTCTTCAAAAAAGAAGAAAGACAATAATTACATTGAAGAAGCCTTGGATAGCTAATAAAGGAGTTAACTTGATAATTACTGTTACCGTGTCTATGTTAGAACAAGACTTTCCTTTCTCTACAGCTTTTAGGTATAATGATACTGTGGCATACCTATGATATGTCATTTTTATGATGAAGGTATTCCTGCTGTAAAACGTACACTTGAGACAACTAATTTTAAGTGTCACCAATAACACATTTTCCACAACATGAGGAAGGGACTGAAGGCTATTTATTTATGTTTCTGAACTGAATGATGAGGCTTGCTGGGGTGCTCTCCCAGAAAACTTTTTGCACGGTTATGGTATAATGAAATGGATGCAAGTTTCATACTTAAAAAAAGGTTTCACCACATAGTCAGAGTCACAATGGAATAATATGCAATGTCCATTTACCCCAAGGTTATTTCAGATTAAGCTGACATCTATCTTTTAAGGCAATTGACTGAAATCAGCAAAACAAAAGCATTTAACCCAGAGTCCCTGAATGGAAGAAGGCATGTGAGTTCTCTATATAGTGAAGGAGATCACAGGCATGTCTTAAGGAATGAGGGGAAGGAGGATGTCTGAGCCAAACTCACAAATTGGGGTTTTCTGAAATCTTGCCTTTTCATCTTCATTTCTTAACTAAAACCTAGGTGAAACTGCTTCACAGCCTACAGTTTCTTCTCAGACTTTGATACCAAACCTGTGGATGAGGACATCAGTGAAAGGTAGTAACCACCTTTTGCATAATAACTTGATGTTTGTAGATCTGGCCCAGGAGGTAGGTCCTGGTCAAGAGATCATTTATGCCATCTACGTTCATATCTCTATAAGGCAGTCAGTACCAGTAGCCTCTGAAGCCCTTGACTCCTCCTTGTCCAGCTGTCTCACTATAGTAGGTTCCGGGGATTTGTTTTGCTTTGATTTATTTTCTCTGGATATCTGAAGGCAACACTCCTGGGAGTTCACAGTAGCAAGGCTGAAGGCACTAAGCATGGTGAAAAATTTAGATGCTATCAATATTGATGCACGAAACCAGGCGGGCGCTGGATTTCTGAACTGCTTTGTTAAGTACTGGGTCCTGGTCTCACCTGCTAAGTTTGTGCTTTACAGTCCTTGTCACAGTATTTCTCAAATTTCAGCTTGCTTTTATTCATGTACTCTAAATAACAGTTGCTCCAAATTGTGGTAACAGTTTCTACTGAAGGCTAGTTCTGCCCCATTTGCATTGTTGTTGTGTTTGCATAAAAGAAAATATTGTTCTGTGATTGCCTAAGAAATGAATTTCAGTGTATAACATATACCTTATGTCACTCCAGAATATAGATACTGTCTTCCTAGTAAGCAAAGAGAAGTTTATTCATTGTAGGTAAATGGTTTGTTTCCAGCCCCAGTCAAATACTGAATCTGTTGGCATGTTTCAATCCTATTCAGAGAGTGATTTGTTTGTAGTCAAGTATCTGTTAGTCCTAACTGAGTCCCCACAACAGCCAGGGCTGTTTCAAAAACAGCTGTATATAATAGACATTGAAGCTGTGGCAAACAGCACAGAGAATAATTTCTTAGGTTGGGAAGTTGTGGGAGGCTCCTAAGGGGGTATTTTTCCATGACAAAAAATGAAAGAAGGGAAAGTAAGTTATGATTCTGTTTATGGAAAGCCAAGTTAAAGAATGGCTCTTGTCTGAAGGTCTGGAATTGAGACTGCACATTATGTCAGTCATCTTGGGAATTAGCAGATTTTGAAAGTTTGCTATCAGAAAGAAACTGATTACATTCAAATTCAGGTGAGAGTAGAAGTAGGTAAGCTGCATAATTATTTATTTTTTTAAAAATCTTTTTCCCTTTCCTAAACTTCTATTTTGAGCATTAAAAGGTTAATTAACTATTATCCTGGAGTTTTCTAGGAACTAAAAATTATTTCATGCTGTATACATTTCCTTAGGAATACAATTTCTCAGGCAATGATGCATTCCTAAAGGGAGTATGTCTCTGAGCTAACACTCAACAGAAAGTGGGGATCCTCAGCAGGGAGGACCTACTCACAGAGCTGGAGAGGCCTTTTGGGGGCTAGTAACATGACTAGAAAGGGAATGTTCCCATTAGCAAATAGATGTTTGGTTCAGATCTAGTAAGGGTAAGACCTGAGGCGTTTCCTCAGAGCTGTGGTATTCCTTTCATTAACTTGGACCTTACTTCACAAATACAGTCTAAAACCTGTAAATAAGGATTCTGGACATGTATTTTCTTGTATTAATATGATTTGATATTTGAATAGTTCCCTTTATAGTGTGTCTGATTTGCACATCTTGTTTTCGCTGACATAAAACCTTATACTTAGAGTAGAAAGTTTTACATTACTAGATTTCTTTTTTTTTAGCGTATAATTACCTAAAATGAAGTTTATTGTTTATTTTACATTATTTGTCTAAAATAAAGGGTGATAGTTAATGCTTACACTATCCATTCATCAAAACCAGTACAACTGTAAAGGATTTCTACAGCACTATATGAGTTTACATGGGCTGAGGATCTGGCTGCTTTTTTAACATGTTCTTGCTGGCAGTAATTAAGCCATGAGCCAAAGTACGGATCCTAGCAAATCTGGGAAAGCCTCTGGACAGCAATTCCATGTAGTCATATAAAATCACTTGTATATATGTACTGGTTTGAGCTGGGATACAGTAGCTTGTATGGTGATATATTTTGGATTTGTGATGAAAACGGTTTTGATAATACAGGGATATTTTAGTTACTGCTAAACAGAGCTTACACAACACCAAAGCCTTTTCTGCTCCTCACACCACCCCACCAGCAAGTAGGCTGGGGGTGCACAAGAGGTTGGGAGGGGACACAGCTGGGACAGTTGACCCCAACTGACCAAACGGATATTCCATACTATATGAAGTCGCGCTCAGCATATAAAGCTGGGAGAAGAAGAAGGAAGGGGGGACGTGTTTGGAGTGATGGTATTTGTCTTCCCAAGTAACTGTTATGCGTGATGGAGCCCTGCTTTCCCAGAGATGGCTGAACACCTGCCTGCCCGTGGGAAGCAGTGAATGAATTCCTTATTTTTACTTGCTCAGGCATGCGGCTTCTGCTTTACTTATTAAACTGCCTTTACCTCAGCCCATGAGTTTCCTCGCTTTTAGCCAATTCTCCCCTATCCCAATGGGGGCAGTGAGCAAGCTGCTGTGCAGTGCTTAGGTGCCTACTGGGGTTAAACCACGACAATATGTTGACATTGTCTTGAGTGTGTCATGCTCTCACTCATGTTTTGTTTATATAGACTTTGAAGAAGTCTAAAAGATCACCGAACACAGCAGGGAAAATTAATAAAAGGTTTTCCAAACAATATGAGAGGAAGCAAGGTATTTCTAAAAAGCAAAATAGATGTTTGTGTAGAGATAGCTTTAAATGAAGTAACATTTCTAACTGAATGAAGTAGCAAATCCACTTTTTGCAATGTTCTGCTGTGGCTTATTTATCCTACTTGTTTACGAGTTCAATAAGTAATATGGCGCTCCCATTTTAGAGCAAGTATGTTCAAAACTATTTCGTGTCTAGAGATGCAGCCTTACATCATATCAGCCCCAAAAGGCTTGCAAATGCACTTGTCCATGACAGTTATTTGTGAATGAAGCAAGTAATGTAAGATGAGGGAAATTAAAATACATAGTCTCAAGCCTCAACTGACTTTTGTCACTAGGAAAGTTAATGCTTAGAAATATTAGACTGCTGTGATTTTTCTAAATGGTGGTACTGCTGTAAATTAAAAATAAAGTCTTGTAACAAGATGATGTGCTTTTGGTGACTTTGTTTTCTGTAATCAGGTGATGAGGTAGAAGGTATTTAAGGCTGGGGAGAGGACTTTTACTGCCATACTCACAAATATATTTACAGTGATATCTTCTTAAAGTTCCTCAGTTATAATCCCTGATAGAATAACGTTACATTGTGTAACAATGCATATGCTATGTAAATTCAATTTCTCCACCCTTTCTTATTCTTCTTTGAAATGCTACCACCTAGCCTTTTGTGCACTGTATCCCCATTGTTACTGTAATTACTTTTCCTGTTGTCAGCAAGATGAGCAGATCAGAGTCAGTGTTTTCCCTTTCTGTCTTCCTCATATTAGAAACTGGTGTTGCTTTTTTGGGCTCAGGTGGAAAACATACTGCACCAAACATAGAGCTGCCATGAGAAAATTGCTTTTTTTTTTTACTTCATTGGTATTTTTCTACCCTCACATTTGGGGAACAAAAAAGAATTGTGATTCTGAGCTATATTTTTCTCCTTCTTTAATGATACTCTTCACTCAAGGCTTTGGCTAAATGCCAATATACAGCCCACAGTGCATTGACATATTATCTAGGTTTCCCTTAATTTTATTTTTAATCAAGCAGCATATATTTCTGTCCTCTTCTGACTTACTTTCTATCAATTACTGCAGCTGTATCAAAGAAGTCACCTTTACCTTTCTCTTTATTGTCCTGGTAAAAATAATGTTTTTCTTCTTTATTGTGAATATGGATAGAATGTATCTGATCTTGTTTCCCTGCTCTTGGAGAAATCTTGACTTCATTTTGGTCTTCATGTCATTTACTGGCTGGTAATACTGAAACAGACCACCTAAAGAATTCCCAACAGACTCACTTCAAAAGGATATCTAAAAGAATAAAGATGAAAGCCTGATACTGAATATAGATATATTAAAAAAAAAAAGCATGCCCTCTTCTGCTTCTGAAAAATGAACTAAAAAAAGCAAATAAAGCCCTAAACGAAACCTGGTTTCTTATTGTGTGGACTAATGTTCTATTACTAATACTATTTTGAAAGGTCATTAGGAGAATTACTCAAAAGCTTTTTTTACAATAAACAGAGATGACAACTGGAAAGATGATAACCAGAGTTGGAAGGATCACACACCTGTGAGTTAGCCATGCTCTGTCCTGACCTGCCATAATCTGCCACAACCACTTTTCTTTGCTCCAAACATGGATGCAGTAAGATGCACAGAACATGAACTGCAACTGTGCAACTTGTAAATCAGCCAGATAGACAAGATGAAAGGGATCTTTGTAATACAAAAGGTTAACATAATCTGCAGGTCCAAGATTTATTTCCCAGCTCAATAAAATTCAACTTAGAATTCTACTTCTGTTCTCAGCATTAAGCATAAGAATTAAAAGTAACGTTCACCTTGAACTTCCACATTAAAATTTCATATCATAAAATAGATGCAAACAGAAAGCGTAGAGTTTCAGATATATTTGGTTACAAGTCTTTCCTTCTCAGGTCCTTTTCCAGAACTTTGTAATTATTTTTTTTTTCTTCTTCTGCCCTGTCTGGCCCTGTGAATAGATAAGTGAATAATAATTTGAGAGAGCAGACAAATAGGCACACTTACTGTAAAAATATCTTAGAATTTTGCAAAGAAAGTTAGAAAAGAAAATAAAACATGTGTGTTGAATGAGCTACTAACAAATATGGGATATAGAGATTTGACAAATTTGACAGCAATTTTCAGAATGCATGAATCTTGGGCTACTTTTAATGTTATAATACTGACTATTTAATTTCTAATAATATTGCAGCAATATTGCAGTCTATTATGAACCAGTCACTTGTCTTAACATCGCCTAACTTGATAAATACTAGACAACAGGAATGGCTCAGTTTTGGCATCCTTGTTCTTCATTTTAATCAGAGAAAGTATTGGTAGAACATGCTTCTAGTAAATTTGAACCAAAGTCCTTCCTGCGACATCAATATTGTATTGATCTCTGGCACACATACGAAAAACATGAATGTTACTATTATTGTTTTTCTCTATTTTTCTTTATTGTTTGATAGAAAGACATTATGTTTTTGGAGATGGAACAGAGCTTTAAAGGTCATATGTACACCTACATTTTATCAAAGTACAGAAATACTTGAAAACTATGGGAATTCTCTGCTCTTTCTTAAAATAATGAAATATACTTTGGTTTAAGAATTATTTTTCTGTATTTTTTAAATCTTTGCACATGTTAAAATGACACCAACCATATAAAGATTCAATGGATATTGAAAGGTGGTTAACAGGTACAAATTAAAAGGAGGCACAGAAAAAACAGCAAAAACCAAGAGAAAAACACAAAATTTCCCTGTGTTTTTGTATATGGGATAACAAATATTTTAATTGCTATTATTGGACATTTATGACTGTCATTCCCATTTAAAGCCCAGACAAAGCAAGGGAAATCAATAAAGCCATTGTGTATGATTGTATGGTGCTAAGACTTTGTACTCTGTGGTTTGTTTTCCCTATAAGGAAAATGCAAGCACAGACCCTACTTAAGTTATGTAGGTCTCATCTTGACACAAAGAACAATCATAAAATGTATGCTTCTCTTCCCAGATTAAAATGGGGAGTATAATTTACATTAGCTAATGAAAGCTTTCTTCCAGATTCATTTGAGTTTACATCAGACAAATAAAATTCTGACCCTTAATTTTAAACTACACACAGAGATCCTTTCTATAGTCATCAAAAAGACATGTGACTCTTCAGGCAATTATCCATACCATCATAAGGCAGATGTCACACTGAGATGTCCTTCCAGTAACTTTGGAGTGTATAGTTTAGATTAGACTCTTGCTCTTTAGAAGAATAGATTAGGTGAGACAAACGTTAACCATCAAAAACCTCATTCAGCAAATCTCCTACTTTTATATTTAATTACACATTTAAGGATTTCACTATGTAAGAAACACAGTGCAAAAAAAATTTAAAAAAGGAGCAGTGGAAGCCAGGAGAATGACATCATCTTTGTACTTGCATTATTCACAGTTTGTTTGGCACAGTACTTACCTGCAGCTCCTATTAACATCTGAAACTACTTTGGTATCCTGGTGAGGATGGAGAAATATGCAAGACTCAGGGAACAGACTAATGAGGTATCTCAAAAGCATGAACGACTGGTACTTGTTTCTGCTAGCTGCCATCCAATTATTTCCATCTCTTTACCATTATTTCTATAACACTTTCATTGACACTGGAAGTACTTTTAGACACTAAAGAAAACATGCAAAACTTTTCTTAGATATTCAAAAGACTAAATGAATTAAAAATAACCACATTTTTAAAATGTTGAAAGAGTAAAACATATTCCTGTCAATAGCAAAATACATGAAGATATGTTTCCTATGGTTTCACAACTTGTGAATGTATTCTTCTTAATAAAGTAAAAACTCTGACTAATGGCCTTCTTGGATTTGGAGTGTTGGTGATTTCCATGTGTTATATCTAATGACAAACAGAAATACACTGAGCTTTTCCATTAGTGGGTCATGGGTAATTTCTCTTGATTTTCATCAGGGCATTTGTTTTCCCATAGTTTGTATTCCCACACAGTGTCTTTGGGATAACAACCCTGTGGCAATGCATGAATAAAATTGCCTACGGACCAGATAACAATAGGCTGAAATAGTTAAATGGAATCCATTGTTAAATGGAATCCTGTTAAAATTGCTTTTACTGTATCAGGTCTTAGTGTTTGCAGCTACTGACCTTCATGAAATCATTCACTATGGCTGAATACTGATTTTAGAGACAACTACTTTCAAAAATTCAAGGAAAATGAACATAGCTTGATATAACATCAAGGTGGGAAACTAAAGTAGGAAAAAAGAAAACCTTCATATATTAGTTGTGGGTGTGGTTGCATCATAAATCAGGATGCAGAAAAAGAGGATCAATGCAGTTGCAACTACATATTATTTTGTCTAAGGCACAGTATCCACTGCATTGTTTCAGCTCTTTCATGTGCTCTGATTCATTTGCTCATGCTGCCCACCCAGCTGCATGAATGTTATTGTGCAGCAAACCTCAAAGCACATCCTAACAGAAGCTGGTTCACTCAGAAGTCACATTTCCAGTAGTCACACCCCAATGTTGTAAAGAAATATCAAAGATAGGATGCATCAGTCCTTGACAATTTTCCAGAACATTTACTAGCCCTACTGCACTCCATGATTGACAGGAGGGCTGCAGCCAAAAAACCCCAACAGACTAATAATAGAAAATGCACCAAAATAAAATGAGTGACATAAACTATTAAAAAAAGATGTTCAAAGTCCTTATACCATGACAAATTCTAAAACTTGACTATAAGTTAATTAAAGCTTCATCACTTTTCCTGAACATTGAAAAATGTGCTTGCTAGAAAAGAGGCTAAAAGTAGATGCATCATCTGAAGAATGAGATTTTTTTCATGTAGGGTGCAATTTTAGGCATATGATTTGCATCTTCACACACTAGTTACATCTTGTCATCTCATGGACTAATTATGTTCTGTTTTCTCTTAAGTAGTTATCTTTGTACTACTCTTACTGTAGATGTCCTGCCAGTATGTATGACTTCGTAAGCATTTCTTTTAAATTAGAACAAAGCTGAATCTGAAGAATTCTTCTCTAGAAAGGTAAGTGTATTGTATGAAAAAAAGTGGAGGGGAAAAAGGAGGACAAATAAAATGTCATGGCCTGGTCTTTGTTTATGAGAACATTTTCCCATCAACTGTCTCTGGAAATATAATTTCCATTTTGCCTTAAAAATCAGTCAGACAACATTGCTTAACACATATTCTTCCTTGTCAAACATTTCACTGTTGCTTCATTCTGTAGACAGCTTAATAAAAGGTATTTCACCCTTAGCATGTTGCTGAAGTTGTGTGTCATTTTCTTTCCATTTTGGATGACATTTGTGGAAGCAAGAGACCCAGATACCTTATAAGTAGCATCACTGTTAGGATTGTTAACTCCTTTCTTGCTGCCTACCTTACAGCACAGACAAAAAGGAAAATGTGCACAATTTTTCCTCTTGTGAAGATCATTTGTGATAGCTGAACAGGTCCTAACAGTCAGTCATATTTAACAGATAAGAAAGTTGCAGATTTTCCTCCCCCTTCTGAGTGTAGTTCAGAGGGCTCCAAGACTCCGATACTGAGGAAGAACTTACTAACAAGAGTTGTCATGTTTCTTTACATATGGTTTTTTCAACTACCATATATGCTGCAGCATGTCCAGAGAAGGGCAATGAGGCTGGTGAGGATTCTAGAGAACAAGTCTTATGAGGAGTGGCTCAGGGAACTGGGGTTGTTTAGCCTGGAGAAAAGTAGGGTGAGGGGAGACCTTATGGCTCTCTACA
>KZ505882.1:546124-562356 GCA_002844005.1 Limosa lapponica baueri | reverse complement strand
GGGTTGTTCAGTCTAGAGAAGAGGAGGCTGAGGGGAGACCTTATCGCTCGCTACAACTACCTGAAAGGAGGTTGTAGAGAGGTGGGGGTTGGTCTCTTCTCCCAAGTCACAGGTGATAGGACAAAAGGAAATGGCCTCAAGTTGCGCCAGGAGAGGTTCAGGTTGGATATTAGAAAAAATTTTTTCATGGAAGGGATTATCAGGCATTGGAATGGGCTGCCAGGGAAGTTGTTGAGGCACCATTCCTGGAGATATTCAAAAGATGAGTTGACATGGTGCTTGGGAATATGGTTTAGTGTTGCTGGGTTTTTTTGGGTTTTTTTGTTTGTTTTTTTTCAGACTTAGGTTGATGGTTGGACTAGATGATCTTAAAAGTCCCTTCCAACCTAGGCGATTCTGTGCTTCTGTGATTCTGTTTGTGTGAAAATATTCCCTATAACTATTACTTACAACAAATTTATACTTCGATCTATAAATTACTTGGTATAACATAACTGTTAATGAAAAGTACTATTAGGTGGATCTCATTTAAATGGAAAGTGAATGATTCTATGTCACACATGTACTATAAATCCCTATATGTACAGGAAGTTATTCAGATACATAAAATAGCAAGAACCATTCGGTAATGGAGGAACATAAAATGAAAATGCATAGGATGCAGACCACAAAAAGAAGGAAGCAATAAGTTTAGATTTACAAGGCTTTTTAAACAGCAAATAAAAAACCATGAAAGCACCATGAAAGAAATATTCAGTAACACTGACGAAGTTCCTGGGTTTTGTTGAAACTACTCTTTAAAGCCTTTGAAAAGTCAGGGTTTAAAAAGAAATTGAATCACTCCTATGACAAAAAACTCAGAGATGTTGACAAACAGAATCAGAACACAGAAGTCTGATTCTTATTTCTGCTTTGTTTATGTGGGGTTTTTTTGTTTTCTTATTTTTCCAGATTCCATACCAGTCTCTTTATAACTTTATTGATTTACAGTAAAAAGATTGCATTCAAAAAATATATTGAATCGCAGTTTCTCTGTTTTCATATGTGGCCATAGTATTTGTAGTGTTACCTGCTTGAAATGATTTCATGAATGTCATTTTGCATTTGCAAAATTTGCTAAACTCTCAGCAGCATCCTTTGAAAACCAAAAGCAAGGAAGTGACAAAAAGGAGCTAATGATAGGAATGGTGTGGCATTTTAGTCGAAAGTCTCAGTCAAACTGTCATATTTTCATTGTCATTATTTATTTACATGTCAGTAGTGTTCACAGGTCTTAACCTATATCAAAATCTAGCAGTGCGAAGGATCCTGCACTACAGCCTGTTCTCACATGAACTTAAAATTATAATAGTCAAAAGACAGGATAAAGAGAGAGCGGAATCATCCACAAAGAACTGAATCTGAAAATAAAGACGAAGGTTTTCTTACCATGCAAATATAGGCATTTTGCATGACATGAACATCTCTAAATGTAGTACATTGCCCCCACACACATCCAGGGAATGATCCAAGTAATGTAGTGTGACCTGGGCCCACACTGCTTGGAGGTACCTCTGCCTCAAGTAGAGGGGTGCATTAGTAATACAAGGTACCTGTCTCACATCTTCTCTAGCTCCCATGTGGTGCTCTGTGGCTCACACAGAAAATAACTACTATTTTGTGCACACACACAAAATAGCCATTTTTTTGTGCTTTTTCTTGCTCAAAGTGTTGTAATAATACATTGTGAATTTGCTGAATCCAATGCGTTGCCTCAATTCCATCCAGTCTGTTACAGTCAGGCTCTTGTTACGGCCAAAAGGAGCACATTGCGCATGCCAAGGAGGAATTTATTCTTAGTCTAAGTCTTAATAATACTATGCTAACACTTATATTTTATACAGGTAAGGTACTATATCTGCTCAAGCTTTCTAGAATTTATCCTGCTGTCTCCTCTGGCATTTAGAATCAATGGTTTCATTCTGGAATGGAGGGCTATGGCAAACTTTTTGGGTCCTAGGTCTTTCATGGGGATAAGGATGATATTGTGTTGGTGGTTTCTTTCCCCCAACTCCAGGATCCTACCTGCATCATTTTTGCTGCCATGGTTTACACTTTATTTATTGACTTGCAAGTCCACAGTACATCCAAATTCACATCCACATTCACTATATATGATGTTTTACACATGCTGTATACTTGTTCTTTGTTCTCTGTTACCTCCAAAACTGGTTTTACTCCGCTTCCAATGTTGTGCTCTTCTCGTGACTGTGACAGCCACCTGATTTCAGTGGAATTACATAAGGTTATTGTTGTACCTATTTTTATTTTTCACATTTGCCTGTGTTCATTTTTTTTCCCTTAATGGACTACTTTAAAAAAAGCTTATCAGAGAATGTAGAATTGTGCAGAGTAACATTTAAATGATTCAACCCATTTCCTTTTCAGAAGCCTTGATTTTTGAGTGAAGTCCATCTCAAAATTAAAAGTGTTCAATGGCAACCCTCAGTTGTCTGAAAGCTATATTAACTCATTGGAGCAAACTATTTTGGCAGATGTGTTCATCCACAAAGTAGATAACATAAAATTCAATGACTTTTTCCCACAGCATCAGACAAATTTAAGCCATTCATAACATGAATTTACAGAGAAGTGGCAGACTTATAAATTACTTTAGCTTTATAGGTAAACGGAGCAAACATATGATAAGGTATTTGAAAGGTGTTTATGAGTTCTGTAAAAATGCTATAATAAAGTTATAAACAGTTTGTTCCATGGTGCTTTGTCAATGCTGATAGGTGTTCCTAACTCTTGAATCAACTTTCAAATATCATTCACTAATATCAATGGATTTCTCAGCTTTCTGGACTGTATTAGTGCAGTCATATTTTTTTTTTAGCTGATATTCAATTTTTTTTTTAAGTTTACATTTTAAAAATTAAGAAGACTGTTATTAGCCACAGCAAAAGTTAAAAAAAACCATATTCTTAAAAATCCATGAATTGACCATACAAAAAGCTTTACATTTTATAGGCTGCTTGCTATGGAATTATACAAAATAATATTTAGTGCCTATCCAGAACAGTAAATACATTACTGAAAACAAATATGAGCAAAAAACCCCCATGAGCCCTTTTTTTTTTTTTTGGTGATAGATCTTTCCTTCTAACCAGTAGCATTGTAGCCTGTTAGCCTATTCTGTGAGCACTGTACAGGTCCTTGCTTTGCAGAGCTGCTGCTCCCCCTTCACTGTGGCCATACTTTCACTGTTTAATCTTCAGCCTCCCTCAGGAATGCAACTCAGTATTTCAGAGTTGTCACATAAGCTTCTTGTTTCAGGAAAATATAGAAAATGACAGTCATAGTATTGTGTAAAGGAAAACAGACAGGAGGTCTTAAGTGTCCACTCCAATGCTAATTAAAGTATTGCAGGCTTCCTTAGCATTGCATTAGCCTTCATCCTTTCTCATGAAGGGACAGATAAGTGAGGATTTTTGGTATTGGTGTATGCTAAAGGTTACATATTTTGTGTTTTAGTATCCTCTTACTTAAATATAACTACTCCTGATAGTACATTCCTAAACACCAATCCTAAAAGGATTGGTTTGATAATCTACAAGACAGAAACTTTTGATAATAATTTTTTTACTGAAGCCCATAACTAGTATAGAGCTATAGAATATCTTTGTGAATATTTTGATTTAACAATGACACCTGTTGAAAATACATTACATAGCCAGATATCTTAGTATAATTGTCACTGAAATGCGTGTTTTATTTAGAAAATCTTGCCCATTTCTGGATGTTTGTTTCTGTGTACTGTAACTTACTAGCTTCTTTGGAGTTAGCTTACTAACTCCAAAGAATAGTAGTATATAGCCATTCTACTTCGTTTATTTCAGAATTAGATAACTGAACTTTCCATGATATGGTTTATTTATGAAAACTGGTGCTCTGAATCTCTCCTTATGTTCCATTTTGACCTGTAAGTCTAAGTTATGTTGAAAGTTGATGGGACAAAAGAGTTTTTCCATTCCACAAATTCAAAAGTAAAACCATATTGCATAAAACCCATGACTGTTTAAATAGAAGCTTGTGAATAGTCTTTCCTTCATTCTTTCCATTTTAACCCAATTTAAGTCATAATCTCCACATCAGCATAGACTCTAGTGTATTGTATATTACAATAACAATTGTTTCCAAAGAACTTTGCAGAAATACAGATTAACAATTTGGCACTTAAGTACAGATCAAAAAGTAAAGGCAGAAGAAGTTTATCTCATGATAGGAACATAATAATATCAATAACAACATGAGAGCAAAGGTCTGTCTGCCTGATAGTCTGTCTGTGCTGTAACCAAATGTCAAGGGAAGAGTGGGAATGGGGTCAGGGTATATGATACTTCTCCTAATACTCTTCCAGGCTCCACTATATTTGCCGTAGGATTCCTGAGGTAGATATGTTTTGTGTAATGCATGTTTCTTTTTTTTTTTTAAAAAGTAAAGATTTCTTGTGGAACTTCACAGCATCAGTTGAAGGATTTGGCCAAATCACCACCATTGCTGTTGTGTGAATGGAGGGATAATACTTGATTTCACTTCTCAGCTTTTGCAAATCTCTACCTATCATTTTTTATTTCCTGTAGAACTTTAAGTCGAAAATTCCCTCCAAACAAGATATTTTTCTATAATTATTTTCTGCATAAGGCTTAACTGATAAAAATCAGAAATATTTAATGAATTATTAGTCATGTGTTTATAAATAAAGCCTACAATATTTGGTGTGTATTTTATGAATGGGAATGGCAAAGACCGGTGTGCTGTGGTAAAAATTCACCTCTGTATTCAGTTGGTACTCTCTGCAAATGCTACGTGGTAGCTTATAGTAATTGCAGTAAAATAAATAAGAAAATCTATTTAGGTTCAGTTGAAATACTTAACTGGCTCACCTGTATGCCTTTGGCCTACCTTTGATAAATCCCCTCCTACCTGTTTTTGTCCTTTCTTTCTCAAAAGCTATGTCAAAGACTTGAGCTCTAAAAGAACTTTGCTTTTACTGAATGCTAGGTTGTCACCCTTTATGTTCATTTAGCTTGTTTTTTTAATTTAATTTATGCTTCCAGGCTCCCTCACAAATGCCTTTTGCTTTGCCAAATTCAGTGCATGTATCAAAGAGGCGGCAGTATTCTGGAAGTAGATAAGGATTTAAAACTGAAAATATCTGTAATTGTACAGGCTTAAAAAAAAAGAAAAACAAATAGAGCATCTGAATTCTGCAACTCAGGAGTGCAGAAGAACTTTCTGAAAGAGTGGTGGTAACACGTGTCCATGAAACATGAGCTGGCTGAGGACCTAGCTGTGTCAAGGAGGTCAGTGCTGGATAGCTATCTGACATTTACTCTCATGCCTTAAAATTACTACATTAGAGGTTAAGGTCTCTTCTCATTTTAGTTACGCGGTCCTATAAGTCTAACTACTTTTCAATATGACCCGACACACCCAAGTCTACCTTACTGGTTTACCAGAAACTGTGCAGAAAATGCCAGCTATACATGGTCTTTATGATGGCAATACTCTTAAGGGTATTATGAGCTTGTCCCTGCTCTGAAGTCCTGTTGTGAAAAACACTCAAATCAAGAACTGAGGCTGCACTTGCTTTAGCGGGACATGTGAGGCAGGATAAGATTTGTAAGGCATCTCTAAATAAAACTTCTTCACCTTTTGGAATAAAACACAGAGATGTGAAAGGAAAGATGAATAATTTAAGGCAAATACATCTTAAAGATGGACTGTCTTGCCTTAAAAGCCTCTTTGGGTTATTACAACTGGACGTCTCATCAGTCATCAAAATGAAGAGTGAAGCTGTAAAAGTAAGTACTCAAAACCTAGGAAAGAGAAGAAACACTTCTCAATGGAGACATGTGCTTTTTTAACAGCGTGCAAAAAATCATGACAGAAACTGTTCTGGTTTTACCTCTGTTGAACAGCTTTTGCCCCATCCCCTCTTTTTACTCTTCTTCAGTGATGCATTTGACGAGTGCAAATTGCCATATTAGTGTGATACCCCAAACTATGAAAAAAGACAAAGTGGCCTCTAAACTCATAGTATGAAATGAATCTACTTATATAGTATCTATTTTCTGAGAAATTTTAGAGAAATATAAGCTTTTTTGTTGTTGTTTAAATATGAATACTATTTAAGTGATACAGAACAAAACAGACTTATTTGAAAGATGGCAAAAGAAACAATATTTACTGTACTGAATTATAAGTATTTATAGTATAAATACTGTCTATTGTAGGTTTGTACTGTAGACATAAAGCTACCTGCTGTAGATAGCTGTGCACTGTTGACGGTAAATTAATATCTTCATTGTAGTTCCATAAAAAAGCTATTTGTATAATTCTACTGTTTATTTACTGCCTTTAAAATCTTCCTCCTCTGGAAAAGTCAGTCCTCAATAACATTAAAAATAGTAAAGTAGGAGTCTCCATATACCTGATAACATAAAAAGAAGAGGATATAAATTTTTCCAGTGAATGTATTAAGACTATGGAGTTCGTTGTCCAGGATGGTGTTGGGAGACATGAAATGAGAAAGATTAAAAGGGATATTGAAAACTTATAATGATACTAAGACTTTCCAGGGTTATTACGTCTCATATCATACCTGTTTCAGACTTAAAATTAAACCTAAATAGGATTAGGAAAAAAAATTCATGGGGACATATTTTGCCATAGTGGTTTGCCACTGGTTTTGGGTGGTGATGGGGGAGGATGTTTTTCTGATCATTTTCTATTGCCTCTAAAAGGAGACAAGATATTGAATTAAACAGACAGTAGGTAATCCACCAGAAAATCACTTATTGAAGGTGGTTTAAATTCTGAATTATTAAAATAAGTCAGATGGTGAAGACGTCTGCACAATGACATGCTCTCAGGTGATGCTAGTTACCTAGAAAGAAGTCCCACCAGATCTCAGCTTATATAGGCATTCTGACAGGCCTTCCCAGCTACAGGAACTTGTGCTTGGGAAGAGTTTCATATTTCTGAACTCTGTGCAAACAAAAAAAAAAAAACAAAAAAAAAAAGAAAGGTGTTTCTTCCTTTCACGACTCCAGAGAGACAAATAAAACCATAAAATCTCCTAGCATGTGATGTATTGGAGGGAGAAAACCTGAAATATGGTCACAACTCTTTTGTATCTGACAAGTATTGCTAGATCACTCCACAAATTCAATTCCATAAAAAATTATTCATATTTAACACAGTTTTGTTCATAAAGTCCATTAACATTATGAAACAAGAATAGACACACATCCAGCCAGGTCTCACAGCCACTAATGTTTAATTAGCTGTTTATTAGATAATTCATCTTTTATGGGATGTTCCCAATATTTACATTTGACAGGCTATTATTCTAATGGTTAGTATATTACTTTAGCTATTAGGCTGTTTTGGAATTAAACTTAGGATCTATCACTAATGGTTTTATATGGCGAAGGGGTCAAGATATGCATGTTTAAAGACTATTAAGCTAGAATGAAAGATTCCTCATTGCTTGCAGTACACTTTGGATCAGAACTTTGGAAGTCTATGTTGGTTTCTATAAGCATGTGATAAAATAGCAAATCAAGAATATCATGTTTGACATTTTTGACATATCTGAGAAATTTTATGAGAAAATTTATTATTATTTTACTATGTAGAGTATTGTTCTATTGATTGAATTAACATCACTTTTCAGAAAAGGAAAAAGAAAGAAGAAGGGATTTAGGCAATACTTCAAGGTGTGCCAGTTCCAAGAAATTAAATGATGTATCTCTTAACTGTAAGTTTCCTGTTCTTCCCACTATGCTGCAGTGCATCCTGTTTTGCGCTACTATGAACAGTCTTAATCATCACATACATTTTTCAGTAGAAATGAGAATAACATGTCACTGTCATATGATGTGAAATCGAATAATATGCCCAAATATGACTTTATTAACAAAATAATATATTTTAACAAAGGCAAGAAAATGTCTATGTAGCACAATAGGTGAGCAGGATGAAAACATGTCAGTTTCTGTTGTTAATGGAAAATAAAAGACTGTTTTGTGCTACCATTTCTAGTTACTTTTGGCCACTTGTGATTCCATATGCTACAGTCATGCAAAACTCTATAAATCAATCAGGTGGTTACAGCATGATCTAAGTGAGATCGTCAAAGTCAGATCATACGATGGCAAATTTTTTTTAATGAATGCATGACTGCCCATGTTGCCATAAGCAAACCAAAGAACAAGGACATCTAATTTAAAAAGTATATTAAAGAATATCTCTAGTTTTCTAGTCCACAAGCGAAGAAGCTGCATCCTCATAAAAGACTGAATGAAACTTAAAATACCTTTTCTGCACGTTCTTGAAACAAATTTCCTTCTGTTTCTTGAGTCTGTTACCTGCTCTTTTTCCTAGCTCTGTGTCTCCTAAGCTAAAGGAAAGTCACAGTATCCCAATTAGCTATTAACAAGACCAGTACTGTAAGTGATGGCAATTTGCAGTTGACTAGCTATGACAATGTTAAGCATCGCAAACAAAAGAACACACTAACATTGTCCTTGGAAATGGGGAAAAAAAAGGCAAAACTTGGAATTCATTATCTTTCTCCCGGGGAGAGCAATGTTAATGTATGTGTCAATCATTTTAAAACTATGACCACTGTACAGTCTCCCTAGGCAAATTTTTAATTTATATGCAATTATATTACAGATGTATTTTCCATATCTTATATAAATAAGTTGCTAATATCTCCCAAGATTTTTAACAAATTGCAGAAAGAATCTTTTATTAATAATTCTGTTATAATTTAATAGTTCTGCTTGTCATCAGGTCATAGTTTTGGCTGTATTCCCTAAAGGAACCAATGCTGTACAAATTCTAAGTAAATTAATTTAAATGAAAACAAATTAACAGTGAATCATGCAAACTGACCTTTACCAGCTAGTTGTAATGCAAGATTGTTAGCTGTAAGTCAGTAAATACTGCAGAATAAATGATTAATTTAAGCTTTATTCACATTAACATCAAGTAAATTTTAATTCAAAAAAATACCCTGAATGGATTTCCTTGTATGAATATTATGAGTGTAAAGGAGATGTATGAAAGTCAAGGAGTGGAGGAGGAGATGTACTAGAAAGGGTAGAAGAGTTATAGTGCAGAACAAAACTTCCATATGCAAGTTCACACAGACGCATATATATGATCCTCAGGGAACGCAAATATGCACATCTAAAGCTTCTATTCACAGACAATCAGTAATTCTGGAACAGTAACAGCACATTGGATTAGCTAGCTACTACTATTGTTGGGCACTTTGTGACTACTCTGTCAAAGGTGGCATACCCTAAAAATCACAGGTATTTCTGACTTGGAAATATGCTCCTAGAAGCACCAGGTCCTAAGTGTGGCAGACAGACAATGCGGCCAAGTGCTTTGTTGGTTAACCACCATCCAGTGAATTGTGCCTCTGGATGACAATAACAGTTATCAGTGGTACCTGAAAAATACAGGAGATTTTTGATACTGGATATATGTTTTTTTGAAAAGAAAATAACCATGTTGTGTGAAGATGGTAAGCTTGTTTGTAATAGATATGAAGAAGCGAAAGGCACAGAGACATTTAAAAAATTAAAAAAAAAGTAACTCATGTTCACTACAGCTTATTAATGTTTTGTATCAGTGACGTTGTGAGATTCCTGGTGTGGAAGAGATGAGTCTGGAATGCAGTAAGTGGGACGAGCAGGGGTTTGACTGGAAAGCAGGGCTGAAGCTCAGTTTTAGATGGAAGGTTTTGGGGCAGCTAAACAAGTGGGGCCATGTTTGCATGTCCTATCTTACTGTGCAAAAAGGATGAGAGTTTCTTTTCTTCATCTGCTTAGATGAGTTAGAAAAACTACTAGTTCTATGGAACATGATTTTTTGATGTTTTGTGCTTGCATAGTGCTCCGCAAGTCAGAGACATGTTTCTGAAGGTCCATAGGTATTGTGGTAAATAATAAACAAACAGTAATAACAGAAAGAATGATGATAATATAATATGATAAAGATATTTTCTTCTAGGATTTAGGAGAGAGTGTAACTTCGTATCTGTCAGTAGAGAAGAATGTTTTTCATAATAAATAACTCTGTTGTAACAAAAACTTGTCTCTGTGCAAGGTAAATTTTCTTCTGTGCTACTCAATGTGGTGTTGTAATCTATTAGGCTGTCGATTCTGAGTGAATTTATGGTGTTCCTGAGAACTCATTTGTTATTCAAACACACTTAAGACTTCCTTTTCTGTGATTTTGGGATTACTAGGTGTTCCCCAAAATGTATTAGGGAAAAGTTCTTTAAAAATAAGGCAAAGAAAGATTTATTTTTTTTTCTAGCATATGCATTTGTTCTGCCAGTATAGTCAGGATAAGTTTTTTTCTCTCTCTCTGCCCATACTCCTGTTTTTTAGAATAACTTAGAAAATTTGCCTTTCATTTCCTCTACAGTACTTAGCATGTCAGACTTAAGGTCCAAAGAAAGCCATTTATCAGATTAGATCAAAAGAGAGTGGCTATTTAAATCATCATCTTCTTAATAATTGAGAATTTTTGAGTTCGTCCCATCCCAAGACATAACCATGTTTCCCTATGTGCTCTTTTCATCAATGACAATGGATAGGCATCTCAAGGTCAGAAGCTTTAGAAATGTCTTGTATGTCCAGACCACAACTGTGGCTGTGCAGCCTTTTCAGCTATGCTTCTTTGGACAAAGAAGTACATTGTATATTCCTTATGCACATTCACCCACACACATACGTGCATGACATCTACACAATGTATGTAAAAAGGGTACCTTATAAAAACCTTGACTTGGAAAAGTATGTCTAAACAGCAGGCATTAAGTTACAATAAGACTGAGAGCTGACCTCTCAAACACAGCAAGTACCTGGGTCTGTTTTGTCCATTATGAAATTTGTGTTAAGAATGATTCGGACAGTCTGACAATTGTCTATTATTAACTCTTCTAGAATTCATTTAACAGACAGCATTTGTAACGGAAGAAACAGATCCAGGAATTTGCTGATTGACATGTCAGCTGACACTCCTCACATATTATTGGTCACTTACACTCATTATTAGGTTTCAGCTGCTATGATGAAAAAACAGATATGAAGGTCTATCATAGTTCTGCCGTTGTTACACAGGATTAAATAATTGAAAGTTTGCTCTGTAGTACTTTTTATGTTCTTCAAGTAAGTGTAAAACTTAATTTCATTGTTCCTGAGACTCCATAAAAACCAAGCAGAATAGATTCCTCCAAACACTTGAAGATTTTCATATTAGACAGATCAAGTCACCGCCTGATTTTACATCTGCCTAAGACACTGCAGTGAGATATTTTCCAAGATGATTTGGCAAGCTATGAGAGATAACACTTACTTTGGCCTCCTCTGATTGTTGTCCATAGGACATTTTCATAAGGTGGAATATATTAACTTCTGTGCTAACTTCTTCTTTTTTCTAACAGCTCTAACCTCAGTGTTCTGCTCCAGGATTGAATAAGGTCAAACAAGTCTAATAAGAACAAAAATCCATCGTTAGCTATTTACCTTTACCAACCTACTTCAAACTGGTCTGACAGATGACAACAGGAAGATGACAGCAGGAAGACGTTTAGAATAAAATTCAGGGAAAATTGTTTTTAATAAACAATTGGGATATACAGCTGATGTTCAAAGTCCTGAAACTAGAAAATGTTGTTTTATCCCACTCCTATTCCCTTTCCTTGCTGAGAAAGAAATTATTCCTCTCACAAAATGATGAAGTGTATCTATAGCTTTGCTATTTCTTTAGCTATAGTGATATCTCCAAGCGATGCAGACTATTCTTGCATGAATTAAATTCATTATCATTAATCTAAATGCCCTTGCTTTCTAAACTCCTTATTTTCCATCTGCCTTGCCCATATATTCCCTTAAAATCTATTTATTGTTTTTGTAGAAGCCTAAATACAGTCTGAACAAATAATTGAATATCTGTCCCAGTTTTTCAGATAACCTGCCAGAATAAGGTTTAATTAATTTCTTGTGATTCAAAGCAGCCTCTTTCCACTTGGATTCCTAACCTGGCAAGACAGCTTTCTTAAACTCTGGCAGTGTGTATCAGAGTGTAGGGAGGGCTGGTGGATCCCCAATGGGCTAGGTTCTGGGAGTTGCAGGAGATGCCAGTGGGGCAGGCAGAGACTGGTGGCCTCACCTGAAGGGTGGGAGACTGAGTTGAAATAGGTTCCTGGGCTATAAGCAGGAGTGGGAGAAGGCTTGGGGAAGGCTCTAGGGGAGGCTGAGCCACAAAGGCCTAAAAAAAAAGTCTGTTTTACTCAACTACTGTTGTCCCAAGGTGGCTAGAACACTCACCTCAAAAAAGGAAGAATTAGTATCACTCTCATTTCTGACAGCAGAGATTTTAGACTCATTTCCTGAAAGTACTAGACTGCATTGGGTTTTCAAGTGCAGGCTCTCTTACTGATGTAATGACATCCAGAGTACCATGTACCATGGATGACCTCTTCTACCAAGGATTCTTTTCAGTAGTATACTGATTTTTCCCTTGGTCAAAGGTATATAGTGAATTCACCCCAAATTTTTTAAGAGTTCTGGTATTTTTTTCTTAGGAAGTCCACCAATTCTATTCTTTTGTTTCTTAGCAATGGAATACAATAGAGATGTATCTTGTATTCAGGTGTCATAATCAAGTTTTGCCTCGAGAAGGCTCAGAAATGTCTAGTAACTATTTTTAGACACTCACTGCAAATGAATGGAAGGCAGTGAAAGTAATCCTACTGACAGCAATGATCCATGAGTCCACTTTTAGAAGGAAAGACAAGGTTCTATTTTTCTCCTCATTTTTTCTTATATACATTAATAGGTTAAGCATATTTGAATTAGTCATAGATTGGTGATTAAACAATCAAATTATATAAAGGAATAAATAGTGAAATTTTTTTCTGAATGTTTATATGCTGATACATATATGATGCGTATCTGCTTAGAAAAAAATTCAAGAGGAAATTTGTGCAATTTTCAAAACTTATTAAAACCCTCTATAAAGAGGCTTTATCTTCACTATTTTCCGTTAATTCTTTCTTTGTTTTCTTTGTTTCTTACAGACAACTTCACTTAGTGACTGAAACCAGTAAAAGAAACACGCCCAAAGTAAAGGAAAAAGTTGTAGTTAATGTCTTTTAAGATTATACAGGAAACTAACTATTGTCTCAATCTGAATTAATAACTACTGGCATAAAACTGCATTAGTACTCTTTTCTGTAATGATTACATTGACTCTGTATGGTGAGAAATTTGCCTGTTTCTATTTTTGTCAATCTAAAGCTTTCATGAGTTTTTGTCAGAAGACTGTACATGAATGTCAGACAATGAGGGGCTGTGGAAAATAAAACAACAGTTTTATGGTAGTTTTCATTTTCTTTCAACCTTTCATTATATCTCCATGTCTCTGTTATTTCAAAGAATTAGAGTCATAGAATGGTTTGGGTTGGAGGGGACCCTTAAAGTTCCAACCCCACTGCTGTGGACAGAGACATCTTTCACTAAATCAGGTTGTTCAAAGCCCCATCCAACCTGACCTTGGATGTTTCCAGGGAATGGGCACCCACAGTTTCTCTGGACAACTTGTTCCAGTGTCTCACTGCCCTCATCATAAAAAATTTCTTCCTTATACCTAGTCTAAATCTTCCCTCTTTTACTTTAAAAATGTTAGCCTTTCTCCTATCACTACAGTCCCTGGTAAACAGTTTATCTCCATCTTTCTTATAAGCTCCCTTTAAGTTTTGAAAGGCCACAATAAGGTCTTTCCAGAGCCTTCTCTTCTCCAGACTGAGCAATGCAATCCCTCTCAGCCTCTCTCCAGAGGAGACATGTTCCATCCTTCTGACCACTTTTGTGGCCTTCCTTTGGACTTGCTCTAACACGTCCATCTCTTTCTTGTGCTTGAGACCCCAGACTGGTAATCCTTGCAGGTCAGTGCCACGGACCCCTAATATTTCTTCTTGCAATGTCTTCAATACTCTAATTCTTGTTTCCTTTCCCTAATACAGCATAACCTGCTGAATTCCTCCTGCACCTCCTCGCCCCACCATCTGAATGACTCCACTACAGCATGCCAAGCACAGGTAGGCCTTCCACCCTCCTTCACCCAAGAGTGTAGGGCATGAACTTTACAGCCCTCCACCAGGGCAGCAGTTTCCCTGATGGGAAGCTCTGTCTGGATGGCCACGAACACTTGTCCCATGCTAGCCTGGCTCAGCTGCTGCAGAGCACAGCCCTCACCTGGTCTTTGCCACTGTGCTTTTGATGATCTCAAAGCACTTCCTAACAACCCTTTCTAATTCCCTGGAGACTTCAGGCTGCTGGGTAGGTTTTCACAGCCAACAGCTAGCTGGTGTGACCATCAAGGCAGCAGCCTAAGTCTGCAGGTGAACAGAGAAGGCAGCAGCCTGACAACTGGAAAAAAGCGTTACCCTTCTCACACCCTCCTGCACAAACTTCTGGGCTGCTCCCCTCAGTCTCTGCTCCCTGTTTGCTCTCCCTGGTCACAGGGCTCCCTAGGAACTGGTTGTATGTGGTTTGAAATGGGACCACCCAACTGTCCCCCACCTCTTTCATGGGACCCTATTGCCTGCTATCTGGTCTCCCCCCACACACACCCCCCAAAGGTGCTGGGGGTCCAGAAAACTCCCTGGGGACTCTTCTCAGCACGTGGCAACAACTGCTGCTGCCGCTGCTGCCACTGCTCGCGTTGGCTTCCTCACACAATAACCTGTGTATTTCACATTAATGCATCTTAATTAACATTAATACATATGATAGGTTCCCTATGCAGAAATTAGCTTGTTTTATTTTGGCATCAACTGTGGAGATGCTTGAAGATGTCTATTATGACTTGTTGACTTGCTTCTGACCTTATAGTAGTCTACAGTACTCTCTGGAGGCCTGAAGTCGACTTGATTCTTACAAGTCTCTGTCCCAGGTGCCGAGTCACAAATGGAAAGGGGGCTCCTTTCATCAGAAAAGACTATTTTAAAAATAATTGATATGTTTTAATCAATATTTTTTCCCCAGTAACATGTGCAGAACCTAAATCATGAACTGTGTTGAATTAGACTGAGTAAGCACAGAAAAGAAAGACAATTTATAGCCAAACATGTGGATAGGTTGAATCTGTAGTGCCTGAAATTGGAGTATACTTTTACACACCTCTCAGGGCTGAGAGGAATGCCTTTTAATGTGCTTCTGTTGCATGTGGTAGAGACATGACCCTGATTTGTGCCCCCAGGGCAATCATTAGGCAGACAGTAAATCCCAGCCAGCATAAGTTTGGCTACTTTTGCTCTGCAGCTTGGTTTTCTATGTTTTAGTGTTAATTCATTTCTTGTAATAAAGTTATTTTCAAATGAAGGTTGGAGAGGGAGTGCTAATGTGGATTTTGTATGTAATGAATCATCTGAATCAACATTAAAACAAGGTCATATCTGGGTTCTGACACAAATAATGAATTTTGTCTTATTTGACAGTCTTTCTGGCTCTTCTCCATGTTCTGGCCTTTTTATGAAATGTATAGTATTTTGTAACTCCGTATGTTAACAAAAGCAGGTGCAAAGTGTATGAGTCTGCTCGATAGATAAATAAAATACCATTTCTGACCAACAGATGGTAGCTGTTGATTAAAATGGAGTCACTTTTCAATGTTAATTGTGCTTAGATAGCATTGTATAATAGACTTTGGCTTTAAAAAGTCTTTATACTGAAGTAGATCTTGGACACTGCATTTTTTCATATTGTATAATTGAATTTATAAATTACTGCCTCAGATTGCACAACTTTTCCCTAAAGAGAATGATAAATTTAGTGTCTTATACTCAATTTTGAGGATAAAACAAGTGTTTGTCACATTTTTCTAAAACTTTGTTATGTTCCTTTTTAATTTTCCACATGGAGGAATAAGAAGATGGAGTCAACAGAGGATATTTAGTTTGTATGTACTTTCATATCCCACCACTGTGTACATCTATATGAGGTTTCATTTGGTTAAGATATACTTATCCTCGGCTCTTTAGGAAAATGTTCTGAAGAACCACTTTTAATGATTGTGGCAATACTAAACCATGAACTAAGGTTATGAAAAGATATGTCTGTGATACTACAATTTAAACATGTCAAAGAACT
>KZ505882.1:522929-541474 GCA_002844005.1 Limosa lapponica baueri | reverse complement strand
CTTTTCAAATAGATCAAGCGACTGGTGTGCTTGATTACAGAAAAAGGATTAGCAACCACACAAAGCTCATACACCCAGATCAATAAGTCTTTGTGAGGATCATTCAGTCACCATAAACCAAGATGCTGAAAGCTTTCAGTATTTCAATTCTGCAGAAAAAGTGCTATCCATTGGACTGAAATAGTTTCTGATAATAGTTTCAAACATGGATCTTTAATAAATAATGCACAAAATAATAACAAAAGAGAAATGCAGAGATGAGGTAATAAATTTAGCTATTTTTTTTGTTTTTTGAGTCACCACAAGGTATGATAATAAATTCATACTCCTGGTGTGATCAGGGCTTGCCCGTTGTTGTTCCTAACAAAGTATTGGCAGCTTTTGGAGAAGCATGTACCCTGACCTGTCAAGTCTTGTGCTGTAAGTAGGAAAATCACACATTTCACTTCTTGTTCTGTATTTTTTATCTTCTTTAGGTAGTTCTACAGTGTCTCTCATACTTAAGACTGCTGCTTCTTCTATGAAGGAGTTGCAGCGTTGCCCATCAGTGCCATTGGGCATGTCACTGAGCATTCAATATGAAACTCTTCATTTAAAGGAGAAGCTAGACGGCATATTCCCTGCCAGCATCTAGTGTCCTAACACAGTCTGTTATATGACCTACCACACTTAAGGTCCTATGACGGTGGTATGTACACACTGTACTGAACTTCTTTCCCCTCCCTTTGGCCTTACTAGGTGAATGATATGTGGAATATCATGCACTGATATTCTTGTGTTTTCAGCCATCTATGCATATGTTTTCCAGTATGCTACTGGAAATTAACAATAAGGTTCTTACTAATTCCTTACATTTAAGATCACATCTATAAATTTTTTGGGCGTTTTTCTGCCTGTTCTGATAAGATTTGAATCCTGTCCTTTTTTTCTCTGCAGGTTCTGCTTTGGGGCATGTTACATCCCTTTCCTAGCCAGTCACTTTCCATTTATGCTTTATCTCCTCACACTAATCCAATATGCCGCACTGAGATGTCATGTTGGGGTGTATTATTATATATGTGTAACCAAACGTGACATAACACTATGCTAAAGGGCAGCTAGAATTACTCCCATTTCTAGACCAGGAAATTGTTGTCATTGTGAATATACATTCATAAAGGATGCTTCTGACTTGCAATAAATGCCCACTCTCTTGTTTTTCCTGTATTACATAAGAATTAAGAAGCTGGAGAAAAATGGAGTCACATAAGTATCATCTTCAGACGATTATTCTCCTCTTTATGATTCCAAATGCTACTACTCTTTCTACACTTTATATTGATCAGAATCTTCCAGCCTAGAAGGAACTGAACCAAAAGGCATATGACTCCTGTTTTGCAAATTTCCAAGTGTAAATAGTTATAATTAAGCACAAAGGGGGAGGAACAGGTGCAGAAGTCTGGACCAAAAAGACTTGAGTAGTGATCCACTATAACATCCTGTGGAATTTTAAGGAAGTTACATGGTATGTACTTCATTTTACCTAAACAACGCATTTGCCTCAATCCCTTCTACTTTCAGAAGAATGAGAGACACATGCTATGGTGCTTATCATCCTTATAACCTCTGGAAGTATCTCCTTTCTCTCTGCTTAGCATAGAAAAAAACCTAGAGGACCTGCTGAAAATATGTGCCTGAAATTCAGTTCCATTTCAGCTGACTGAATGTGAAGAAACTACCTTGTGTCTCTATGCTTAGCTATTCATCTTTCTTGACTCCAGAGGGGTGTTATCAGAGCATAACTGTGGCATTCTAAATTTCAAAGGTAATGACATAATTATCTGCAACAGATAAACAAGCATGTTAGCATGAAAAAACAGGAGTGCTGAGATATTTTCTAGATGAGTTAGAAGTTGTAAAAAACCAGATCCAAAAAGATCAGAAGGAGGTATATGAATGCACGTAGGTGGTTTTTCATTCTGCTTATTGATAAGATTGTTAGGGGATTAAGCATAATAACTAAAACAGGTTTCTTTTTGTTTTAGCAAATTTAATAGGGGCATTTTTAACTGTATGCACTCAGAGAGCACTCTGACAGATGCCTGGCAAATAAAAGAAGAGAAACATGCATTGCCATTCACCTGGCAGAGACATGAGAAAGATCACTCTCTGGTCTTCCTCTCTGAGTGTGCACAAAGAAAAATCTTTTTTCCTAACACCAAAATTCCTACATAAATTCACAATTTTGCATGGGATGCCAGTAACAGAGAGCATCCTCCCCGCATGTGCATTTGAACCCTTCCTCCAAGTGGTTAGATGACACATGGGCAGGAACTGTCAATCCGGTGAAAACTCATGATTCCGCTATAGTTTGTAGGGATAAAACTCCAGAGAATTGGTTGAAGGCATTCCTACAATTCTTGTTGTATGCAGAACCATATAGACCAGGCAGCATGACCGTGCCTTTCCAAAACATAACTGGAAAGCACATGCTGCTTTTATCTACATGCTACCTACATTGTGGATAAATGATGGAAGAGATACTTTTATAATGCATTTTAGAGTGCTTACATAAGCATTAAGTTCACTAAAAAAGCTTCTTCTCTGAATCACAAGCAGAGGAATAGGAGCAGATGTAGCAGAATCCATGATTTTCAAAAAGTCAGCATTATTTCATGGCTGTCTGATGAAAACCCTGCCATAAAATAATCTCTTCCCCAGTTTGTCAGCACATTTATTTGAATAATGGAATCATTAGTGTGAAGTATAATTTATTGTCTGAGATATGCTTAAATGCATAATGTAATGTCTTTTGTGTTTTAACAGGGAGACATATATATATGTGTATTATCTTCTATCTTGCTAAGATGAAACTTTATTAAAAATCATCTTGAAAGAAGTTTCTCTTTTCCTGTAACATTGGAAGAGAAAGTCACACATAATCCTGTCTGGGACTACTTCAGCTTGCTCCAAAAGTTCCACTTTGATACCTCAAGGCAAATAAACTCCTAACTGAAAAGCTTGGCATTATTCAAAGAGACACTTAGGTCATTCTTACTCACAATGTTAAAACATCTGTCAAGAAAGGCGCTGTCATTTGCCACCTGATCTAATTATTTTTGACAACAGATGTGGGCTAACTACAAAAACTCAACATCTTTAATATGCTGATCAAATTCCATTAACAAAGCATGAATACTAACAAGATTATAAAACATAGTGCAGTTTATGCTCAATGTATAAATAAAAGTGTGATTACATTTAACAGGTGAAAGGGCAGATTAATTGAAGGTTAAAGTTACATTGTCACTCATCAGTGTTTTTAAAGTTTAATTACCATGAATGCATGACACCAACTGTTTGTTAATCATCCAAAATTGTATAGAAACTACCGTAGGTAGTACTTCTAAAATAATAAAAAACCCCACACTGTAAGGAATATCCTGATCAATTCTCTTTTCTGTTTCTGCAGATTAATTCAAATTTGAATTTAGAATACTGGTCAAAAAGATGTTTACTATAGAATTTACACTTTATAGAATGTTTCTTAAATAGATAGAATCTCAGACAGGCAAAACTGAGATTTTTTTCTAAACTATTCCAGACTCTAATACCAGGGTTGGTTGAGGAAAAAGAGTAAATGCCCAGAAATGCAAAAATATTTATTCTTTACCTAACCATAGTATTCTTAACTCTATCTTATTATATCAATCCTTCACTTCTCCAAGCACTGACATGCACTGCAACCCCTTCAGTTTAAAAAATAACTAACTAATACACCTCTCTGCAAGTCCTAAAATTACAACACTGAGAAAATGTTTTTGTAGTAGACATATTTGATATATAGTCAAGGGTAAAGTATTTAGTGACATCACCACTGACTCATAAAATCCAATATACGCTCCTGGTTCTAGGCAAAATTCTATGAAAAAACTCACATTACATGCATCCATTATAAAAATATTAAATGATTACTTTTTTTTTTTTGTTCCAAGTCTTTGACTGTTTCTTAAATGCTTAAGAATGAAATCATTTTAAGAAAAGAACCAATACATTACTACAAGGTATAAAGTGATTTGCTATACTTTTAAAACAGATTTATGATATGTTCTTCTATATTTCTATACCTTTGAACTTAATTATCATGTACAATATACAAAATTACAACTTTAGTTATAAGCTGCATTAACTGTTAACACTGTAATAAATATTGTAGATTAAGTGAGAATAGCTCTTGTGTCAACTTTTGTGATATTCTCAAAGTTATACTGATCACATATGCCACAGAGCTGGTCTATACTGGATTAATTATATTAAATTAATGTATCCACCAAAATTTTGTCTATGAAAATT
Organism: Limosa lapponica baueri; assembly: GCA_002844005.1. Lineage (NCBI taxonomy): Eukaryota > Metazoa > Chordata > Aves > Charadriiformes > Scolopacidae > Limosa > Limosa lapponica. Next base: position 537,142 of record KZ505882.1, on the reverse strand, counting down.
AACTTTCTTTGAGAATATAATAATGATTTTGTGAGAACAATTGAATATGTAATGTGAACATTGGGCCAAAACCTAAACAAAATACCTACTGTGTGATTTTTCAAATTGCCTTTAAGGAACCGCATCCAGAAAATGCTGAGTACCAAACTGTGGGAATCTGTCAGGCCTTCTAGAGTATCTTAAGGTTTTATAATGATAATGAAAATGATGTGCCTCCTTAATATTATAATTAAGGCTTGTTTGGTCCCCTTTGTTTCATGTTTCTATTCCTTAACACTTTTTAAAATAAGGCAAATATATTTAAAAGTGGGACCGTACAACTACAAATCCACGTGGAATCAATGCTTTTGAGCATACACATTGTTACATAAGGAATCTTATTTGTGCTGCATAAGTTGTAGACATAAATGATAACCAAACAAATGTATCTGCTCAGCTGTGAATGCATAACTTCAAAATCTGATTCCAATCATTCTTTAGCAAAAGTGCTGATTTCTCACAACTTCATAGTCAGTAATTTGAAACACAAATTGCAACAAATATAAAGAATGATGACAGCTGCAGAAGTTCCGTATCAGGATTGCCTCTGGCATACTTCCAATCAAACTTAAAATATTTCATCACTCTTTTGGTGGAATTAATTTAGTGAATTTTCCTTAATTCTGTGTTAATTTCTCTGATGAATACACTGATAATTTGTTACTGAGAAATATGAGTTAAAAGTGATAATTTAATTCCTTTGGATTTTGTGACATTGTAGAACCTGACTAATAAATTTTCTAAATAAAGCCATTAAGGATATGATACCAGACAATACAATATAAGAATAAGCAAGTACTTTTGAGGATACCAGCTATGTAGATCAAAAATGGAGTTTAAGCGACTAGTTCTGTCCAACTGCAATGCAACAAAGATACAACATTTGGGATAAGTACACCCTAACTTTGGTAGTTGAAATACAACTGCTACCTGAAAATTTAATGTCTCTAAAGTCCACTTTGTCTTTTTTGTGTTTTTTTTTTTTATTCTACTATTTAGTGATAAAGTACATTGATACTAAAGGGAACATTTACCTTACAAAGCCTGAATGAATATGGAAGCTACAGTATAGCTGTTTTCCATCAATTTATCCTTGAATGTGGAATACCAGTATCAACAAAGGTAATTCCAACCTCAGTCTGCAACACAATGTTGAAGTGAAACTGTCAGTATCATATCTGTCTTTAGAAAGAAAAAGGTGTCAGATCGCAATATCAAACAAAATAACTTTTTTTAAGAGAAATGAAAACATATTCATTTATTTGTATCCAATTAAAATACTGAACTCAGTCTGATTTTTAATGCTCCTCTTTCACTGCAGTTGTCGTTACAGTTTGATTTCCTGTTTACCAACTCTCATTTGATTTCAGACAACACAAGCATGAGATCTTCCTTTCTAATAAAATAAAAATCCTGTCCCATGTATGGACTAAATTGGACTCATCCTTTCTTAAGGATGGGACTCCCACTATTCTTAAATCTCTATTTGCACTCTCCTCTACTTCAGCTCTATTTTTACCTTTGTCCTCTTGTCCTTAGTCTTGTGTTCACACAAACACCATACCACCTAACCGTCTCTTCTTTGCTACAGGCAGGAATCAGCATCTTGTGGTGAGAAAAACAGCTGTAAGAGAAGATGGAATTCTTACTCTCAGTGATAAGTCCAGCACAAGGAACAGGGGATAAATGAATCCATTTCCTACTCTAAGAACTATAGTTAAAGTTCAAGAACACCTATCCCTTCGGCAAAGCCACCTAAATTAATTTCCATTTCCTTAATTAATGAGTAATAATATATATTATCCTTCAAAATTAATCTAGTTGCTAAGTACTGAAAGAGCTGCTGCTCCTTCCTGCAGATTTTCTGGAAGTGTCTCTTTAACAGCACCTCATTTTTCAATCATCTAGTCCACAACAAAGCAGCAAGGGAGTTTACTAACATTGTTAAGAAATGTCATTCTTTTTATACATAGATGTTTTGCCTTTGGTCTTCATATAAGACTTGGATTTCCTTCATAACTTTTTTCTGCAATTTTTTTTTCTACTATTTAATGTGATTTAATACTTTCCCTGAGATACATAAAAAGTGTACTGTGTTTCTAAAATTGTGTTAGACCTTAAATAGGTCTTCATTGTTCTTCAATATCCAGCCTTCTTTTTGCCTGAGTACACTCAATCTGCTAACCTCTGTTTCTGGGTGTGAAGTCCAATGTCAGGTGACTTGTTTTCTGGTCAACCTGGGAAAGAGTTTCAGTTCTTTCAAAGTTCAGTCTAATATTAACTACAGGTAACACATGACAGAAAGGGCACGTTTAGAAGAGTTTGCTTGCACCGGCCTTAGAAATCAGAACGAGCCTTTTAAGTTTTCTAAATATACTCGATTTTGTTTTCATTTCTCTGTTTCTTACTGAACTAAAACACTAAGGTAATAGCATTTTCTTAAAAGGGAAGGGTTCAGTGACCTCCTCTTGTGTTAAATGCAGACCTTTCACTCTCACAGTCTGGTCCTCACTGACAGGCACAGAAGCTCATATTTCTCATCCAAGCTGCATGCAGATATAATTTGAAAAGGTCTTAACTCTTTTGTCAGAGAAAGTCTCAGTTGACTCTCCATACAGTTTAAAAGAGTTAACTCAAAACCACAGTTTGCACACTGAAGCTCAGACTTCTTTTTCCTCAAAGAAATACTGATCACAAATGATTAAAAGCAGACATGAAAAAGAGCTCTCTTGGAACATTCCCCGGTAGTTAAAAGCAGTACCCTGGCTTGAAAAATAATGATATCTGAATATTGAGCTCTGTCTTCCACATTATCACAGAGGTATTTATAAAATATTTTTCTTTGCAATACCCTGTTGTTCCTTATTCCCTCTATATTAATATGAAAGTGGAATCAGATCAAAGGTCGTCTTGTAGTTTATGCACATTGTTATAAACTGCCTTTTTTTTTTTTCAGGAATGAACGGCTGATATAATAAATTTACCGGTCAGTCATAGGATTTTTAATTTCTTTTTTTTAGCACATCAGATATCCATGCATTGCTGGTCATAAATCTCATCTGACTGAAGCAAGCTGTTTGCATATCCTTGGGACACTTGTAGTAGGTTGGCAAATTGATAACACGTTGAGTGTGCATCCATTCTTCTGCTGTGCATATGCAGCAATAAGTTCTCCTTGTAAAATTGCCTGAAAATTATTTGCTAGGCACTAGCATGGAAAATATTTAAACTAAAAAGAGTGAAATACACTTACACTTGATGCTAGCAAGACTTTTGTTTTCTTGAAAGTGCTTTTGACTTCCTTCATTATAAAGTTTTCTGCTATTGAATATGATGAACAACTTAAGCATCTTTAATGACTCCTCGTTGTTGCTGTGGCCAACTAGTGAATCTGTTTCTATTGGCATTCCGGAGATGTCTTAAAATGAGAATCTTTGATCAAAAATTAAGCGGGTTCTTTTTGTTTGTCTTCTGTTACCGGACCTCTTCATTTGAAATACCTAGTTATTTCCTTGTGTCAGTGCTATCACACAGTAGTAATTGATGCGGAGGTTGATTGGCTTCATCTTTTGCATTCTTATTATTAATGATTATTAGTATTTATTATTCTTGATATGAACCATAATGTTTTCAAAGCATTGGCCAGTTGGATCAGGTTAGTGAAATGACAAATATCACAAAACTAACAATAGCAAAGTGCTTCAATGAAAAGCTTAGGAGTAAGTCAAATGGGAAGCTTACACCCTCTCAGCTCTCTTGTGTTGGTGTGGTCTCCAAAGTTTAAGGGTATTCTATATTTTACAACTTAATGGTATGAGACAAGTGGCTGATGTAAGGTGATGGGAACATTCCACACAAAGGGAAAGACTGGTGTTTGGGAAATAACTAAGTACTCAGATTCCAGATTGTTGTGTGCTCCTCTGCTTAATGTTTCTCTTAATATTTCTTCCCCTAAATTTTGTGTTGAGTCATGTTTCATATTCTTTGTACATTCATAAAATACTATATCTGCACATATAAATAGAACAAAAACTATGTTAACAAAAAAAATTTTTTAAAAAGAATTATTAAGCTAATGAAATTCTAATGTTAATGCAAGCTAAAATTTAGACATGTATATAGGAGTAATACCTTTACCTTGTCATGAACAGAAAACTCCAAGAAAAGTCATAATAACCATCCTCAAAAAGCATAATCTGTCTCATATGTCTTTCTTTATGTGCTTTTTTGTTTTGTTTTGTTTTCATAAGACAGATGTATTTTCATAATAAATCAAATTTTAATTGCCTTTTTGAAAAGCAAGAGGGAGGGATAGTGACAGATTATTTCCTTTTAAAACCATGGCTTTTCTTATTAAACCTCTAAACAATTCACAAAACACCTAGAAGTTTCTGAGACATTCTAATATAGCTGGTTTCCCTAAGTCTTATTGCTTACCTGTGATATTTGTCAAGTGTTTTACACTATTTCTATACAAAAGAGCTTTTTGCTTCTGACTGAGAAGCAAATTTAACAGGACTGAGAAATTCTGAAAATTTAAGAGGACATCAGTAGGACGGGCGTGAACTATATCAGGCTGTTTGACTAAACACTGTTCTTGAGGAATATGTCTTCTGCTAGACAGAAGAAAATGGAAAGAAGAAAATCTGACCATTGCAATTGGTCATCAGTAAATATTTTATTAAAATGATGCAATATGAAAGGAATTCTTTTTTTTTAAATCATGGTAATTCTAAGGATTTAATCCCTAATGACTTTAGGAAAAATAGCACAACATGTGCAACTATAAGAATATGTAAAAAAGAAAGTTAGAACTGATGAAAAGGCACAGATTAGAGTCATTTTACATAAACATATTGAGAAAATAAATGTTTTGGTTTTGCTTGCAAGAACTGTTCTTAAATTTAAAAATAAAATCATATTTACATTTCAGATACAACTTGAGTAAAGAAGGGCTGTAGTAAAGTGGGAAGTGTCTTTGCAAATGAAATGTTTGTTCTTAACCTTCAATTATGTTTTTTTTTTTTAATTCATCATTACGTACACAGAGCTACAAGGAAATAATAACTTTATGCACTAGATCTATATTAAAAAAAATACAGTGCCACCAATTATGGGAACCAAATTATTGATGTTACTTCAGTGGTTAAATATGAACCTGGCCATTTTCTAACAAGAAAAATTATATGGCTATATTTAACTTCTGTGTCTCCCTCTAATAAAAAAATGTGAAAATATTTCATAACAGCTGCAACATTCACTTAAAAAAGTAAACACTACCACATTTGCCATCTGGTTTAGTGATTTTTTTTATAATAGTTAAGAGCTGTCGTTCTCCGGTAACTCCAGATTTACCATCTGAAGTTGATGTTACAACTGAGATTAGCTTAACATTTGCTGTCTATACTGTAGGATAAACTGGCCAACATTCCAAAGAAAGTCCAGCAGTTATCAAGAAAAAGCTAAAATTAGAATATACTCTTGGGCTTGGCAATACACTTTGTGTCTCCTTCTTCTGTCCCTCGTTGTGATACAGCTAGGTACCACTACATATAAGAAAAGCACTTATAAGTGCTACAAATATTATCAAAATAATATTAAGAACTGGGTTTAGCAGGCCTTCAAGCTAATTTCCCCTCAGTAGGAGAAAGGTTTGCCATCACCTTTGTCCAACTGGAGGATAATGAGGCTGGGGAAGAGGCTTGCACCCCTGCATGCATGGGAGTCCTTAAACTGGCAACCTGATGTGGCACTGGAAAGGCTGGTGTAATGGCCATGCTTTACATTATTAAACTGAGGATTTCTGAAATCAATGCAAATGAATGCCTGCCTGAAATATTGTTTGCTGTTCATATTGAAGATATATATTCACTGAGTTCAATGCTATTAATATCATAGAGTCTCTGCCTTTCTACTCCCTAAGCGTCTTTCATATCTCCTGCTGTGCTCACTGTGTGCCCTACGCTTTTATTTTATGCAGTGACTCCATTTCCCAGTATATACCGTAGCTTCTGGGAAACCATTCATAATTAGAACAGTTTAATACCCATAATAAATGTTTGTAGTATAAATTATTTGATGTGTAATCTTGTTCATTATAAAATTATTTTCTTCAAGCATTTTTGACTAGCTTTAGTAACAGTTAGGAACACAAAAATGTTCATGAAATACAGCATGCTATAAACCAGCATGTTACACTGAACTGTACATTTCTTAGACACATCATTGTGGGCAAATGGCTCTAGGTCGCCCTGTTTAAGCAGGGGATGTGGACCAGATGAGCTCCAGAGGTCCCTTCCAGTCCCAATCATTTGAGATTCAGTGATTTAAACATTATAACTACTAGTCTAAGTAAAATAGCTTTCTGTTCATTTGTTGGCTGAATTTCACAACCAGTACATAAAAGAGAAAAAATAACTACATAGCAATATAATTAGAAGAAATGGTGTTTCAAAGAAAAATATGAAATTATTATATGCAGTAAATCAGACAGTTTTGCCTCTACCAGAGATATATTATTTTCCTTCATAATAAAAGTTACTTTCTTAAATAAGAATTTTCTAGCCACAAAAAGGACTACAGTATTGCAACACTATTTTTGTGTCGGTATTGTGTCCACATTAATTATTCCTATACTTTCAGTCTTTCATGTATTGGTTATTTGTGAAATGGTCTACACTTAATTACCTGACTAACCACCCACATTTTTGACTATTAATTTTTCTTGTTTCTTTTAACTTCCTTCTAAAACATACTGTCTGATTTGTTTTGGTTTTACTTGGTTTGGTTTGTTTCTTTTAGTCAAATATTCCATTTTGGTACCTAATTTAAAAAATAGTCATGTTGTTATTTCTGTTCTTATTACTTCTTCCTGATGGAGTACTTCATACAATATTATTTTACATTTCAAATATATAGTTATGATCATTAGTTGCCTTGGTGATGAGTGTGTTGTGTACCTGATGGACAACTGTGTGCTTTTTGCTTATGTATTGATGTAGATTGTAATTTGTCAGGAATATTCTATATATCAGTCTTTTACTGGAAGAGAATGCCAATAATGAACATTATGAAAATAGTACAGAAAATGTAAAATATAATTCTTTGACATTTCTATTACACATGCATTTTTTCAAGACAAGCTTTAATGAACTACAATTTTGCAATAGAAATCTGCATCTTTGGGTCACCTTAAAGTTTCTTTAACACATCCTACCAAGAGAAGCTCACTGTGAAGATAAAGGCACAAATACATTGATCACAGCAAACAAAGGTGAGACTCACTGCAGAGGTCACAGAGAATGAAAACCCAAATAGTTAGCTGTGTTACAGCTCCTCAGTTATGAACTGTGGGAAAGGCAGCTTACACATCCATCATTTATATTTCAAAGCAAAAACACTAAACCATTCTCAGGTGTCTGACAGATAGTCCAGACCTCTGAGTTCCTCTTTCAAAGTGGAGTTGAAATAATCAGGTGGCTAAGACTGAGGGAAGAATTTCAGGCACACTCTTCTACATAGCATTTCTGTCTGGATTGGCTGCTCAACATATGGTTTTAATTGACTTTTCTGTACTGCTAGATCCTTTCTGTTTGCCAAACAGAAAGACTAAAGACCTAATTTTCTGCTCTGCATTCTACGTTCTACGTCAGGCCAAAGGTAGTTGAAACTGAAATGTGCATAATTTTTACTATCATAAAATTAATAATATTTATTATCATAACTATTTTCTCAGATCTCAGCTGCTATTTAAAGAATTCAATAATAGCACCCTGTAGACACCGCCCCTTCCCCTTTCTTTAAGGGCCACATAGTGACCTACATATTCATACCAGGAAGGAGTTATTTTCACGAGCAGTCTCCATGCAATTAAATGCTTACAGCCTGGTCCTGAAAGAAGAGTACAATAACTAAGTCTTAGACTTCTCAACTAGTATTCAGTTTAGCTGCCTTTAAAGGAATTGTCTTTTGACATACTTCTGTATTACAGACACTTTTTTCTCAAGAGACTTTAGATTTTATAGTGCTAGCTCTGATAAAACTAAAAAAAATATAATAGATAAAGATAGTCACTCTGGAAGAAATAGGTATGAACAGGAAAGCATTGTGAAAAGCTGTGCTCTCGTTGTGTAACTGGCATGAGATACCTATTGCATGACCCGAGAGAGCTGCTGAGCAGAGCTCTTTCCTGAGCTCATCTCTGATTGTACATCCCGATGGGTCAGGTCAAGTGTGCTCAGCACAGTGTGACTCCGCATGTTTTGTGGCCCTGTTCTGGAAAACCCTCTATTGTCATGTCCATCCAATTCTATCAATTTCTTAAAGAATTCAGAAAGCTTCTGCTGCTTTTTCTTTAAACTCATTTCTTGCCCACTGACAGCACACTCAACCTTTTAATTCTTCCTGTAGCTTATGTTTTAAATGAGCAGCTCATATTCTAACCCATTAACAGCCAGGAGTGTGGAACACCTTAACAATTTCTAACAACAAACTTAAGGCTAATCAATATCACAGAACTGGCAACATCAGTACTGCCATTCTCTCAGCCTTGTACTTTCTTAGGCAGTGAGTGTTGCAGCTATTTCTGCCAATTTGGGGAGTGCCTCTTTATTGTGATGGCATTTTTTTCTTTATTTACATAAAAACTGTTTCATTACCTTTTTATTTTCCTTGTCTTGTAAGTTTTCTTCCTCACTTCTTACTGAATATATAAATTAATGATGAATATTAGTTTATCCTGAGTAGCTCAGCAGCTTATGTGCAAATTAAAGTATAATGCTTTTCCTTCAGAAACCCATGCTGGGGGAACCATAGTCTGCTAATGAGCACTGAGGGACCATTTGTAGCCTCCCAAGAAATTCAGGGCACTCTACTGTTTAAACTTGTGAGTATAATCTTCATAAAGATCTATGAGCTGTTGCATGTACTGGGGCAAATTAAACCTTAAAATAGCCCTTTTAAAATCACTGGAATTACTCTAGGGATGCATGTATTCTATTGTATATGGTTCAGGTGATTCCCTACTTAAAAGAAAACTACTGTAATTTGTTTAAATTTCATTGAATTCACAGCACAAATATGCAAAGGGGAAGGGATCTAAGGTCTTTATTGCTCTTTTTCTCCTTAGCACGTGGTTTAATATAAAGATCCTTGATAGACTTGGTAACATATTTATATAGTTATTTATATTTTTGGTTTTATATAACATTTTGACAGTGGGAAAATTCTATTCTTAAGAATTTTTTTCTATTTTGAATGGGAAAGAAGCTAACTTTGTCAAAACTTCACTAAAGAAATCCACTTTTGGATCCAGGATCCATTTTTGTTGAAAATAAATGGATAGTGGGGCATCCATTGGAAACACAAGAGAAGTAAGCCAATTTTCCCTGCCATATTATAAGATATGGTGTTCTTCAGTAATTGGCTACTGTGAACGTCACTAACTGGAACTTTCATTTGCAAAAATCTTGAATTACTTTCAGGCCACAGAGAGACCTTATAATCAAATAATTAGGGCACCAAGAAAAATAGAAGTTGAAGTTCTTTCTTAACCTACTATAGCACTACCATTTTGCCCTCTTGGATCTATTCAGTCTGCCTAGCTATGTGTGAAAGACTTCTGAGAGGAGTAATTCTTTAAGTTGGATTTGCTTGACCTGATCCTTAAAATGAGCACCATAAACCCCACCAAAACAGCACCTAGAGACTCCATTCAGTTTTCTAGACAGGGACATCTAGTGCTATTGAGATTCCCTACAGACTTGAAACATCTACAAAGTGCCATAGAAAATATAAAACTGTTATTTACTGGCTTTCACAGCCAATATAGATCAAAACCTCTACTCTCTAGTTATGCTCTTATTTGACAGCAATTAAGCAAAGCTGTAAGGTAAATAATTTGGCATGCAGAAGATTGAGGGCAGAGCCTCAGTTTTCCCTGAATTATTTCCTTAACTGCCTGGAGCACAGGTTCCGGTCCCTTTCATGTCCTCAGCTTTGCAAACTGCACCTCTGCCTATTAATTGCCTTTGTTGGCCGTGCTCTCACTTACCAGCTAAAAAGGTGTCTGGACAGATATTAAGAACAGACAGGAGACTGGTATTCCCTAGCCAGCAGTCAGTGAAAGTCCAAGAGTGCAGATCTTTTTTAAACAAGAACCTGCCCATGAGGAAAGAACTAACAAAGCTTTTAGTTGTGGCAGCCCCTAGAAGCTATAAAAAGTAACTGAGAGCTCATTTTTTAATAAAAGCAAAAAAAACAGGAAAAAAAAAATCAGATGGATAAGTGAACGAGTTCCATAGAAACTTCAGGGTCTGGTGCCATGGAGAGGGAAGAAAAGCTGTGGAAAAACAAACCAGCCCCACAAGAAAATTTTGCCTAAATAAGGAAATATTAACAAACCACAAAGAAAATGCTGAACTCCATCCGGAAAAAAGTATCCTCACTGACCCCCCACTGCATCATCTACTGGAAAGCAGAGGAATAAAAATCAGACAAAGCTGCCCAAAACGCCAGTAACAACCTCTCCTGCCACAAAATAACTCTTTGGTTATTTTGCATAGCTTAAGATAAAAATTGGTTTCTTTTTACAATATTTCAAGCTACATCTTTTTCCAGGATAGACCCTATAACATAAAGAATGGATATCATGTTTGTTCATTGCTTCAAAGGGTATCTCAGCTGTACATCATAAGCAGAGTGCCTTTGTATAGGTGGTGCTTCACTGTTGTACCAAGCACTTATTCTTTTCACTTCTATCTGTGGTAAATAATTGCTATTGACCTTCTGACATTGGTTATGCTTCTTTGAAAATACTAAATCTGCTTCTGAATTCAGTCACAGTCATTCCAGACCAACTGCATACAAGAACAGTGCTGACACTGCAAGCTGTCATCCTACACCGTTGGTCAACACTGAACAAAGAATCACATTGGGGTTTGCACATGCACAAATAACATAAGCCAAAGTGTCAATAGTCAATGGAGTAAGGGTAGGTCATGTAGGCAGACTGTCCCTGGGGCTTCCTTGTATTTCCCATTAAAGGGCGTCCTCATCTCTTCAAACAAAGCCTGTGATGTATCTTAGGTTGAACTTTGGGTCAACTTTTTCATTAAAGACCTGCAACTTTATCTACAGAACTTTTGGAGATAGATTTGAAGTTGAAAGACCCAATGATTCTGCAGTCATATGTAAGTAAAACTTAACACTCAAACCGCACCTTTCATATATACATATATACATATATAAGTATGTATACATAGACATGTACATACATGTATGTATTAGTAGCTGTATATAAAAATATGTATATACATATACACTTATATATACAGACATACCTTGATCTTTATCTTTCAAACAATGCAATCACAGCAACATTAGGGACAGTCCTGGTGGTACCTGGGCAGATAATCATGGCTGTGGATTTAGTGATCAAATGTCTACCTATTGTGTATATAATTCTTATTCATGTCCTGAAAAGAACACAGTAATATGATCCAACAAATCTATCAGTCCCATTAGCATGCTGTTATATTAAGAAAATAATAGTTGTCACTTATATTTCAAGTTTTTTTGAAAAAGGTGTTCTTTGAATAATGTACATTTGCTCTTCAGAGTCTTTATTGGAAAACCTGCTTTATTTTTGTTTAGATTTGTAGTACTTGTGTTAGATTTATATTTTATGTAGCATAGCATATTAACTAGATTGTTGACCAAATTGTTTATGAAAAATTTTAGCTTGGGACTGGGTGTCTGATAGAAAGGTCAGTGGCAATTTTATATGAAGAACAAACAAGAAGAAGTAATTTAAAAAGTAAAGGCTAAAATACATATTGAAGTCTTCCCACTCTTTTTGGGTAGTTGAAGAAATCTTGTTAAGGATAAGAAATTTCTTCACTTTTATATACTCTAAAATTGCTTATACTTAATGAGAAATATATGTGCATGGTGCACAGATGAATTATAAGTATGATGATACGTTTTTCTTAACATTTGTATCTCAAAATGCCTTTTCTACTATGCTGTAGTCATTTCAAATGCACTCTGAATAAGGCTCTGTTTAGCAGGATTTTAACCCAGAATAAATGCTGACTGCCACACTGTACCCTTTTTATTTTATAAAATACAATTATTGACAATCACATCAGTCAACTTAGAATTTTATATACGTGAATGTACTCTGTAGCTTCATCCTCTGTCTTTGCCAATATATTCATGTATGCTGCTACATGTGCTAACAGCACTATTTAGATGAAGATAAAATGTATTTCAGGAATACATAACCATATCCATTTTCTTTCTGATAAACAATTTATCTTATGTTGCGCATATTAAAAGAACAGTAATCATTGCCCATCAGCACCTTTTCTGTTTCTGTGGCACTTAGAGCTGGGACACATATTTCATTGCAGAAAACATTGCAACAATATTTATGTTTTGTACTGTCAATGTCCTTGGTGAGGAAAATTCTGCTAAAATTGCACATTTGTAATGTCTAGAGTGCAGAGCAGGAGATAAAAAGTCATTTTACATAAAATATTTTTTATTTAATTCACCAGTGCAATTCTTAATTATCTTTTGACCTTTTCAAGTAACCTGCTTGCAAGAGTCAACTGCTTGTGCAGTAAGTGTTTCTGTGAAAGCAAGAGACCTGTCTGGTAACAGAGTTCAGCAAATAATGTTCCTGTGATCCATACTTCTTCTGCCAAAAAACAGTCTGAAAAAAGAGAAAACTTACCCCCAAATCAGACTGCCTTTGAGATGTGCTTCACAGGGACATTTTACATTCTGCTCAGAGAAGAGCAGGGGGGGCACAGTTCATGACAACCATAATCCAGGCAGTGCAGGAATAACATCTGGGGGAATACACAGTGCCCTTGCTGTGGAACCACGGCTCCAACAGGACCTCTCTTGTTTGGTATTCATTCAGGGCTGCCTCCCTGCCAGAGTGGTGGTGGCTTTGCTGCAACGCTGCCACCACTGCCTGCCACGCTGAAACTCCTGACACAAGCTCTTCATTTATCCTGGGGGTTGGATACACAACCTGTTGGCTTGAAAACTGGACTGGAAAGTAAGAACTGAGCTGGCTTTCTCCTTTTCTAAGATAAGTCATCTTACTTATGTATATTTTTACAGAATAAAAGGGAAGCTAGAAAATAAAGACAGACTTTCCTTCCAACATAATGTTGGAGTGTATTTCTCTGATTTCCTCCTTTTCCATTGTTTTCCTATCAGTTAGTTAGGAAAATCAGATGAAGAATAATTATGGTCCTATTTGTGCTAAGGAGAAAAAGTAGTTTCCTGTTTCTTCCTGTTAGATGTAGCACATTTAAGGAAGTAAAAAATGAAACTTTCATTTCACTTGAAAGGAGGTGCTGGTGGAAGCCAGCCGTACCACATCACAGCTTTATACTTTCTTCCCTGGCTGCATACCCGAAGCCATCAAAGCTCTTTTAATTGTTAGTCAGCCAGGATAGCTCTAGAGGAGCTGAAGGGTTGATGCAGATTAGTCTTAGTACTGAGAAAGATTTGCCCCTTATACATTTTGCAAATTTACTCTGAAAAGGAAGAGAATAAGCAGCAATGGACACAATGATGCAACATGCTCCTAAAATTTCCTGAGAGAGGAAGACTTTCTCTCTGTTGGGGAGGATTGGGTTAGAGACCACTTGGCCAAACTAGACATCCATAAGTCCATGGGCCCTGATGGGATGCACCCACGAGTGCTGAGAGAACTAGCAGATGTTATTGCTGAGCCACTCTCCATCATTTATGAGAGGTCTTGGAGAACAGGAGAAGTGCCTGAGGACTGGAGGAAGGCAAATATCACGCCAGTCTACAAAAAGGGCAAGAAGAAGGACCCAGGGAACTATAGGCCAATTAGTCTCACCTCTGTCCCTGGGAAAATAGTGGAGCAACTTGTTCTGAAAGTCATCTCCAAACACATTGAAGATAAAGAAGTTATTGGAAGTGGTCAACACGGATTTACCAAGGGTAAATCATGCTCGACCAATCTGATGGCCTTCTATGATGTTATAACTAGATGGCTGGATGAGGGGAGAGCAGCAGATGTCGTCTACCTTGACTTCAGCAAGGCTGTTGACACTGTCTCCCATAACATCCTCATTAGAAAATTAAGGAAGTGTGGGCTAGATGAGGGAGCAGTGAGGTGG